>OY740821.1:10040153-10392653 GCA_963514005.1 Raja brachyura | reverse complement strand
ATGGGCCTCATGTTCAGCAGTGGCATGACTCTGTGACTCCTCTCATAAATGTGTTTGAACTTTGTTTTTCCAGAAGAAGTTTTGAAAGTATTGGCGTGTAGCGGCCTACTTGATCACCTTCGTCCAGAGCAGATCTTTGTGACAGTGCATGACGCAGTGGTCTACCTGGAGCAAGTCAAGGTAACTGCCTTTTTGAATGTGGTACTAATTGTGGAATTAGTTGAGACTGCGCATCTCAAAACATGTCCCAGACATCCCTGCACCTGGTGGAGTCCGGTTTTCAACCCAGACTAGACAGATCATTCATTTAAGTACATTTCGCTTGTCGTAAATCATTTTGAAGATAGACACAGACTCAGCTGGGTCAGGCGGCATCTCTGGAGAGAAGGAATGGGTGACGTCTCGGGTCGAGACCCTTCTTCAGACTGAGAGTTAGGGGTGGGGGTGGGGGGGGGGGGGAGGGAAACTAGAGGTATGAAAAGGTTCAGAGCAAATCGGGGCCAGCATCGATGGCCAAGGGAAGGTGGAGCCCACAATGGTCCATTGTGGGCTGTGGAAGAGGTCCCACAATGGGATGAGTGGAAATGAGTGGTTGATGGTTGGCACGGAGTCAGTGGGCTGAAGGGCCTGGTTCCCTGCTGTATCTCCATTTTACTCTCCGTGACGGTAAAAGAATGGAATGAGAATTACATTAAGCACAAGACTAACATCTTGCCCAGGGCTAATAACTTGGCAAGAATGCAAATGGCTATTTTGTTTTCTTCTCAATATTGTCCTGCACCACCAACCATGTGGTTACGTTGTCCAACAACTGTAGGCTGTGCACGCCATGCGCAAGAAGAAGAACATGCAATGAGTTGAGCCAAGTATAGAACGGAGTCTGTTCATAGATAGACACAAAGTGCTGGAGTAACCCAGCGGGACAGGCAGCATCTCCGAAGAGAAGGGAATGGGCGACGTTTCAGGTCGAGACCCTTCTTCAACCCTTCTCATAGATGCTGACGTGAGGAACTGCAGAGGCTGGGATTTTGAGCAAAACACAGGAAGTGCTGGAGTGACTCGGCAATGTCAGGCAGCATCTGTAGAGGGAAACGGACGGGCGACGTTTTGAGGCCGGCACCCTTCTTCACACTGATTGCAGTAAAGGCTTTTCCCGACGAAGAGCTGTGTGAGGAAATGTCTCCAGACTTCCAGACTTCAGCCTGGCTCGAGCTTGCTCTGAACTCCCGCCACTAGAGGGAGAAGATGACCAGGAATGTGTCCCAGGGAGCAGGCTGAACACAACCACACGGTGGCAGCAGAGGTCCCACAGCCTTGGAACATCCCAGGTCCAAGGGTAGCCTTCCGTTTAGTGTAGAGATACAGCGCGGAAACAGGCCCTTCGGCCCACCGGGTCCGTGCCGACCAGCGATCCATGCACACTAACACCATCCTACACACACTCGGGACATTTTATTCATTTACCAAGCCAATTAAACTACAAACCTGTACGCCTTTGAATAGGACAGGTTTAGACGGATATGGGCCAAACGCGGGCAGGTGCGACTGGTGTAGATGGGGCTTGTTGGTCAACATGGACAAGTTGGGCCGAAGGGCCTGTGTCAGCTGTACAACTCGAGGGGTCATTAAGATGCAAGGTTGCCTCTGTGCCTTTCACTCTCTCCACAGATGCTGCCTGACACTTGAGTCTTTCCCAGCACTTTGATTACCGAGTCATTTGACTGGCAAACATAGGGAAGGTTTTGTGTGTCCAGTCTTGCAGCGCACAAACGTTGCGGAAAGTTGCTTGTGTGCACGTGTGGGAGATACGAGCCCGCTGCCCTCTGGTTCCGGGGGGTCTCCTCAATGCACTAAGCTGCATTCAGTGTCGCGGTGGGGGGGGGGGGGGGGGAACAAGACACATGAGCATTGGCTGCGCAAAGCATTGCCTGATTTCTACTCGCTGCATTGCGTTGTGTCACCCGCTGCACGGAGGCCGCAAACCTGCCGTAAGATTTTGCACTGCAAGCGAAAGAACCGGCTGCAGGCGAGTGTGGGCCGATTGCTCACGCACCCCGTCCGTGGGTCCACAAAGAGCAGCGGTGTTGCAAGGAGCAGCGGTGGTTCATTCCATTCCATGCCCTGTCGCATTTCTGCAGGCTTACTTTAGTTCAGAGATAAAGCGCGGAAACAGGCCCTTCGTCCCACCGAGTCCGCGCCGACCAGCGATCGCCCGTTCACACCAGCTCCACGTTATATCCCACCCTCTCATCCGCTCCCTACACGCTAGGGGCCGATTAACCTACAAACCTGCACGTGGGTCTTTGGGGACGTGGGCGGAAACCAGAGCACCCGGAGGAAAGCCACGCAGTCAGAGGGGGAAAACGACACACACACACACACACACACACACACACACACTCACTCACTCACTCACTCTCTCTACACGTTTTCCCTGAAGCCGCCATCACGTTACTGTCGTGACCAAGGCACCTCCACTCGGCATCCGCAAGGCTGCCCGGGCCCTCAATGTCTTCTCCTCCGCTGGACCCAGTTCAGTTTAGTCTATTGTCACGAGTACCGAGGTCCAGCGATTTCCAGACACAGCGCAGAAACAGGCCCCTCGGCCCACCGAGTCCGCACCGACCAGCGATCCCCGCACACTCACGCTACCCTACACACACACACTAGGGCCAATTTACAATTATCCCAAGCCAACCAACAACCGATACCAACCCGCATAACCTACAAACCCGCACGTGTTTGGGGTGTGGGGGAGGAAACCGGAGCGCCTGGAGACAGCCCACGCAGGTCATGGGGAAAGAACGTGCAAACTCCGCGCAGGCAGCAGCCGTGGTCGGGATCTCAGGCGCTGTGAGGCCGCAGCTCTGCCGCTGCGCCACCGTGCTGTTATGTGCGAGTGCGGTCCCGCAAAATGTGAGAGTATATCTGTGATTATGTTTCTTTTTTTAGGAGGCATCCACACAGAAAAGCACAACAATTTGGGTATGAGAGCATCCAGTGGTTAAAGCAGGCACATTACAGGACATCCCATCGTCCCATGTGGGCACGATTAGCTGGCAAGGATAAATAGATGGCCTGAAAACTGGAGCTCAGAGCCAGACTTATTTTCTAATCTAAAACACGCAGCAAGGATATGAGTCACAACTACAGATGAAGCTGCATTATACGCCGTTTGAGGGATTGACCCAAAATGGTCCTTGCCCTCAAAAATGGTTCTTGGGTTCAAAGGAAAGGTCACAAATATGGTAGGAAATGTTAACCTCTCATGCCAACCGGACACGAGGAACTGCAGATGCTGGTTGACCAAGGAAAGACACAAAGTGCTGGAGTAACTCAGCAGGCCAGGCAGCGTATCTGAAGAACATTGAGAGGTGACATTTTGGGCATGGGTTTAAGGTGTGAGGGGGGGTGGGGGGAGATTCAATGGGATCCTGAGAGGTAACCTTTTTACACAAAGGGTGGTGGGTGTATGGAACGAGCTGTCGGAGGAGGTAGTTGAGGCACGTACTATCACAATGTTTAAGAAACAATTAGACATGTACATGGATAGGACGGGTTTGGAGGGACATGGGCCAAACGCAGGCAGGTGGGACTAGTGTAGCTGGGACATGTTGGTCGGTGTTGGCACGTTGGGCCGAAGGGCCTGTTTCCACACTGTAAGAATCTATGACTATATATCTATCAACCACTGTGTTTTTTTAGCTTTAGGATTTAAATATACAGTGTGGAAACAGGCCCTTCAGCCCACCAGGTCCATGCTGGCCAGCGATCACCTGTACAATAGTTCTATCCTACACACTAGGGGCGCTGTACAGAGCCATATTAATGACACGGGGGTGGGTGGGGGGGGCGTAATTACAGATGAACCAGTCTGAAGAAGGGTCTCGACCCGAAATGTCACCCATTCCTTCTCTCCAGAGAAGCTGCCTGTCCCGCTGAGTTACTCCAGCATTTTGTGTCTATCTTTAAGCTGTATTAAAGGTTTTATTTAGGGATTGATTCAATATGGCCATTGGCCAAATAGATGGTTCTTGGGGAAAGGTCACAAATACGGCAGAGAGCTTTAACCTCTCCTGACAACTATTGAAGCTGGGCTCAAGGAACTGCAGATGCTGGCTCGCCAAGAAAAGGCACAAGGCGCTGGAGTAACTCAATGAGTCAGGTAGCATCTCGGAAGAACATTGAGAGGTGAAGTTTGGGGTTGAGACCCTGCTTCAGACTTGCTTATGGGGGGGGGGGCAGGGGATGGGGAGGAAGAGAGGATGTTGGCAGGTAGTAGGTTGATGCAGGTGAGGGGGGGGGTTTTTTATACGCACATAGAAACATAGACAATAGGCCATTCAGCCCTTTGAGCCAGCACCGCCATTCAATATGATCATGGCTGATCATCCGAAATCAGTACCCTGTTCCTGCCTTCTCCCCATATCCCCAAGAGCTAAATCTAACTCTCTCTTGAAAACATCCAGTGAATTGGCCTCCACTGCCTTCTGTGGCAGAGAATTCCACAGATTCTCAACTCCCTGGGTGAAGAGGTTTTTCCTCATCTCAGTCCCAAATGGCCGACCCCTTATTCTTAACATGGCTGGACAAAGACAAGAGATGAGAAGTCACCGAGGCATTAGAGTCACACTGCGTGGAAACGGGCCTTTTGGCCCAACTTGCCCACACCGACCAACATGTCCCATCTACACCCGTCCTACCTGCCTGCGTTTGGTCCTAATCCCTCTAAACCTGTCCGACCCATGTACCATACCTGTCCAAATGTTTCTTAAATGTTTCTCAACTACCTCCCCTGGCAGCTCGTTCCATACACCCACCACCCTCTGTGTGGAAAAAGTCATCCCTCGTGTTCCTATTGGCACATAAGGATTGAAGAGCTGTGAATTGTGAAGCTAGAGGAAGGAATGTTGGCGTAGGGGGGAGCGGGAGGGGAGAAATCGGTGCGGAAGGATATAGAGGGGAGCTCAGAGGGAAAACGACCCCAGATTCACGTTCCCTGGTCACTACAGAGAGGCCTGCTGGAGAGTATTTGCGGGCTTGTCTACCTGCTTAGCTGCGTGCCTCAAAGCCAAAATGGTGTCAGCTGGACACCCGGAGAAAACCCACGCAGGGTAGAAGGTACAAACTCCGTACAGACAGCACCCGCGGTCAGGATCGAATCTGGTTTTCCGGCGCTGTGAGGCAGCAACTCTACCGCTGCGCCACCGGCCAACATCTCCTCCAGCCAGACTCGGGGGGGCAGGACACCGACAGGCTTGGAGCTCTGTGTAACATTGAGACGCGCGGGCAGCACAGAGGGGAAGGGTTGGATCGAAAGTCGGGGGGTCTCATTCACCCGTCAATCCTTAGCGATGGCAATGGATTTAAAGCGCCCGCAATTCCACCATTTGTTAATTGTTGTGTCTAATTTACTAATGTGATTCCACTAGAAATTCATGCCTGTGAATAAACAATCAAATATAAAGAGTTGCGCTGGTTGCTGCTTTTCTCTGGTGTTTTATCAAATTCACAAGTGGTGGCCATCAATCCGATGGCAGGTACCTACTGCGCCAAGTTAGTCTGTGGCAGTGCCAGCCCGTGGCAACTCGAGTGTACAGGCTGCCCTTGTGGGCATTCCCTTAATGGGTGAAGCTTGGCGAGGAGGTGGTGTGGTGGGTGAGGGTTGGTGCCAAAGTTTGGACATCAGGCCAAAAAAGAGGTTGGAGGTCAGCGTTAGTCTTTCAGACTAGCGACACAGAGGCAAATTGGTCCACGTTTCGTTTAGTTTAGAGATACAGCGCGGAAACAGGCCCTTCGGACAACCGAGTCCGCGCCGACCAGCGATCCCCGCTCATTAAACACTATCTGACACCCACATTGGGGCAATTTAAACATACACAAAGCCAATTAACCTACAAACCTGCACGTCTTTGGAGTGTGGGAGGAGACCGAAGATCTCGGTGAAAACCCACGCAGGTGACGGGGAGAGCGTACAAACTCCGTACAGACAGCGCCCGTAGTCGGGATGGAACCCGGGTGTCCGGCACTGCAAGCGCTGTAAGGCAGCAACTCTACCCCTGCGCCACCGCTGGTGTTCTTTGTCAGAGCCGGGGTATTTGTGGTTCACGAGTGTCACATTGGACTGGGATCCCACAAGGCGAGTCCCTCACTGTTCCAATATTCCCTGGTCATTCTCCTGCCTTCTCAATCCTCTTCAATGGATTACAGTGGACGGTGTCTGTCCACATTTCTACGTCCCCACCCAGTTGAGAACCAGGGCTAAATGGCCAAAATGCCAAATCTCTGCTGGGCTTCAGACGCCAGTAATTCACAGACCACTGGCACAGTCTCCCTGCCCGTCCCGTGCCCTTCTCTGAGTCCATTGGCATAAGAGAGCATGCAATATGGTGCCAGCTTCCGCCAGTGACTTCACTATCCGACGCATAGCTCCTTCGTCACCTTCCCCGAGTTGCTAATCAGTGCCCCATCGATCGGGCAACGCAAATCATTTAACACTAGCAAGATGGCGGCGGTGACAAACTGAGGAGAGGATCGGTGCCGGTGAGTGAGCTGTGAACTCATATCTCGGTACATGTAGCAATGTTACAACATTTTGAGATTTAAAAAACAAGTCTGCAATTTATCCCATCAGATAAAGCATAAAAAGAAGTTTAATTTGACACCCAAGTCACTTTCATATCTTCAGTATTAAAAAAGTTATGGCCATTTTCATACTCGGAAATTAGCATCTTGTTCCCCATTGCTTTTCCATTGACTTAACACAAAAGTTGTGATCAAGGACAGTCAAAAGCCCATAACTTTCTTATAAATTAAGAGAACTCAATGAAATTTTCAGTTATTATAGATTGAAGCATTCTGAAACAAATATGAAACAATCTTACTTGGATGACCTGGAATTAAAGCATATAATTAGTTAGTTACCTAATTGTAGCTAATTACAAAATTCAATTACTAGATCTAAACATCTATCCATTTCTTAAGAAAAGGTTAACATTTTTAAATACCCTAAGTGTCCAAATAACATTCACACAAGAATTCACAATATAACATGATATTTAAATCTCATTGTCATGGATTTATAGGCCAAATGGAAGGAATTTAGTGTTTAATTCCCGTAAATTAATGGCCATTTAAATCATCTTGCCAGTGGGATTTTATAGAACGCGATCGTTTGGAACGTTGCGGTTGTGGTGAATTTAAACCCCATATCGGCAGGAAAAACACTGCCGGTTCGTATGGGGCCTAAATCACCTTTTCACAACGTGAAATGTGGATTAAGGTCATCCTAAGAAGCACGTTTATATGTAAAATACACGGCTTTCCTTTAGCTGTCCCGTACGTGAAATCCGCCCCGGTTATTGGCGTTGACGGCATTAGAAGCGGATTTTTATTTTACTCCAGCGCTGAAATTGTCCCGCGATTTAAAACAACAAATTCACAGAATGACAGTCGGAACAATTCTTCAGCATTAGCTAGGAGCGCGAGAAAATATATTCAGGACAGGCAGGAGAAAAAATGCATTTTAACCCCCCCCCACCCCACCCCACCAAAGGCGCCAAAGTCGCGCACACGGCCAGGGGCAGAACTGCAGCGCGGCTGAAGGCAAGTTTTGTAACATACCTAGTACATGTGACAATAAAACCTCTGAACCATTGAAGGAGAGATTGCCATTGATGACCGCTCAGGTCAAGAACTCACCATCGGAGGGATCTACAGGAGGCGCTGCCTCGACCCACACCTCCCTGGCCACGCTCTCATTTCACCCCTGCCATCGGGGAGGAGGTACAGGAGCCGGAAAACTGTAACGTCCAGGTTCAGGAACAGGTTCTTCACTACAACCATCAGGCTATTAAACACCATAACCTCAAATACTGTAAGCTCGGAACTACTTGACGGGGGCATTGGTTTTGTCTTTTTGCCCTATTATTGCTAGTTTGTCTGTATGTGTGCGTGTGTGTATATATACATACGTGTGTGTGTACTGTCTACATTGTGTTGTGCTGCTGCAAGTAAGAATGTCATTGTTCTGTCTGGGACACATGACAATAAAGCAATCTCGACTCTATTGGGGATTTGTGTTTAAGGTGCTCTTCCACGATATCATATCAGCCACTCTTGTGTGCTCGGATCTATACACAGAACATAGAACATGGAACACGGAACAGAACACAGAACACGGAACACGGAACACGGAACACGGAATGCAGAACACGGAACACGGAACATGGAACATGGAACACGGACCACGGAACACAGAACATGGAACACAGAACACGGACCATGGAACACGGAACATGGAACATGGAACCCAGAACATGGAGCGCAGAACATGGAATGCAGAACATGGAACACGGAACACAGAACATGGAACGCTGATCATGGAACACGGAACACAGAACGCTGATCATGGAACACGGAACATGGAACACAGAACATGGAACACAGAACATAGAACAAGGAACAGAACATGGAACACAGAACATGGAATAGAACATAGAAAATGGAACGGTGGGGCTGTGGGGAGCGTACCGCTGCTCTGAGTGGGACAATGTTTACAGGAGGTGTGTGGGCCATGCCTTTTACGCAGAGTGGCGGGGGCCTGGAACGCGCCGCCAGAGGTGGTGTTGGAGGCAGAGACGACAGTGATGTTTAGGCCTTTGGACAGGCTCGTGGACACGCAGGGCATGGAGGGATATGGATCACGTGCAGGCAGAGGAGATCAGTTTAACTTGGCATCATGCTCAGCACAGACATTGTGGGCCGAAGGGCCTGTTCCTGTGCTGTACTGTTCCACGTTCCACATTCTATATTCTCAGTTTCAGTTGCGTTTATTGTCACGTATACAGTGAAAAGCTTTTGCTGCGTGCTAACCAGCCAGCGGAAAGACAGTACATGATTACAATCGAGCTGCTCGCAGTGCACAGATACATGATAAGGGAATAACATTTAGTGCAAGATAGAGCCAGCAAAGTCTGATCAAGGATAGTCCGAGGGTCACCAATGAGGTAGATAGTAGTTCAGCACCGCCTGTATGTTCTGTGTTCTATGTTTCATGGTCTATGTTTGGTTGTGGTTGTGTTCAGCCTGCTCCCTGGGACACATTCCTGGTCATCTTCTCCCTCTAGTGGCGGGAGTTCAGAACAAGCTCGAGCCAGGCTGAAGTCTGGAGACATTTCCTCACACAGCCCTTCGTCGGGAAAAGCCTTTACTGCAATCAGTGTGAAGAAGGGTGCCGGCCTCAAAACGTGGCCCGTCCGTTTCCCTCTGCAGATGCTGCCTGACATTGCCGAGTCACTCCAGCACTTCCTGTGTTTTGCTCAAAATCCCAGCCTCTGCAGTTCCTCACATCAGCATCTATGAGAAGGGTTGAAGAAGGGTCTCGACCTGAAACGTCGCCCATTCCCTTCTCTTCGGAGATGCTGCCTGTCCCGCTGGGTTACTCCAGCACTTTGTGGCTATCTATGGACAGACTCTGTTCTATACTTGACGGAAACATTGGAGGGGGGGTATGGGGATAGAGGGAGGGAGAAGCAGTGGAGGGAGAAGCAGTGGAACAGTACAGCATGAATTTATAGGCCAAATGGAAAAGAATTTAGTGTTTAATTCCCGTACATATATGGCCATTTTAATCATCTTGCGAGTGGGTTTTTGTGGAACGCAATCGATTGGAACGTTGCGGTTGTGGTGAATTTAAACCCCATATCGGCAGGAAAAAAACGGCCGGTTTGTATGGGGCCTAAATCACCTTTTCGCAACGTGAAATGTGGATTAAGGTCATCCTAAGCAGCACGTTTATATGTAAAATACACAGCTTTCCTTTAGCTATCCCGTGCGTGAAATCCGCCCCGGTTATCGGCGTTGACGGCATTAGAAGCGGATTTTTATTTTACTCCAGCGCTGAAATTGTCCCGCGATTTAAAACAAAAAATTCACAGAATGACAGTCGGAACAATTCTTCAACATTAGCTAGCAGCCCGAGAAAATATATTCAGGACAGGCAGGAGAAAAAACGCATTTTAACCCCCCCCCCCCCAACCTCAAAGGCGCCAAAGTGAAAACCGCAACAGACAGCCACGAGTGTAGCTCCAGGACACGGTTCACTACCGCAGTGAGATGTTCCAACTAAAGGCGGGAGTATATTCAGAATCAGAATCGTGCTTTATTCGCCAAGTATGTTTTGCAACATACGAGGAATTTCATTGGCCAGGTCAGTCATACAATAAAAAGCAACAGACTCAAAAAAGCACATTTTAACACGAACATCCACCACAGTGACCCCTCCACATTCCTCACTGCGATGGAAGGTAAAATAAAGATCAAGTCCTTCCCTTAGTTCCTCCTCGGTCGTTGGCCTCGAGCCCCCGTTGACGGGACGATCGTGACTCCCGTAGCCGGCGGCGTTCCGGCCCTCCGCGTCGAGGTGATCCGCTCCCGCATCGGGGTGATGTCAGCGGAGGAGTGGAATAGAAAGAGATGGATGGGGTTCGAGTGCCAGGAGCATGCCCGCCGTCCCGTCTGTTTCCAACCTCTGCAGCTGAAGGGTTTTGTAGGAGGCTTGGCTGGGGCTCTATCAGAGACAGCTGGATCAGTGCGCGCTGGGTCCCAATTAGCGACGACTTTGTCCGCGAGGGCCACATGCCCGGCAATGGCCCGTGGCAATGGCCCCTGACGGCGTCTCATTTGCTCTTCATGCATTTCAGGCGGTTCTTGAAGTAAAGCAGCTTCTCCTGTAGCCGCCCATCTTCCTCCACCGGCTGGATGTAGCGGAACCCCTTGTACAGCCTGTCGCTCTCGCTCTGCCTGGTCCACGGCATCACGATCTTGGAGGCGTGGTCCACCTTGATGTCGCTGCAAGAGCCAACGTGGAGCAGGCCCAGGCCGTCGATGAAAAACTCTGCGGGAAGAGAGAGAGAGAAAGACCACACAGTTAGCCGTGCGGTCACGGTGGCGCAGCGGTAGCGAATGCCGGAGACCCGGTTCCATCCTGACCACGGGCGCCGTCTGTATGGAGTTTGTATGTTCCCCCCCCCCCCGTGACCCGCATGGGATTTCTCCGAGATCTCTCACACTCCAAAGACCTACAGGTAATGTTGCCTATTTCTGGTGCTTGTCCGCATCTTCCATCCCATCCCACCACACCCCTTCCATCGCCTGCAACCTGACCCCATCTCCCTCCCCTCCTATCTCCAGAGGGACCGTTCCCTCCGGAATATTTTACTGCTTCGGGCTGTCTCCAACCTTATCGTTCCCCAGCTCGGTTTTACCTTCTCCCCAAAATCCATCAACACAACTGCCCCAGCAGACCCATTGTTTCTGCCAACTCCTGCCCCACTGAAATATTTCCACGTACCTCGACTACATCTCCCTGGTCCAAGCTCTCCCGACCTATGTCCTTCGTCTCTTCAATGGCTTCTGTGTTTCAGGCCCCCACTCCCTCATCTTTACTATGTCTGAAGAAGGATCTCGATCTGGAAACGTCACCCATTCCCTCTCTCTATTGCCTGAGCCGCTGAGTTACTCCAGCATTTTGTGTCCCTCTTCGGTGTAAACCAACATCTGCAGTTCCTTCCTGCGTGTAGGATCTGCCATCTCCCTGCCACCTGCCTTGCCCTTCGTTGACTAGTTAACCCATGAGAGTTGGCGGAAGGGTGTACCAGCGAGAAGTGGCACGGTGACACAGCGGTAGAGTCGCTGCCTCACAGCGCCAGAGACCCAGGTTCGATCCCGCCTACGGGTGCTGTCTGTGCGGAGATTGTATGTTCCCCCCGTGGGGAATGCTTGGGTTTTCTCCGGGATCTCCGGTTACCTCCCACGCTCCAACGACGTACAGATTTCTAGGTTAATTGGCTTGGTATCATTGTAAATGAACCCTATCGTGTGTACGATAGTGTTGGTGAGCGGTTTTCTTGCTGGGTGGCACGGACTCAGTGGACCGACTTCCCAAAGACGTGCGGGTGTGGATGAGAAAGCGGGATAACGGAACTAACATAGAAACACAGACAATAGGTGCAGGAGTAGGCCATTCGGCCCTTCGAGCCTGCACCGCCATTCAATATGATCATGGCTGATCATCCAACTCAGTATCCCGTACCTGCCTTCTCTCCATACCCTCTGATCCCCTTAGCCACAAGTGCCACATCTAACTCCCTCTTAAATATAGCCAACGAACTGGCCTCAACTACCTTCTGTGGCAGAGAGTTCCAGAGACCCACCACTCTCTGTGTGAAAAAAGTCCTTCTCATCTCGGTCCTAAAGGACTTCCCCCTTACCCTTAAGCTGTGACCCCTTGTCCTGGACGTCCCCAACATCGGGAACAATCTTCCTGCATCTAGCCTGTCCAACCCCTTAAGAATCTTGTAAGTTTCTATAAGATCCCCTCTCAATCTCCTAAATTCTAGAGAGTATAAACCGAGTCTATGCAGTCTTTCTTCATAAGACAGTCCTGACATCCCAGAACTAGTGCGGGAACGGGCGATCGCTGGGCTCGGTGGGCCGAAGAGCCTGTTTGCACGCTGCATCTCGCAATCGACCAACATGACCTTCCCACCCGGTGCTGTAACTCACCCAAGTGACCCTGCCGGGCAATGAGTGGGTCGAATCCCACTTGCTGCACCTTGTTTGTGCGAGCCATGAAGAAGTTGACAATGGCGTCCGCGACCACACAGTTGGGGAACCCCTCCACTTCGTGGTAGAAGCCCTTGCGGACGGTCAGGCAGTCGCCATCTTTTCCGCCCTGCTCCACGCTCATCGTGTGCTGAAACGTGGTGGAATATTGGGTGACCTCTCTCACAGATCCTCCAACCTGCAACAGCAAGGAAAGCAGATGAGGGATTTGTCGGTTGGTTAGTTTGGAGTACCACGGTACATTTTGGACGGCCAAGTGGCTGGATAATCATGCAGAGGTCAGTATAGCTTAGTTTAGAGATACAGAGCGGAAACAGGCCCTTCGGCCCATCGAGTCCGCACTGACCAGCGATCCCCGCGCACTAACACTATCCTACACACACTAGGGACAATTTTTACATTTATACCAAGCCAATTAACCTGCAAACATGGGCGTCTTTGGAGGGCACTCATATTGTGGCACTAAAGGTGAACGGGGAGGGGCGCCACGGTGGTGCAGCGGTAGAGTTGCTGCCTCACAGCGCCAGAGACCCGGGTTCCATCCTGACTACGGGTGCTGTCTGTACGGAGTTTGTACGTTCTCCCCGTGACCTGCGTGGGTTTTCTCCGGGTGCTCCGGTTTCCTCCCACACTGCAAAGACGTACAGGTTTGTGGGTTAATTGGCTTGGTATAAGTGTAAAAACTGTCCCTAGTGTGTGTAGGACAGTGTTAGTGTGCGGGGATCGCTGGTCGGCGCGGACTCGGTGGGCCGAAGGGCCCGTTTCCACGCTGTATCTCTAAACTAAAGTTAACTAAAAGACATCCTTCCTATAGCTGGGTGGCCAAAACAGATCACGATACTCGAAGCGCGGCCTCACCAATGTCTCGTACAGCATCACTGTTTTTGTATTCCAGTCATCTTGAAATAAATGCCTGCATTGGACGTTAATCAAGCAGTGGGGGGAGAATGGGAGGCAGAAAGGCTCAGGAAGTGGGCAGCTGAACACAAGGCCCAGAATGCCGGAGCAACGGACAGGGGTCATGGGCAATACGTCAGAGGTCACGTACAAACTCAGGCCAGAAGTGAGAGTGGGCCGTCCTCTTAAAATCTGAGAGATATTGTCTGATCTCTCAAAGTCTTCCCATTCTTTGTGATGTTATATGTGCGAAGGAACTGCAGATGCTGGCTTAAACCGAAGATAGATACAAAAAGCTGGAGTAACTTGGTGGGACAGGCAGCATCTCTGGAGAACGGACTATATAGTCAAGACTCTTGCTCAAACTATATATGGTTACAATTTCATCAGTGACAATATAGTCTGTTCTCACCTCTATGTTTCAGTTTTATATCATCAAATCCAGGAAATGTTTGAAGGTAGGCACAAAATCGAAGGTAGGCACAAAATGCTGGAGTAACTCAGCGGGTGAGGCAGCATCCAGGGAGTGAAGGAAATAGGCAACGTTTCTGGTCGAAACCCTTCTTCAGACATTATTATCAGGTATGAACATTGACTTCCCGAACTTCAGATGGCCCTTGCTTTCTCCCTCCTTCCCCTCCCCTTCCCCAGTTCTCCCACAAGTCCTACTGTCTCTGCCTACATTCTATCTCTGTCCCGCCCCCTCCCCTGACATCAGTCTGAAGAAGGGTCTCGACCCAAATCGTCGCCCATTCCTTCTCTCCAGGGATGCTGTCTCACCCGCTGAGTTACTCCAGCATTTTGTGCCTACCTTCGATTTTACCAGCATCTGCAGTTCCTTCTTACACATATTAATGTCTCAGTCCGCTTCTGGGTGAATTGAAACCTTCAGCTACCAGAGGCAGTGCTTGACTAACTGCGTCTGTTACATCTTCTCACAGGCTCCAATCAAACCCTTTGTTTTTGGGAGAAAGGGCCGCTAACGGAAGGAGCACTGGAAGAGCAGAATATGAGCTACAATCGGAGCACCAAGCCAAGGGGTGGAGATGAAGGCAGTCACGGATGTGTAGGAAGGAACTGCAGATGCTGGTTGCTACTCAAGACAGACACAAGGTGCTGGAGTAACTCAGCGGGACAGGCAGCATCTGTGGAGAGAAGGAACAGGTAGCGTTTGGGGTGGAGACCCTTCTTCAGACTGAGAGTCAGGGGAGAGAGGAACTAGAGGTATGAAAAGGTACAAAGAACGAATGAATGAAAGGTTTGCAAAAGGACAAAGACAGCAAGGATGATCAAGGAAAGGTGGAGCCCACAATGGTCCGTTGTTGGCTGTGGAACAGAGACTTTTCCCAAGTGTCTGATTTGATTCCTCATGAGTTTGGGAAGGTGTTTCGTTTAGTCTAGGGATACAGCATGGAAACAGGCCCTTCGGCCCACCGAGTCCGTGCTGACTAGCGATCCTACGCACGCTAGGGACAATTTACAACCGAAGCCAATTAACCTACAAACCCGTGTACGTCTTTGGGGTGTGGGAGAAAACCCACGCAGGTCACGGGGAGAACGTGCAAACTCCGTACAGACAGCACCCGTGGTCAGGATGGAACCCGGGTCTGTGAGGCGGCAACTCTACCGCTGCGCCACCGTGCGGCCCTTGAGGAGAGCGTCTCTCCTGCAGCAGTTAATGGCTTCACTCCTGGAAGTGAACTCACCATATCCAGGGTGGTTTTCTCCAGGATCTCGACCATCTTTTCCAATTTGGTGTCGGAAGCGAAGATAAAGTCGTCATCGACCCACAGTAGATACTTTGTTTGGACCTGGGAGACGGCCAGATTGCGGCCAGCAAACCAACCCTGGGCACAGTGGCGGAAAATGATCATTAGAATTCATATTTAATAAGACGACACATCAAGGTTGAAGTCAAAATTTAGTTTTAGCTTAGGTTAGAGATACAGCGCGGAAACAGGCCCTTCGGCCCACCGGGTCCACACTGACCAGCGGTCCCCGCACACTAACACTATCCTACACACACTGGGGACAATTTACATTCATACCCAGCCAATTTACCTACAAACCAGCGCGTCTTTGGAGTGCGGGAGGAAACTGGAGCTCCCGGAGAAAACCCACGCAGGTCACGGGGAGAACGTACAAATTCCATCCTCCTGCGCTCCAAGGAATAGAGTCCCAGCCTGCCCAACCTCTCCCTGTAGCTCAGGCCCTCTAGTCCTGGCACCATCCTCGTGAATCTTCTCAGCACCCTTTCCAGTGTAACGACAGTGCCGTAGAGTGAATGCAGCGCCGGAGACCCGGGTTCCATCCCGACTACGGGCGCTGTCTGTACAGAGTTTGCACCTTCTCCCCGTGACCTGCGTGGGTTTTCTCCGAGATCTTCGGTTTCCTCCCACACTCCAAAGACGTGCAGGTTTGTAGGTTCATTGGCTTGGTCAATGTAAAAAACAATGTACCCCGTGGGTGTGGGATAGTGCTAATGTGGGGGGATCACTGGACCAGGTGGGCCGAAGGGCCTGTTTTCCGTGCTGTATCCCCAAACTAAATTAAAACACATCCTTCCTATAGCTGGGTGGCCAAAACAGATGACGATATTCGAAGTGCGGCCTCACCAATCTCTAGATCCACTGAGAAACTCGTTGATGGGTGCACAGCTCGCTCTGTGCGTTTAGAGAGGGGTGTTTGTCACACAGCCCCTTCATACGGCACGTGTGCCTTAAGAAGTAAAGCTCGCAGGCTCATTCTGCAGAGCACCAATTACCCAACTGGTTCTTTGTGTTGCATTTGTGGCTGTGCGACAAGTATGTACAAGTCTGACAGAAACAAGGAATAACAAGCAAAACGGGTTCCATCCCCACCTCGGGTGCTGTCTGTCTCACCTGGAGCATTGCGTACAGTTCTGGTCTCCAAATCTGAGGAAGGACATTTATGCCATAGACGGAGTGCAGAGAAGGTTCACCAGACTGATTCCTGGGATGTCAGGACTGTCTTATGAACAAAGACTGCATAGACTCGGTTTATACTCTCTAGAATTTAGGAGATTGAGAGGGGATCTTATAGAAACTTACAAGATTCTTAAGGGGTTGGACAGGCTAGATGCAGGAAGATTGTTCCCGATGTTGGGGAGGTCCAGGACAAGGGGTCACAGCTTAAGGATAAGGGGGAAATCCTTTAGGACCGAGATGAGAAGGTCTTTTTTCACACAGAGAGTGGTGGGTCTCTGGAACTCTCTGCCACAAAGGGTAGTTGAGGCCAGTTCATTGGGTATATTTGAGAGGGAGTTAGATGTGGCCCTTGTGGCTAAGGGGATCAGGGGGTATGGAGAGAAGGCAGGTACGGGATACTGAGTTGGATGACCAGCCATGATCATATTGAATGGCGGTGCAGGCTCGAAGGGCCGAATGGCCTACTCCTGCACCTAATTTCTATGTTTCTGTGTGTGTGTGTGTGTGTGTGTGTGTGTGTGTGTGTGTGTGTGTGTGTGTGTGTGTGTGTGTGTGTGTGTGTGTGTGTGTGTGCGTGCGTGCGTGCGTGTGGTCTGCACA
This sequence comes from Raja brachyura, assembly GCA_963514005.1. The sequence continues at coordinate 10,375,581 of OY740821.1, read as the reverse complement.
TTCTTCCCGTGACAGCGTGGGTTTCCTCCGGGTGCTCCGGCTTCCTCCCACAACCCAAAGCCGCGCGGGTTTGTCGGTTAATCAGCACTCTGTAAATCGCCCCGAATGTGTAGGGAGTGGATGAGAACGTGGGGTAACGTAGAACGAGTAGAACGGGCTGGTCGGCGCAGACTCGGTGGGCCGAAGGGCCTGTTTCCATGCTGTATCTCTAAACTAAGCCAATGGAAAATAAAACAGACTATTTGCTGACAGTTGGTATTAAAACAGATCGTGTTGCTTCAGGATTGCATATTGGCCAGCAAACGTGGGGTGAGTCCTTGCTCAGAATAACGCTGGCAGTTTTGCTTTGCATCCACCGTTGCATCCTTTAGACAGGACACCAGCGTTTGCGTACTCTCGCAGTTGGCAGCACAGAGCATAAGGCTGGAGCTCTCTGCAATGAGGTTTTACTTCACACACCGTGTGTGATGGAACTGCAGACGCCGGTTCACACCGAAGAATCACACAAAGTGCTGGAGTAACTCAGCGGGTCCGGGCAGCTTCTCAGGAGAGAAGGAATGAGCGACGTTTCGGGTCGAGACCCTTCTTCAGACTCGAAGCGTCAGCCATTCCTTCTCTCCAGAGACGTTGCCTGACCCGCTGAGTTACTCCAGCACTTTGTGTCTATCCTCGGTGTAAACCGGCACCTGCAGTTCCTTCCTACACTGAGTATCAGGGACATTGGCTCATCGGGCAGTACCCCCCCCACCCCGACATGCCTGACCTGCTGAGTTACTCCAGCACTTTGTATTCGTTTTTTGTAAACCGGCATCTGCAGTTCCCTGTGTCTCTATGGCCTCTTGGAGTTGTATAAAAGGTTGAAGCCACATTCACGAATAGCCTCTTCCCAACTGTGATTAGACTCTTGGATGGGCTTCTCTTAAGTCTCGGATAAATTCACAATCTTCCAATCTACTTTGTAGTGACCCTTGCGCTTTTATTTTGCCTCTGTGCTCTTTCTCTTTCACTATATTCTGCATTGCTCGTGTTCTATTTTGCACTAGCTGTTGTACCTATGTGCGGTATCGCAGTACACACGATAGCAATAAACCAGGAGACATATCAAAGCTTCACCAAGTGCTGGGGTGCCTCAACGGATGAGGCAGTGGATAGACGCAAAAAGCCCCAGCAACTCAGCAGGTCGGGCAACTCAGTTTCTCCATAGATGTTGACGAAAGATAGACACAAAATGGTGGAGTAACTCAGCCAATCAGGCAGCATCTCTGGAGAAGGGCCTCGAGCCGAAACGTCACCCATTCCTTCTCTCCAGAGATGCTGCCTGGTCCCGCTGAGTTACTCCAGCGTTTTGTGTCGATCTTCAGCATATCTGGGGACACTGACCCAGGTGCACACGTGCCACTGGTCCAAGCTGTCCCCCGCGTTTACCTGGCCCAAGTCTTTCCCTCCTCGCGACCCTGCCTCTGTCCCATAAATGACATAAGACATGTACCTTCCTATAAGGCATGAAGTATTGCTCAATGAACGGTCCTTCAATCTTTTGCGGGTTGCTGCTGTCGTCTGCGATTACAATGGTGACAGTGGGATAAAACCTCCTAATGCTCGATATCAGCTCTCTCAGCTTGTCGTACCTCAAGAACGTTTTGGTGGCCACAGTCACCAGCGCACTGACGTTATATCCTAAAACACAGAGAAGAATAGTCCAATTTGGGTACGGCAGCGTTCTGCCGAGTCCACGGTCCCAGGTCATTTGCCACAAAAATAAATTCCGAGACAGAAACATTTCAAGCATGCCGATTGCATCCCGCAGGATCTACGGAAAATACACTGACACAAAGTGCCAGTAACTCTGACATTAATATCTCATTCAAGAACAAGTGTGGCTCGAAGGGCCGGCGCTATATGATAACGAATATTAAATCACATTTTTAAGAAGAGAAGAGTCCTGAGAATGATGCCATCTTAACAGGAGACAGCAATGCAAAGCTTACAGGGTAGAAATGCTGCCTCGTAGACTCCGAGACCCCGGTTCAGGGACACCGCCAGATTCAGGGACAGTTTCTTCCCAGCTGTTATCAGGCAACTGAACCATCCTACCACACCCAGAGAGCGGTCCTGAACTACTATCTATCTCATTGCTGACCCTCGGACTATCCTTGATCGGACTTTGCCGGCTTTACCTTGCACTAAACGTTATTCCCTTCTCATGTTGTAGGAAGGAACTGCAGGTGCTGGTTTAATCAGATAGGCACAAAATGCTGGAGTAACTCAGCGGGACAGGCAGCGTCTCTGGAGCGAAGGAATGGGTGACGTTTCAGGTCGACACCCTTCCGACTGATTCAGGGGAGAGGAGGTACAGAGATAGGGAAATGCAAGGTGTGAAAATGAGACAAAGGGGACGGCGATCGAGGGAAATGTACAATAGATGATGGTTAGCTGGGAGAAGGTAACAGCAAAGCAAACAGAGATAAAATGCAATTGAGGACTGTCAGAACTGGGAAATGGGGAGGGGATGGAGAGAGAGGGAAAGCAAGGTTTACTTGAAGTTAGAGAAGTCAATATTCATAGTCACTGGGTAAACGTACAAACTCAGGGTCTCTGGCACTGCAAGGCAGCTAAGGGCCTGTCCCACTTTCACAACCTAATTCACCACCTTTTTTTACTCGTGGACATTTTTCATCAGGCTCGAAAGATGCCCCAACCTACTTGACGCCATGTGTACCTACGAAGAGCATCACATAGAAACATAGAAATTAGGTGCAGGAGTAGGCCATTCGGCCCTTCGAGCCTGCACCGCCATTCAATATGATCATGGCTGATCATCCAACTCAGTATCCCGTACCTGCCTTCTCTCCATACCCCCTGATCCCCTTAGCCACAAGGGCCACATCTAACTCCCTCTTAAATATACCCAATGAACTGGCCTCAACTACCCTCTGTGGCAGAGAGTTCCAGAGACCCACCACTCTCTGTGTGAAAAAAGTCCTTCTCATCTCGGTCCTAAAGGACTTCCCCCTTATCCTTAAGCTGTGACCCCTTGTCCTGGACCTCCCCAACATCGGGAACAATCTTCCTGCATCTAGCCTGTCCAACCCCTTAAGAATTTTGTAAGTTTCTATAAGATCCCCTCTCAATCTCAAATTCTAGAGAGTATAAACCGAGTCTATGCAGTCTTTGTTCATAAGACAGTCCTGACATCCCAGGAATCAGTCTGGTGAACCTTCTCTGCACTCCCCCTATGGCAATAATGTCCTTCCTCAGATTTGGAGACCAGAACTGTACGCAATACTCATGATCTACCTACGATCTACATACAACCTCGTGACGACTGTGCTGCGAGTATGAGTCCTGGGCAAACTCGGCAGAAGTTGTGAATTAGGTCGTGAACGTGCGACAGGGGCTTAACTCGCCACCGTGCCGGCCTTAAGTGCCAGCGGGGTACTGATGCACAAAGGACTTGGTCTCCAAACAACCCGCACTTCAAAAGGGAAGATGGAGCAATGGGGTTACAAAAGGAAGACAGTTGTTCTGCTTGTGACAGATGACACAGCGTGAGGCAATGGCAGAAGCTTTGTTGATCAATCCTGCTGTATGTTTTTTGACAGAGCGGCAGTTGCTGATGCGGCTTGCATCATGCTCAGAGGGCCAGAGGTTTACTGCCTCACGGCCTGGCGATGCGGAGGACTGCCGGCGCAGCTTGCCCGCGCTGCCACCGTGGGCTGGCGGCTTTGCTCGTTGCGCTGAGAGTTTGCGCACGGTCAATTTGCGCACGGCGCGATCCAGAAAGCAGCACGGGAATATGATGAAGATAGACACAAAGTGCTAGAGTACCTCAGCGGGTCAGGCAGATCCTTAGTATAGCTTACAGATACAGCATGGAAACAGGCCCTTCGGCCCATCGAGTCTGCTCCGACCAGCGTTCCCCGTACACTAACACTATCCCTACACACACGAGGGACAAGTTACAATTTTACCAAGATGTATAGATTTGCAGGTCAATTGGCTTCGGTAAAATTTTAATTAGCCCCGAGTGTGTGTATGATAGTGTTAGTGTGCGGGGATCGCTGGTCGGCACGGACACGGTGGGCCGAAGGGCCTGTTTTCACATTGTATCTCGAAACCAAACTAAACTAAACACTAGATGGCACCTTGGAATCTTGCTTTAAAGTAAACGAGGGTCATTTTGATCATGGTGGGAGGATGATGCGCGCACATTCATCGAGCTGATTCAGTGAGAGTTTTGAGAGTGATTAACAGCCAAGTCCCTTATTAAAGATGGGCGTCAGCAGACCTGTGTGAGGTGTCAACCACAACGTCCTTGCCTGTCGGCGCTGTGAGCAAGATTAGGCCCAGGCCTGTACTGCCGACAACTGTCTTCATGCCCCGCCTGCATTAATGGCCTCCCCCGCACTTTGCTGCAGGAGTCTAATGTCTAGGAGCGCCAGAGGGGAAACCTCTGCAGTTCGTAAATCCATAGGAGGAGAATTAGGCCATTCGGCCCGTCAGGTCTGTTCCACCATTAAATCATGGCTGACCGATTTCTCCCTCACAACCTCAATTCTTCTGCCTTCTCCCCGTAACCCCTGATGAGACCGTGCCAATCGAGGATCGGTCCCAGGGAGAAAGTTCAAACGCCACACAGAGGTCGGGATGGAACCCGGGTGGCTGGAGCTGCGAGGCAGCGCTGCTGGCCACCCATTGGCGCAGGCCCCATGCGGCAGAGCAATTGAAGTTCAGAAGCATGCGCTGCCGTTCACCACCGCGGTCCCCGTGGCGGAGGCAAGGTTCAGCAGCAATGATCCAGGTTCAAGCAGCACTAACCTCAACGCAGCTGCACTAACCTGACTGACTCTTGACGTTGTACAGTTTCGGGATGACGGGATGACGAATTTTGATGGTAAATGCCGCCTGGTGTCCAGCTGTCTTCAACAGCACTGAAACACAAAGCACAACAAAGCATTGATTGATATTTGTCCCTATACCTCTTCCCTCGACTCTGTCCAGGGACCCCGACTGTCCTTTCAGGTTAGGCAGAGGTTCACTTGCACCTCCTCCAACCTCATCTACTGTATCCGTTGTTCAAGATGTGGACTCTTACACATCGGCGAGACCAAGCGCAGACTGGGCGATCGTTTCGCTGAACACCTTCGCTCAGCCCGCCTGAACCAACCTGATCTCCCGGTTGCCAAACACTTTAATTCTCATTCCCGTCCCCACACAGACCTTTCTGTCCACGGCCTCCTCCATTGTCAGAGTGAGGCTAAACGCAAATTGGAGGAACAGCATCTCGTATATCGCTTGGGCAGCTTACAGCCCCGTGGTATGAATATTGACTTCTCTCACTCCAGGTAGCCCCGGCATTCCCTCTCACTCCATCCCTCCCCCACCCAAGTTGCACCAGCTTCTCATTCTCACCCAACAAACAGCTAACAATGGCCTGTTTCCTTTATCATCGTCACTTGTTTTGCATATCCTTCATTCATTGTATCTCTCGTTTCCCTTTTCCCTAACCAGTCTGAAGAAGGGTCTCAACCCGAAACGTCACCCATTCCTTCTCTCCAGAGATGCTGCCTGTCCCGCTGAGTTACTCCAGCTTTTTGTGTCTATTCCCAGTCTTAATCTGTTTCAATTGGTTTAATGTCTTCTTAATGGTTTACTTTTTTCCCCATAGCCTTGAGCCTGCAAGCGAACAATTGCCGTTGTTTTGTGGGGGACATAATTTAGCTTCAATGCAGAGTAAATGATCACCAGATTCAGGGACAGTTTCTTCCCAACTGTTATCAGGCAACTGAACCATCCCACCACAACCAGAGAGCAGTGCTGAACTACTATCTACCTCATTGGTGACCCTTGGACTATCCTTGACCGGAATCTGCTGGCTTTAATAGACAATAGACAATAGGTGCAGGAGTTGGCCATTCGGCCCTATGAGCCAGCACCGCCATTCAATGTGATCACGGCTGATCATCCCCAATCAGTACCCCGTTCCTGCCTTCTCCCCATATCCCCTGACTCCGCTATCTTTAAGAGCCCTATCTAGCTCTCTCTTGAAAGTATCCAGAGAACCGGCCTCCACCGCCCTCTGAGGCAGAGAATTCCACAGACTCACAACTCTCTGTGAGAAAAAGTGTTTCCTCGTCTCCGTTCTAAATGGCTTACCCCTTAATCTTAAACTGTGGCCCCTGGTTCTGGACTTACCCAACGTCGGGAACATGTTTCCTGCCTGTAGTGTGTCCAAACCCTTAACAATCTTATGTTTCAATGAGATATCGTCTTATCCTTCTAAACTCAAGAGTGTACAAGCCCAGTCGTTCCATTCTCTCAGCATATGACAGTCCCGCCATCCCGGGAATTAACCTGGTGAACCTACGCTGCACTCCCTCAATAGGAAGAATGTCCTTCCTCAAATTAGGTGCTTTATCTTGCAGTAAATGTTATTCCCTTATCATGTATCTGTCGACTGCGGATGGATCGATTGTAATCATGTATTGTCTTTCCGCTGACTGGATAGCTGGCATCAAAGGTCTGAAGAAGGGTCTCGATGCGAAACGTCACCCATTCTTTCTCAGCGGAGATGCTGCCTGTCCCGCTGAGTTACTCCAGCTTTTTGCGTCTCTATGTCAGTACACGTGACAGTACATAAAACTGACACCGGAGGAAGGGTGCACCTCAACAAACTCACTCAGCGACCTGCCCACTTACCTGTGTCGGCCGTGTTGGGGTTGAAGATGGTGTTGGTGTAGGTGACGAACTGGAGCTGGCGGTTCAGGTTGTCCACCTGAGCGCTGGACAGAGACAGGTGCATCTGCCCCGCACCTTCCACCGTCACCTCGTCCACCTCCGCAGCCACGTCGAAGGTCCCCAGCGCGGCCGTCACGTTCACCTGCGCGGAACAAGAGGCGGGAGTGAGCGGCGGCGAGGCTGGAGGCCGAGTGTGTCCACATCGCTCTGCTGATGCCCCGTTGTGCGTCAGCATCCGCGGCCGAGGGGCAGGAATGTAGCAGCAGGAGCAGGCCACTCGGCCCCTCCAGCCCAACCTGCCCATTCAATGTGCAGATGCTGGCTTACACAGAAACATAGAAAATAGGTGCAGGAGTAGGCCATTCGGCCCTTCGAACCTGCACCGCCATTCAATGTGATCATGGCTGATCATCCAACTCAGTATCCCGTACCTGCCTTCTCTCCATACCCTCTGATCCCCTTAGGCACAAGGGCCACATCTAACTCCCTCTTAAATATAGCCAATGAACTGGCCTCAACTACCCTCTGTGGCAGAGAATTCCACCGACTCACCACTCTCTGTGTGAAAAAAGTCCTTCTCATCTCAGTCCTAAAACACTTCCCCCTTATCCTTAAACTGGGACCCCTTGTCCTGGACTTCCCCAACATCGGGAACAATCTTCCTGCATCTAGCCTGTCCAACCCCTTAAGAATTTTGTAAGTTTCTATTTAAATCCCCCCTCAATCTCCTAAATTCCAGCAAAGATAGACACAAAATGCTGGAGTAACTCAGCGGGACAGGCAGCATCTCTGGAGAGAAGGAAGGGGTGATGCTTCGGGTCGAGACCCTTCGTCAGACTGATGTCAGGGGAGAGGGAGGCACAGAGATAAGGAAGTGTAAGGTGTGAAAACTGAACAAAGGGACAAACATACATTTAACACATACAAAGAAAACGCAGAGAAGGAAGGGACAGACAGACTGCCATCTCCCCATAACCCCTAACACCCATACTGTTCAAGAACCTTGCCAGCTGATCTATATCGGTGAGACCAAGCGGAGGCTTGGCGATCATTTCGCCGAACACCTCCGCTCGGTCCGCAATAACCAACCCGACCTCCCGGTGGCTCAGCACTTCAACTCCCCCTCCCATTCCGTATCCGACCTCTCGGTCCTGGGCCTCCTCCACGGCCAGAGTGAGCAACACCGCAAGTTGGAGGAACAGCACCTCGTATTCCGCTTGGGGAGTCTGCATCCTCTGGGCTTAAACATTGAATTTTCTCAATTCTGTTAACCCAGGCTGCCTCCTCCCCTTCCCACCTCTCCCTCAGCCCTCGGGCCCTGACATTCCTCCTCTCTCTGTCTCTCCCCCACCCAAGTCACACTAGCTTCTCATTTTCACACTACAAACAGCTTACAATGGCCTGTTTCCTATATCATCGATACTTTTTTGCATATCTTTCATTCATTGTTCTTTATCTCTCCACATCACCGCCTATATCTCTCGTTTCCCTGATCCCTGACCAGTCTGAAGAAGGGTCTCGACCCGAAACGTCGCCTATCTCCTTCGCTCCTTAGATGCTGCTGCACCAGCTGAGTTTCTCCAGCCTTTTGTGTAACCCTGTTCAAGAACCTGTCCGTCTCTGCCTTAAAAATATCCATTTGAGTTTGGGTTAGGTTTGCACAGTCTGATACATCTTGGTTTCGAAATGTCACTTAAAACCTGCGGTATACTTTCAACGCCCCTGTGCACTTTGGCACAGAGTTCCACAGACGTTATAAACTTGGTTGTGTCATCAATATTTGTAATGTTACTGAAACCTCAGCATGACACTGTTCTCCTTTAAATAACACTAATTACTCCTGCGCCTACATTCCAGTCTGGTTAGGCAATGCTCTCGTCCCAGCCTCATGTCCCTCCTCCGGCAGCTCGTTCCATGCACCCACCACCCTTTGTGTGAAAAAGTTACCCCCTCAGTAGGGTTGCCGACTTTAAAACTCCCAAATAAGGGACAATAGGTCAAACTACGGGCCAAATTCCCCACGGCAATTGGTTGAGCGACTGGGCCGTGTCTGGGTGAATGATGAGTTGGCCCCGGGTGCTGGACTGCACACAAAGCCCAGCCGGCGGGGCCAGCTGAGGAGTTTTGGCCCTGGGCCGCGCAAAGTCCGGCGCCCCGTCCAACTCGTGAACCGATGATCGGCCATGAGAAGGAGGAGGGGTGGGGGTGGTGTCGGGGGTAAGCGAAGGCCCGAAGGTCGGACAGCTGGCCGGGCTGCCGACCGACTACGTCGGGACGGGTGAGGCGGGGCCAGACACGGCGCTCCGATCCGACAGTATCCTCAACCCGAGTAGCAGCGGTCAAATACGGGACAAGGGCGGTCACGTACGTGACAAACCAATTTAGCCCAAAATAGGGGATGTTACCCCATAGGTTCCTGTTAAATCTTTGTTCCCTCAACTTAAGCCTAGTCAGAGGGAAGAGATTTAAAGGTGGCCCCTTGTCGAGCATCAGATCAGGAAGTCACAATACAGCTTTGTTTAGGGCGCATTTGGAGCATTGCATGCAGTTCTGGTGGCTCCATTACAGGAAGGGCGTGAAGGCTTTGGACAGGGTGCAGAGGAGGTTTACCAGGATACTGCCTGGACTAGAGGGTATTAGCTATAAGGAGAGGTTGGTCAAACTTGGATTGTTTTCTCTGGAATGTCGGAGGCTGAGGGGGGGATCTGATGGAAGTATATCAAATTATGAGACAGGGTAGGCAGTCAGAACCTTTTTCCCCCCAGGGTGATACTGTTCAAGACTTTTACTAGAATGATCCCAGGAATGAGTGGGTTAACCTATGATGAGCGATTGTCGGCGCTGGGCCTGTACTCGCTGGAGTGTAGAAGGATGAAGGGGGGACCTCATTGTAACGTACAAAACATTGAAAGGCCTGGATAGAGTGGATGTGGAGAGGATGCTTCCAGTAGTGGGAGAGTCTAGAACTAGAGGTCACAGCCTCAGAATTAAAGGGCGTTCCTTTAGGAAGGAGATGAGGAGAAATGTCTTTAGTCAGAGGGTGGTGAATCTGTGGAATTCATTGCCACAGACGGCTGTGGAGGCCAAGTCAATGGATATTTTTAAGGCAGAGATAGATAGATTCTTCATTAGTACGGGTGTCAGACGTTATGGGGAGAAGGCAGGAGAGTGGGGTTCAGATTGAGAGATAGATCAGCCATGATTGCATGGCGGAGTAGACTTGATGGGCCGAATGGTCTAATTCTACTATTCCTTATGACCTCATAATCTTATGACTAGAGGGCATTAAGGGCCTGTCTCACTTTCACGACCTAATTCACGACCTCTGCGAGTTTGCCCTTGACTCATACTCGCAGCATGGTCGCCACGAGGTCGTAGGTCATAGGAGGTCGCAGGAGGTCGTAGCAGGCCGTGATGCTAGTCGTAGGTGCTCGAGGGCATCAAGTAGGTCAGGGCGTTTTACTAGCCTGATGAAAAATGTCCACGAGTATAAAAGGTGGTGAAAGTGGGACAGGCCCTTAACTTTGAGGTGGCTGGAGCAAAGTTGAAAGGAGATGTGTGGGGCAAGTTTTTTTTACATAGAGGATGGTGGGTGACTGGAGCACCGTGCCGGAGATGGTGGTTGAGGCAGATGTGAGTGGTATTTGTCGCTGTTATACAGGCATGTGGATACATTGTACATTAACCTGGCTTTATTGAAGCTAAATTAATAAAGGTCTTACCTCATAACGACGCCAATATTTTGCTTGCAGGCTCAAACCTATGGGGAAAAAAGCAGGCCGCTTAGTGGAAATTAAACCAAGTGGAACCGATTAAAACTGGGAATAGGCACAAAATGCTGGAGTAACTCAGCGGGATGGGCAGCATCTCTGGAGAGGAGGAACGGGTGACGTTTCAGGTCGAGGCCCCTCTTCATACTGAGAGTCACGAGTTCAGACCAAATCAGAGCCAGCACCAATGGCAAAGGAGCCCACAATGGTTCTTGATGTTCCTGCCACTGGGTTGTGAGCTGCTGGGGCAGAACATGAGGCGCCGTTCCTGCAGTTTGCGTGCGGGCTGGCCACACTCTGGCAACGGCCCAGTTTTACCTGCGCAAACACACTCCTCTTGTGGCTCTGGCAAGAAAGAACGAGCAGCCACAATGTCATTCCCAAACTAGCTGAAGCATGTTCCATGGGACCGCTTTGAAAAGGGAATGGGAGAGGAACGTTTGGCAAGACTGTGGGGGAAAGACGGAAGACACAGGACTAATTCTGGAGTTCTTTGAACGACTATCCTGTGGCCTCAAGTGGAATTTTCTCATTGATCCTTTAATTCCAAACCTTAACGAAACCCAGGTTCGATCCTGACTACGCGTACTGTCTGTATGGAGGTTGTACCAATGGGTTTTCCCCGGGTGCGCCATTATCTTCCCACACTCGAAAAAGACGTGCAGGTTTGTAGGTTAATTGGCTTTGGGAATATTGTAAAACTGTCCCTCGTGTGTGTAGGACATTGCTAGTGTGCAGGGATCGCTAGCCTGTGCGGACTCGGTGGGCCGAAGGGCCTGTTTCTGCGCTGTGTCTCGCAACCAAACTAAACAAAAAGAGAAGCTGAACAGACATACAAGAGGGGGTCTGAAGAAGGGTCTCGACCCGAAACGTCACCCATTCCCTCTCTCCCACTGAGTTACTCCAGCATTTTGCATCTATCTTCGGTTCACAAGGAAACATAGAAACATGGAAAATAGGTGCAGGAGGCGGCCATTCGGCCCTTCGAGCCAGCACCGCCATTCATTCTGATCATGGCTGATCGTCCCCAATCAATAACCCGTGCCTGCCTTCTCCCCATATCCCTTGACTCCACTAGCCCCCTAGAGCTCTATCTAACTCTCTCTTAAATCCATCCAGTGATTTGGCCTCCACTGCCCTCTGTGGCAGGGAATTCCACAAATTCACAACTCTCTGGGTGAAAAAGTTTTTTCTCACCTCAGTCTTAAATGACCTCCCCTTTATTCTAAGACTGTGTGGCCCCTGGTTCTGGACTCGCCCAACATTGGGAACATTTTTCCTGCATCTAGTTTGTCCAGTCCTTTTATAATTTTATATGTTTCTATAAGATCCTCCCTCATCCTTATAAACTCCAGTCAATACAAGCCTAGTCCTTTCAATCTTTCCTCATATGACAGTCCCGCCATCCCAGGGATCAATCTCGTGAACCTACGCTGCACTGCCTCAATCGCAAGGATGTCCTTCCTCAAATTAGGAGACCAAAACTGTACATAATACTCCAGATGTGGTCTCGCCAGAGCCCTATACAACTGCAGAAGAACCTCTTTACTCTGATACTGAAATCCTCTTGTTATGAAGGCCAACATTCCATTAGCATCTGCACCATCTGCACACCATACTACATACATTAGCGACAATTTTCACATTCACCAAGCCAATTTGCCTGCATACCTGCACGCCTTTGGAGTGCGGGAGGAAACCGGAGATCTCGGGGAAAACCCCCGCAGGGTCACGGGGAGTACGTGCAAACTCCGTACAGACAGGCACCCGTGGTCAGGATCGAACCCGGGTCTCCAGGGCTGTGAGCGCTGTAAGGCAGCGACTCTACCGCTGCGCCACCGTGCCGCCCCCAAAAGGCGTACCGAATCATGAGAGGAATAGACTGTGGTGGAGGCACAGAGGCTCGTGCCCAGAGTAGGGGGATCGTGAGGGTGACACACTTTCACGAGGAGCTGGTCAAAGTCAACCCATCCTTACAGCTCAGACCCTCGAGCCATAGAAATATAGAAAATAGGTGCAGGAGGAGGCCATTCGGCCCTTCGAGCCAGCACCGCTATTCATTGTGATCATGGCTGATCGTCCCCAATCAATAACCCGTGCCTGCCTTCTCCCCATATCCCTTGATTCCACCAGCCCCTAGAGCTCTATCCAACTCTCTCTTAAATCCATCCAGTGACTTGGCCTCCACTGCCCTCTGTGGCAGGGAATTCCACAAATGGCAGGGAATTCCACAAATCCTCGGAAATCTTCCCTGTGCCCTTCCCAGCTGGACAACATCTTTCGTGGAAGCCCTTCTTTCTCTGACCTGGTATTACGATGGACTTCAGTGGTCGCACCTCGACACCTTGTATTGGGTACTCCAGCGGAGAGTTTGCTCGGGCGATAAGCAGAGCGTCGGCTGAAGTCTTCATCCTGGGGATAGACCAAGAAAGAAAGACAATAGACAATAGGTGCAGGAGTAGAGGCCATTCGGCCCTTCGAGCCAGCACCGCCATTCACTGTGATCACGGCTGATCATCCCCAATCAGTACCCCGTTCCTGCCTTCTCCCCATATCCCCTGACTCCGCTATCTTTAAGAGCCCTATCTAGCTCTCTCTTGAAAGCATCCAGAGAACCGGCCTCCACCGCCCTCTGAGGCAGAGAATTCCACAGAATCACAGCTCTCTGTGAGAAAAAGTGTTTCCTCGTCTCCGTTCTAAATGGCTTAGCCCTTATTCTTAAACTGTGGCCCCTGGTTCCGGACTCCCCCAACATCGGGAACATGTTTCCTGCCTCTAGCGTGTCCAAACCCTTAACAATCTTATATGTTTCCCCTCTCATCCTTCTAAACTCCAGAGTGTACAAGCCCAGCCGCTCCATTCTATCAGCAAATGACAGTCCCGCCATCCCGGGAATTAACCTCGTAGCAATGAATGGCATGTTGAACCACTGGTGGGGTGGCACCATCCCCTGCCAAGGGGCCATTTCATTAGCCGTGACCCACCGAGGCTGCACCTACCGAGGCTCCGAGAGCCAGAGAGGACATTGACTTGAACGGAAAGGTCAATTCCATCCATCTGCAGATCAGCCCACCCCTCCGCCCATCTGTATCCGCCTATCACTTGCTAGGTGACGTTTCACAGAGTGCTGGAGTAACTCAGCGGGTCAGGCAGCATCTGTGGAGAACATGGATAGGTGACGTTTCACAGAGTGCTGGAGTAACTCAGCGGGTCAGGCAGCATCTGTGGGGAACATGGATAGGTGACGTGTCAGGTCGGGACCCTTCGTCAGACTAATGGCGTTTTAGGCCGGGACTCTTCTACAGAATCAGTCTGAAGTTGGCAGGGAAAGTTTAGTTTAGTATAGAGATACAGCACGGAAACAGGTGGGATGAAACAGGAAACAGATACGGCATGGACTCGGTGGGCCGAAGGGACTGTTTCCGCGCTGTACGGAGTTTGCACGTTCTCCCCGTGACCTCCGGGTGCTTCAGATTCCTCCCACACTCCAAAGACGTACAGGTGGGTACATTAATTGGCTTTGGTGTAAAAGTTAAAATTGTCCCTAGTGTGTGTAGGATAGTGATAATGTGCGGGGATCACTGGTCGGCACGGACTCAGTGGGCCGAAGGGCCTGTTTCCACGCTGTATCTCTAAACTAAGCTAAACTAAAGGGCCTGTCCCACCAGCATGCAACTCCATGCGATGAGCGCGACCTAACGTGGTCGCTTGAGCCGTCCGGCGTCGCGGGGCCGGTCCCACTTCGATCGCTGGAGCCGTGCGGAATTGTGCGGAGTTCGTCCCGACATCGCGCGGGGCTCCGAAAAACTGACTATGTTCAAAAATTCCACGCGGCAACGGCTTGTCGGCTCGCAGTCGCCTCGACACATTACACACCGCCCCGACATCGTGCCTCCGTGACCCTCTCTGTAGGTGGCTCCGTGACCCTCTATGTGTGTGGCTCCGTGGCCCTCTGTGTGTGTGTGTGCCTCTGTGCCCCTCTCTGTGTGCCCCTCTCTGCCCTGGCGAACTTACCTTAGACTTCGCTCCAAGTTCGCCTCACTTTGCGCCGCGTTGCGCCACTCACCCGACCTCCACGCGGCCCCTGCTGCCGGTTTGGTTGCGCTTGCCGCATGCAGGGGCATGCTGGTGGGAACGGCCCTGTACAGGGGATCACCCGACCTCCGCGCGGCCCCTGCTGCCGGTTTGGTTGGGCTTGCCGCATGCAGGGGCATGCTGGTGGGACAGGCCCTTAATAGCATGCAAATACATTTTCTCCCTATATCTCGGTTAATTGGCTTTGGTAAAAATTGTAAATTGCCCCTAGTGTGTAGGATAGTGCAAGCAGGCCCTATCAGAGTGGGGGGGGGGGGGGGGGGGGTGGTGCATGGGTCTGCTTCAAAGGGATCTTGATTTGGGGGCTGCTAAAATTGAGGGGCCTCTGCTCGATGTTGGTTTGGGTGGCCTCTACAACTGAAATTGGCCTGGGCCTCACTTCATCTATGAGAGGCCCTGAGTGTCAGTGTACGTGGGGATCGCTTGTCGCTGCGGACTCGGTGGGCCGAAGGGCCTGTTTTCCCGCTGTATTTCGAAAGCTAAACCAAATGTGACATTAATAAACCAATACCGCGAGGGACATTTTTGAAACGTTGTGGATACGTGATGGATGATGTGCCCATACCTTTGTTGAAAGTGTTGGTACTCTTTCTCTCTCCTCTGCTTCACCTCATGGCGTTCGGCTGCATTAAAGGCTGTCTCCAGCTCAGTCACAGAGCTCCAGTTAAGCAGGCTCCTTAGTGAGGATTCTTCCTTTTCACATTTGCAATCCTTTTTTGTCAGCTGCCTGGAGAGGAAGATGAACTCAGAGTTTAAAACTAGTTGCGATGGTCGACCGAAGACAGATACAGAATGCTGGAGTAACTCAGCGGGACGGGCAGCATCTCTGGAGAGAAGGAATGGGCGACGTTTCGGGTCGAGACCCTTCTTGAAACGTCGCCCATTCCTTCTCTCCAGAGATGCTGCCTGTCCCGCTGAGTTACTCCAGCTTTTTGTGTCTATCTTCGGTTCAAACCAGCATCTGCAGTTAGTTCCTAAACACTTCAGGTAGAGTCCTGTGTTCATAGATATCGGTATTTTTCATTAATGCAATGGATAGGCCTGGATAGAGCGGATGTGGAGAGGATGTTTCCACTAGTGGGAGAGTCTAGGACCGGGGGTCACAGCCTCAGGATTAAAGGGCGTTCCTTTCGGAAGGAGATGAGGAGGAATTTCTTCAGTGAGAGGGTGGTGAATCTGTGGGATTCATTGCCACAGACGGCTGTGTAGGCAGTCAATGGATATTTTAAAGGATATTTTCTGCTAAACTAAACTCTGAACTAAAATATCAACTAGATCAACAGTTCACTTCATAGGTTCATAAGTGATAGGAGCAGAATTAGGCCATTCGGCCCATGAAGTCTACTCCGCCATTCGATCATGGCTGATCTATCTCTCCCTCCAAACCCCATTCTCCTGCCTTCTCCCCATAACCCCTGACACCCGTACTCATCAAGAATCTAACTATCTCTGACATATATATCCACTGACTTGGCCTCCACAGCCGTCTGTGGCAAATAATTCAACAAAATAAATTCCTCCTCATCTCCTTTCTAAAGGTACGTCCTTTTATTCTGAGGCCGTGCCCTCTGGTCCTAGACTCCCTCATAGAAACACAGAAAACAGGTGCAGGAGTAGAGGCCATTCGGCCCTTCGAGCCTGCACCGCCATTCAATATGATCAATATGATCAATCTTCTAAATTCCAGGCTGTGGAACAAAATTTCTGCAGGCTGTGAGCCGCTGACTAACTATCAGTGACTCTGTTTAAATTTCTAGCAATAAAACAGCATTTCTGTAGGTTATGAGCTGCTGACTATACTGTTTAAAATGTTTGCCATCAATACGGCATTTCTGCAGTCTGTGAGCCACTGACTAACTATCAGTGACTACCACTGTGTGAAAAATGATTTTCTCATCTCGGTCCTAAAAGACTTCCCCCTTATCCTTAAACTGTGACCCCTTGTCCTGGACTTCCCCAACATCGGGAACAATCTTCCTGTCCAACCCCTTAAGAATTTTGTAAGTCTCTATAAGATCCCCCCTCAATCTTCTAAATTCCAGCGAGTACAAGCCGAGTCTATCCAGTCTTTCTTCATATGAAAGACCTGCCATCCCAGGAATCAGTCTGGTGAACCTTCTCTGTACCCCGTCTATGGCAAGAATGTCTTTCCACTGGTGGAAACATGCTCGAGGCCCTCGCACACGTGGAATTTGTTTTGCTCTTGTCTCCACAACAAATTCTCTTGAACGACTCAGTTTCATTTTTGTCTATATGCAGGGCAATACAAACCTTGTCAAGTTAATCTATCAGTAATCTAATCCTTTTACACCCAATATAGTTCGAATGCATGGCTGCAAAAAACAACATGATGTATAGTATCTGAAGATGGACGGAAAAAGCTGGAGTAACTCAGCGGGACAGGCAGCATCTCTGGAGAGAGGGAATGGGTGGCATTGTGGGTCGAGACCCTTCTTCAGACTGGTTAGGGAAACGGGAAACGAGAGATATAGACGGTGATGTGGAGAGATAAAGAACAATGAATGAAGGATATGCAAAAAAGTGACGATGATAAAGGAAACAGGCCATTGTTGGCCGTTTGTTGGATGAAAATGAGAAGCTGGTGTGACTTGGGTGGGGGAGGGATGGAGTGAGAGGGAATGCCGGGGCTACCTGGAGTGAGAGAAGTCAATATTCATACCACGGGGCTGTAAGCTGCCCAAGCGATATACAAGATGCTGCTCCTCCTATTTGCGTTTAGCCTCACTCTGACAATGGAGGAGGCCAGAAAGGTCTGTGTGGGGACGGGACGGAGAATTAAAGTGTTTGGCAACCGGGAGATCAGGTTGGTTCAGGCGGGCTGAGCGAAGGTGTTCCGCGAAACGATCGCCCAGTCTGCGCTTGGTCTCGCCGATGTATAAGAGTCCACATCTTGGACAACGGATACAGCAGATGAGGTTGGAGGAGGTGCAAGTGAACCTCTGCTAACCTGAAAGGACTGTCGGGGTCCCTGGACAGAGTGGAGGGGGCAGTAGTATCTGAATCAGCAGGTCTCGTGCTGATTCAGATACTACTGCTCAGACACTACTGATATGGGGCAGAGTCATAGGTTGACTCAGCAGGATGGACAACTCTTTGCTCTCCAAACCCCTTTGAGTTAAACTCAACGTTCAATTAGATTTTAAGTGCTTGGCTCTCCCCTCTATTTTTTAGTGATTTCTGATCAAGCTCTTTATTCTTTGCAGCTTCCAGTTTCTCACCATTTAGAGAATATTTTAGTCTGTCATCCTCTGATCCAAAAGTGATGGAAAATAACACTAGCCTGAAACTGGTGATTTAAAGAGGTTTCGAGTGATACAGCATGGAATCATTGTAAATTGCCTCTAGTTTGTGTAGGATCTTAGAAAAACATATAAAATTATAAAAGGACTGGACAAGCTAGATGCAGAAAAAATCTAGCTTGACTGATCATCCAACTCAGTATCCCGTACCTGCCTTCTCTCCATACCCCCTGATCCCCTTAGCCACAAGGGCCACATCTAACTCCCTCTTAAATATAGCCAATGAACTGGCCTCAACTACCCTCTGTGGCAGAGAATTCCACAGATTCACCACTCTGTGTGAAATTTTTTTTTCTCATCTCGGTCCGAAAAGACTTCCCCCTTATCCTTCAACTGTGACCCTTTGTTCTGGAGTTCCCCAACATTGGGAACAATCTTCCTGCATCTAGCCTGTCCAACCCCTTAAGAATTTTGTAAGTTTCTATAAGATCCCCCCTCAATCTTCTAAATTCTAGTCTTTCTTCATATGGAAGTCCTGACATCCCAGGAATCAGTCTGGTGAACCTTCTTTGTATTCCCTCTATGGCAAGAATGTCCTTCCTCAAATTAGGAGACCAAAACTGTACGCAATACTCCAGGTGTGGTCTCACCAAGACCCTGTACAACTGCAGTAGAACCTCCCTGCTCCTATACTCAAATCCTTTTGCTCGGAATGCTAACATACCATTCGCTTTCTTCACTGCCTGCTGCACCTGCATGCCTACTTTCAATGACTGGTGTACCATGACACCCAGGTCTCGTTGCATCTCCCCTTTTCCTGTCCTATCCATGTACCTGTCCAACTGTTTCTTAAACGTTGGGATAGTCCCAGCCTCAACTACCTCCTCTGGCAGCTCGTTCCATACACCCACCACCCTCTGTGTGAAAAATTTACCCCTTGGATTCCTATTAAATCTTTTCCCCCTCACCTTGAACCTATGTCCTCTGGTCCTCGATTCCCCTTCTCTGGGCAAGAGACGCTGTGCATCTAAAGACCTGTGCAGAAAGGAACTGCAGATGCTGGTTTAAATCGAAGGTCGACACAAAATGCTGGAGTAAATCAGTGGGACAGGCAGCATCTCTGGAGAGAAGGAATGGGCAACTTTTTGGGACGAGACCCTTCTTCAGAACCGTGCATCTGGGCATCGGAACATCAATAGCCCATTATCTGTTTATTTGCACTTTATCTGTTTATTTATTGATGTGTGTATATATTTATACAACGGGTATATGGACACACTGGTCTGTTCTGTATTCATGCCTGCTATATTCTGTTGTGCTGAAGCAGAGCAAGAATTTCATTGTCCTATCTGGGACGCATGACAATAAACTCTCTTGAATCTTGAACCTCGATCTTCGACAGGATTTGGCAGTGCTTGAATAAAACGTTTTAAAACATTACGACTAGACTTGGTAAATCATTGAGAATTCAGCAATGGTACAAAGTATAACTAAAGCAACGTGCTGGGTAATTAACGCAGAGTTCTGCAGCTTGCAAGGAGTGTTGTTTGCTGCATGGCTGGGGTGGCGTGGGTGTGCAGTGGGAGGCAGTCCATACTCTAAAACTGTCACTGTTCAAGGGCTTCCACAATTTGGCAAATGTGTTCAGGAAAGTTACCTCCGCCAATGTGTGGAGGCCCCTACATGGGAGAGGGCAAGGCTCGATCTATTCTTAGGAAACTGGAAAGGGCAGGCGACTGAAATATCGGAGAGTGAACCTGTTAGGACCAGCGACAACTGTTAGCAACTATTACCTTTGATATAGTAGGGCACAAAGTGTTTAGTTTAGGGTACCCAAAAGGCTGGAGAAACTCAGCGGGTGCAGCAGCATCTAAGGAGTGAAGGAGATAGGCGACGTTTCGGGTCGAGACCCTTGTTCAGACTGGTCAGGGATCAGGGAAACGAAAGATATAGACGGTGATGCGGAGAGATAAAGAACAATGAATGAAAGATATGCAAAAAAGTATCGATGATAAAGGAGACAGGCCATTGTAAGCTGTTTGTAGTGTGAAAATGAGAAGCTAGTGCGACTTGGGTGGGGGAGAGATAGAGAGAGAGGGAATGTCAGGGCCCGAGGGCTGAGGGAGAGGTGGGGAGGGGGAGGAGGCAGCCTGGGTTAACAGAATTGAGAAAATTCAATGTTTAAGCCCAGAGGATGCAGACTCCCCAAGCGGAATATGAGGTGCTGTTCCTCCAACTTGCGGTGTTGCTCATTCTGGCCGTGGAGGAGGCCCAGGACCGAGAGGTCGGATACGGAGTGGGTGGGGGAGTTGAAGTGCTGAGCCACCGGGAGTCGGGTTGGGGACCGAGCGGAGGTGTTCGGCGAAACGATCACCCAGCCTCCGCTTGG
Source organism: Raja brachyura (assembly GCA_963514005.1). Next base: position 10,355,329 of record OY740821.1, on the reverse strand, counting down.
TCTCACCGTGTGAAGAGCAAAGCAGGGGAGGGGGAGTAAGAAAGCTTGGATGACAAGAGGAAATTGGTGACGTTTCGGATTCAGACCTTTCTTCAGACTGAAGCAGGGTCTCGACCCGAAACGTCACCTATTCCTTTTCTCCAGAGATGCTGCCTGACCCGCTGAGTTACTCCAGCACTCTGTGAAACGTCACCTATCCATGTTCTCCACAGATGCTGCCTGACCCGCTGAGGTACTCCAGCACTCTGTGAAACGTCACCTATCCATGTTCTCCACAGATGCTGCCTGACCCGCTGAGTTACTCCAGCACTCTGTGAAACGTCACCTATCCATGTTCTCCACAGATGCTGCCTGACCCGCTGAGTTACTCCAGCACTCTGTGAAACGTCACCTATCCATGTTCTCCACAGATGCTGCCTGACCCGCTGAGTTACTCCAGCACTCTGTGAAGCGTCACCTATCCATGTTCTCCACAGATGCTGCCTGACCCGCTGAGTTACTCCAGCACTCTGTGAAACGTCACCTATCCATGTTCTCCACAGATGCTGCCTGACCCGCTGAGTTACTCCAGCACTCTGTGAAACGTCACCTATCCATGTTCTCCACAGATGCTGCCTGACCCGCTGAGTTACTCCAGCACTCTGTGAAGCGTCACCTATCCATGTTCTCCACAGATGCTGCCTGACCCGCTGAGTTACTCCAGCACTCTGTGAAACGTCACCTATCCATGTTCTCCACAGATGCTGCCTGACCCGCTGAGTTACTCCAGCACTCTGTGAAACGTCACCTATCCATGTTCTCCACAGACGCTGCCTGACCCGCTGAGTTACTCCAGCACTCTGTGAAACGTCACCTATCCATGTTCTCCACAGATGCTGCCTGACCCGCTGAGTTACTCCAGCACTCTGTGAAACGTCACCTATCCATGTTCTCCACAGATGCTGCCTGACCCGCTGAGTTACTCCAGCACTCTGTGAAACGTCACCTATCCATGTTCTCCACAGATGCTGCCTGACCCGCTGAGTTACTCCAGCACTCAGTGAAACGTCACCTATCCATGTTCTCCACAGATGCTGCCTGACCCGCTGAGTTACTCCAGCACTCTGTGCCTATCTGAAGAATGGCTGATGGAGATAAATGCGAGATGTTACATTTTGGAAACACAGCGAATGCCAGGGCCCTACTGAGTGTTGTGGAGCAGAGGGTCGAGGTAGTGAAGGTACATAGCTCCTTGACTGTGGCATCACAGACAGATAGGGTGGACGAGAAGACTATCAGCACATCTGGCCTTCATCAGTCAGGGTATTGAGTACAGAAGTGGGACTTAACTATTTATACTTAAGATACTTAACTATGTTAAAACTAAAAACAAAGAACTCCCCCTCCCATTCCCAATCTGACCTTTCCACTGTCAGAGTGAGGCCCAGCGCAAATTGTAGGAGCAGCATCTCATATTTCGCTTGGGCAGCTCACACCCCAGCGGTATGAACATTGACTTCTCTAACTTCAAGTAACCCTTTGCGTTCTCTCTCCATCCCCTTCCCCAGTTCTCCCACTAGTCTTACTGTCTCCGTGTTGCCCATTCCTTCGCTCCAGAGGTGCTGCCTCACCCGCTGAGTTACTCCAGCATTTTGTGTCGACCTTCGATTTAAACCAGCAACTGCAGTTCTTTCTTCCCACGGAAGTGAGATGTTATGTTACAGTTGTACAAGACATTGGTGAGGCCGCATATGGAGCATTGTGTTCAGATTTAGTCACCCTACCTTGGGAAGGATCTGGTGTTAATCTGGAAAGGGTGCAGAGAAGATTTACGAGGATGTTGCCAGAACTTGAGGGCAACAGACAATAGTTGCAGGAGTTGGCCATTCGGCTCTTCGAGCCAGCACCGCCATTCAATGTGATCATGGCTGATCATCCCCAATCAGTACCCCGTACCTGCCTTCTCCCCATATCCCCTGACTCCACTTTCTTTAAAAGCCCTATCTAGCTCTCTCTTGAAAGCATCCTGAGAACCGGCCTCCACCGCCCTCCGAGGCAGAGAATTCCACAGACTCACAACTCTCTGTGAGAAAAAGTGTTTCCTCGTCTCCGTTCTAAATGGCTTATCCCTTATTCTTAAACTGTGGCCCCTGGTTCTGGACTCCCCCGACATCAGGAACATGTTTCCTGCCTCTAGCGTGTCCAAACCCTTAATAATCTTATATGTTTCAATAAGATCCCCTCTCATCCTTCTAAACTCCAGAGTATACAAGCCCAGCCGCTCCATTCTCTCAGCATATGACAGTCCCGCCATCCTGGGAATTAACCTTGTAAACCTACACTGCACTCCCTCAATAGCAAGAATGTCCTTCCTCAAATTAGGGGACCAAAACTGCACACAATACTCCAGGTGTGGTCTCACCAGGGCTCTGTACAACTGCAGAAGGACCTCTTTGCTCCTATACTCGACTCCTCTTGTTATAAAGGCCAACATGCCATTCGCTTTCTTCACTCCCTGCTGTACCTGCATGCTTACTTTCATAAACTGATGAACAAGGACCCCCAGATCCCGTTGTACTTCCACTTTTCCCAACTTGAGCTACAGGGATAGGTTGGGCAGGCTGGGACTTGTAGCAGAGGAGGATGAGGGTTGATAGTAAGATTAAATGAGAACTTACCTGTTCGAAGTTTGATCTTTATTTTATGAGGTGTTACGATGAGGGATTACGTGAAGAAGCCCCGCCTGGCGCTGGATCGGCATACTTCAAAGCAGCGGCGTGAAAAACACAGAACCAATAGCCGGAGTAAGATAGTAAGGCCCAACATAGACTAGAACTACCAGATGATCATTTATATTATGAGGGTTGGGAGTGGAGGGCACGTAATCCCTCATCGTAACTCCTCATAAAATAAAGATCAAACTTCGAACAGGTAAGTTCTCGTTTAATCTCACTATTTTACTTCGGAGTCACGTGAGTGACTACGTGAAGATTTTAAAGCTCTGTGTTTTTTATGTCGTAGATTCATTCCATACGACACTCTGTTTAGTCAAAACAGTAGTGAGTAAATAGTATTTTAAGACATTGTTACAATTTATGTAATAAGTCCTTTAAAAAAGAACAATTTTTTAAATAATAACCCCTCTATCGTAGGCGAAAATTTTACAAAAGAAAAAATGATAATGATATCAATGATAACATAAATCGATAATATAAATCGATAATATAAAACAAAGCAAGCATTTAAAGAGAACCCAGTACTGCGTGACCAAATCCTGGCACCGTGACAACAGGTTTATCATAAAACTTTGAAAAAGTTTCTTCTCTACACCACCCTGCGGCCTCTAAAATTTGATCGAGTGGTACGTCCTGTACCTTCGCCACGGACGTAGCTGCCGCCCTAGTGGAGTGAGATTTAAACACATCAGTGTCTATTCCTGCTAGATCCAAAACCTGTTTTAGCCATCTAGAAATGGTTTGAACTGAAACTTTTGTATGTGGTTTTTTGTGCGTTATCAATAACGCTTTCTCAGAACCTCTGAGATTTTTGGTACTTCAATGTATTGAGTTAAATGCTTAACTACACACAATGTTTCATCAATAGGATAAGCTTTAAACATTACCTTAGCTCCAGTTCTCCCCGGTCTGCTTTGTTTGATCAGGTCATAAACATAAAACACAATGTTATCTGCAGCCACATGCATGCAATCTAACCGTAACAATTGCAAAGTTTGTACTCTTTGAGCTGATACTAATGCCATAAACATTACTACCTTGAATGTTAACTTCTGCAAAGACATTGAAGTAATTGGAGTCCATTGCTTAAGCAAAGTGAGAACAATGCTAACATCCCAAATTTCTGTATATCTGGGCTTGGGAGGATTTTATTAAAAATTCCTTTCATGAATCGGGATACTAATGGGTGAGACCCAACTGAGTCTGGATCAGAAATTTGTCCTAAGTAGAACGACAAAGCACTACGAGCACAATTAATGGCACTATAACTCAAATGCTCATCAAAAATGTAACCCAGCAAGGAACTCCAATACATTTGAAATGTTTGCAGTATGATAAGATTTCTTTGGCTGTCTACAAAAGGCTTCCCATTTCCTTATATGCGACATATATTGTTTTTTAGTGCTATTCCTCCAAGCTGCACCTATAACATCCATGGTCCTGTCCGACAGTTCAAACTCTTGCAATGGTCTGGTCAGAACCTGCAGATTAACAAATTCATATGATCATGCAATGGATGAACTTCTTTTGTTACTGGTTGTGTCAACAAATTGTCGCAACTGGGAATCGTCATACATGGTTCAATAATCATTTTTAGCATCAATGGGAACCATGACTGTGTAGGCCAATTTGGCAGCGTCTTGCGCTATTTTCTTGAGACATTGCCCAATCAGACAGAATGGGGGGAAAGCATAAAAGAACGTATTCCCCCAGTGTAGCGAGAAAGCATCCACCGCTACTGCCCCTGGATCGTGTTCCCAAGACACGTATTTGGGCAATTGGTGATTCAATCTAGATGCAAACAGATCAATGTCCAGCACTCCATACCGACTGACTATATTTTTGAAATTTTGTGGATTTAACATCCATTCTGTACTGTCTTTAAATATTCGTGATCTTTTGTCTGCCACAACATTGTCTCTCCCTGGGAGATAAATAGCTGAAAGCCAAATATTTTTACCAATACACCAATGCCACATCTGGTTTACCAGATGATCACATGATATTAATCTTACACCACCCATGTGATTTATATATGTCTATTTGTATTTGGACATGCAAATCCTTCATAGTAGAACAATAAGATTTTAATCCATAAAATGCTCCCAGTAACTCCAAATAATTTATACCATATGTTTGGAGCAATAAATCCTCTTGGATAGTCCATCTGCCCCCACAGCTGGTCTCATTATCCGTAGCCCCCCATCCGAGAGAACTTGCATCAGTTTGCAAAAACACTACTGGCTACTGAACTAAAATGTTCTTAGCAGCTTGTGGAACATTCTCAATCCACCAATGCAATTCTGATAAGGCTTCCTTTGGCAATTGCATCGGCCTATTAAAATGGCCTGCTCGCTGTATAAGCGCTTGAGTTTTTGCCCTTTGAAGATTTTGGTAATGTAGTGGACCAAATTCTACTGCTGGAAATGCTGCTACTAACTTCCCAATAACCTTAGCAACTTCTCGGATGGAGGCATAAGGTTTGTTAATCAGGCTCTGACACACATTTGTCAAATCAATAACCTTATCTATTGGTAAAGTTACTAACATGGTAACCGAATTAATCACAAACCCCAGATATTCAATGGTTTGGGATGGCTGTAACTTAGATTTTGTTGGATGAATCAGGAACCCCAGCCTTTCAAACAGACTTGTAGTTGCTGAGACTGATTTTTCAGCTGACTCCTGATTAGCATTGACAATTAAAATGTCATCTACATAAGCCATAACAATGTGTTTTTGTGCCCTTAGCAGTGCTAGTGCTGGCTTCAACAATTTAGTGAACAGTCTAGGTGCTGAGCTTAATCCATTAGGTAATGCTTTGTATTGCCACAGCTGTCCCATCCACTTAAACTTTAAATACCTGCGAAAGTGATGATGAAATGGAACTGAATAATATGCATCCTTCAAATCTATTGTAGCCATATAACAACCTGTTGATACCAGCTGCATTGCAGTGTTGAAGGTGTCCATTTTAAAATGTTTATACTGGACAAATGTATTCAATTGTGTGAGATCTAAAATGATTCTACAACCCCCATCTTTCTTTGGTCTGGGGAAAATATTTGACACAAATTGTTGTGGATCCTCTCCTGTTTTCTCGATAACTCCTTTTCTACACAAATTCTTAACCTCTTTATCAATTTGAATTTTTTCAAGAACAGAAAACATCAAAGTATGATTAGGCTTATTCTGTCCCAGTGGATCCATACCTTCTACAAAATCAATGGTAGATCCTAAAACAGTATCTAATATAACACGATCAGATGTTATACTGTCCCATTCATTATAAAACATTCGGTGTCTACCACCAATCTGAGGTTCATCCAAAAATTCTTCTTTAATAGGATATAGTTTTTGTACCTCTCCAACCGGACGCAGTGATCTCCTTCTCCCAACAAATGGGGGCACATTCGGCTGTGCTTGTTGGTAATTCTTCCTTACCATACTCCTGCCTCGGCTTGTTCCAGCTCCAAAATCAAATCCCCTTCTCATTTGACCGGCCCTTCTCTGGCCAAAATTGAAGGGTTTCATAAAGCCAATAGTTTTTGCCTCTTCATCAATTTCTTTAATTTGTTTAGACAGATTTTCTCTGAACAAATAACCAGGAACTTGAACATGGCTTGATCTGCACAACCCTGCAAATCTTGGATGTAAAATAGGCCGAATGGCAATCTTCCTCATACAATTTATCTCAAAAAATGAGTTGCAGAATAATGCCAACATATGCTTCTGAACGTTGGTCATTCCACAACCTTCCACTTGTCTTTCAAAAGCAGTGATGCCAGCCGAAATTAGCTTGAGGATTCTTTGAATCGTATTTCCTGCGGCCGCATCATTGATGACATTGACGCCCAAATAGCCGGATTCACCGTAGGTACCTTTAATAGGTGTTTTATACAAATCTGCTGTCTCAACCATAACAGCTTCTTGAAGCGGGTGAGAGACCATATAATTAATATTGGCCGCCAGGTTTTCTTCCATGGCCTCACCGCCTCCTCCAGGTATAGCAAAACTTTGTGCCACATCAGGCACACCTGGATCAACATATTTGTATTGTGGTGGGTACTTCTGACCGCAATCACCACTTTCAGGGTCTGTCTCATACAGCCCTGGTACTCCTGAAACTTGTTCAAGGAGACTTCCTCCAGCCCAATCCCGGGCACTGGGGTTTCAAATTCCCAATTCAAACTGGCACCATATTCATGATATGGAACCCCCTCAGGGGCTGCCTGGGAATATTCTGGGTTCTTAGACCCTTGGTTGATTATAGTTTGAAGCATTTTCTCCATTTGATCCATTCTGAGCCATAAGGCTTTCCTTTCTGGAGGACCTTCTGAATCGGATTCATCAGAAACCTCAGGCCTTTCAGCTTTTCTTTTACATTTTTAGGCACTGGGTTTTCCTCCAAAGTTTCTGTTTGTGGAGCAACCAAAGGCTCACTAACGGGTATTTCAATGGCCACCGGTATCGGAACCGGCTCCGCAATAATCTGCTGCCCCGACTCTTCTCTACCCCGGGACGCACGTTTTACCCGCGATGTTTTAACTTTCTCCATTTTAGTTTTACTCCTCCTGGTTTACCCACCAGCCTACGGAGTTTTGAAAACGCCCTGGAAGTAAAATAGTTTCACTTACCTGCGGGCCGTTTCCTTACCGCTGTGTGGAGCTGCGCTCTGCAGCTCTTTCCCTACCGACAGCGTCGACGTAATGCCGATCAAGCGCCAGGCGGGCTTCTTCACGTAGTCACTCACGTGACTCCGAAGTAAAACATTATAGACGTGTACAATATAAATGAGAGGAATATGTAGATACACAGAGTCTTTTACCCAGAGTCGGGGAATTAAGAAATGGAGGACATAGGATTTAGGTGAGAGAGGAAAGTGGTAATAGGAATTTGAGGGACAAATGTGTCACACGTGTATGGAACGAGCTGCCAGAGGAGGTCGTTGAGGCAAGGACTATCATGACAATTTAAAGACATTTGGACAGGTACATGGACAGGAAAGATTGAGAGGAATATGGGCCAAACGCAGGCAGGTGCGACTAGTGGAGATGGGGCATGTTGGTCGGCATGAGCAGGTTGGGCCGAAGGGCCGGTTTCCGTGCTGCGTGACTCTGTGACTCTATATTCAGATGACCCTCAGAAGATCATGACTCAATGCCTGAGTTTTATTCTTAGAAGCTTGTGCAAGTATTAATAAACAGGAGTTATCTATTTATATAATGTACTGTGTGTAAACATGGGGGCTCTTCCATAGGCCGACACTTCACACATAAAGCAGCCAAATCAGGCGCTGCTAGCACGGCTCTCCTGTAGGCCGGCAACGTTACAAGTGAACAGCCCTGAAACACGTGCTGCTGGCATGGCTCTCCCGTAGACCGGTACTTATATACATGAAGCGGCCTTGTCAGGTGCTGCTGGAGCGGCCTGTCCCATAGGCCCGCACATATTCCACATGAAGCGGCCTTGTCAGGAGCTGCTGGAGCGGCCTGTCCCATAGGCCCACGCATATTCCACATGAAGCGGCCTTGTCAGGTGCTGCTGGAGCGGCCTGTCCCATAGGCCCACACATATTCCACATGAAGCGGCCTTGTCAGGAAACTGCTGGCTCGGCCTGTCCCACAGGCCCACACATATTCCACATGAAGCGGCCTTGTCAGGCACTGCTGGAGCAGCCTGTCCCATAGGCCCGCGCAATTGCGGTGTAACCTCACTAAAACAACATTTTTAATGCAGTTTATCTGTGAAGGGATAAATAATTCATAGCAAACACGTGCTTAAACAATTTACTTTAGTTTTTAACCCTTATAGCCCGACTCACCCGAGTCAAAATAGGGCTAAACGAGTCCCAGTTATTCATTACCTGGGTACAAACATCTGTGAGCCACTGACCCCACTGTTAGTGACTCCAGTGTTGCTTCCTTGCCGTTCCAACGGCAAACCATCGGCTGGAGTTGCTGACCCATCTGTCAGTAATTTTTCCAAAATAAATTGTTGTTTTAACTGCCTTTTTGCAGGCTGGGAGCCGCTGACCCCCCCTGTCAGCGACTCTGTTTTAATTCTTGCCGTTAAAACGGCGTTTAGAAACATAGAAAATAGGTGCAGGAGTAGGCCTTCGAGCCTGCACCGTCATTCAATGGCTGATCATCCAACTCAGTATCCTGCACCTGCCCTCTCTCCATACCCCCTGATCCCATTAGCCACAAGGGCCACATCTAACTCCCTCTTAAATATACCCAATGAACTGGCCTCAACTATCTTCTGTGGCAGAGAATTCCACAGATTCACCACTCTCTGTGTGAAAAATGATTTTCTCATCTCGGTCCTAAAAGACTTCCCCTTTATCCTTAAACTGTGACCCCTTGTCCTGGACTTCCCCAACATCGGGAACAATCTTCCTGCATCTAGCCTGTCCAACCCCTTAAGAATTTTGTAAGTTTCTATAAGATCCCCCCTCAATCTTCTAAATTCCAGGCTGTGGAACAAAATTTCTGCAGGCTGTGAGCCGCTGACTATACTGTCAGTGACTCTGTTTAAATTTCTAGCCATTAAAACGGCATTTCTGCAGTCTGTGAGCCTCTGATTATACTATCAGGCTCCTAATCTTACAACCTAATCAATTTAGCCAGTTTCCGTATTTGCGGTCGGAATGGGGTTTCCCCACAGTCCAACCGGCAAGTTGTCGGGCTGTAAGACTGGCATGAAAAACCTTTTGTAAAAAGAGGCTCCTGCCTGAAACCTGGTAAGTAAAAACCAAACTTACCTTAAAGTTTAACTTACCACCGGCAGGAGCTCTGTCCTGCCAGACTGGTGCTGGCAGTGACTCCGAAGTAAAATTGAGAATCTACGCTGTAACATTAACATTGGCATCAAACAGCTAATATGGGCAGCAGACCACAAAGTGGAAGAAAGCTCAGAGGTTCACAAAATGATAGGAGCAAAATTAGGCCATTGGGCCCATCAAGCCTACTCCGCCATTCAATCGTGGCTGATCTATCTCTCCCTCCAAACCCCATTCTCCTGCCTTCCCCCCATATCCCCTGACACCAGTACTCATCAAGAATCTATCTATCTACCTCTGCCTTAAAAATATCCATTGACTTGGCCTCCACAGCCTTCTGCAGCAATGAATTCCACAGATTCACTGCCCTCTGGCTAAAGAAATTCCTCCTCATCATCCCAAAGAAGGGTCAGGAGGGAGTGATAGATCAGCCATGATTGAATGGCGGAGTAGAGTTGATGGGCCGAATGGCCTAATTCTGCTCGTATCACTTAAGACGTTAACCTTTTTACTTTTGCCTATCGTATGGCCAGCAGCATAATCAAGGACAAGTCGCCACTCTGTCTTCTCCCCTCTCCCATCGGGCAAAAGGTCTAAAAGTGTGAAAACGTTTCTTCCCAGCTGTTATCAGGCAACGGAACCATCCTACCACAACCAGAGAGCAGTCCTGAACTACTATCTACCTCACTGGTGACCCTCAGACTATCCTTGATCGGACTTTGCTGGCTTTACCTTGCACTAAACGTAATTCCCTTATCATGTATCTGTACACTAAACGGATTGATTGTAATCATGTATTGTCTCTCCGCTGACTGGTTAGCACGCAACAAAAGCTTTTCACTATACCTCGGTACACGGGACAATAAACTAAACTAAACTATTTCTAATATCAGTAACGGTTTTCATTTGGTACCTTGCAGAGAAGAAACTCACCTGACCACTGACTCTTTCCATCTGTACATTGAGCCATTCAGCACAGTTGTTCTCCATTCATAATCGTGCTGCCCATATGGAATACTTTCCATTCGATAGTGAATGTCCACGGCCATCCTATACTGCCATTTGTTCCCAGTGAGTTCACACAACACCACAATCACAACAGCCACCAGCAGCGAGGTACAGGCAATCTTCTTCAATGGACGCATTCTAGAAACTTGAAGAGGAGGACAATGAGCATGTTTCTTCCAAGAATATTTTACCTGGTTAAAGCAGCAATACACTTGCAATTAAATGGGCGGGCATGAGAGTTGCTGCCTCACAGCGCCAAAGACCCGGGTTCCATCCTGACTACGGGTGCTGTCTGTACGGGGTTTGCAGATCACTAACAGTCTGACCTGGTCGAATAACATCTCATCAACAGTTAAGAGAGCGCAGCAGCGGTTGCACTTTCTGCGCCGGATGAGAAGAGCTCATCTCCCCCATCCCATCCTCACCACTTTCTACAGGGGCACCATAGAGAGTATTTTGACCAGCTGTATCTCTGTCTGGTTTGGGGACTGTAGAGCCTCCGACTGGAAGTCCGTGCAGAGAGTGGTGAGGGCAGCGGAAAAAATCATCGGGACCTCTCTCCCCTCAATCGGGGATATTGCGACCAAACGTTGCGTGTCTAAGGCCAGCAGTATTATAAAAGACCCCACACATCTCCATCACGGACTGTTCACTCTGCTGCCCTCGGGCAAAAGATATCGCAGCATAAGGAGCAGAACATCAAGGTTCTGCAACAGCTTCTTCCCACAAGCCATCAGACTCCTGAATGCCATGTAATGGGCTGCCACCATTGTCTATTTATCCTTTTTATCCATGTTTATCCATGTTTATCCTTCTGTTAATTATCGTGTTGCACAGGGAGCCAAATGCAACGGAATTTCGTTTGGAACTGCATATATCAATGTATTTCTAAATGACAATAAAGTTTGTTTGACTTTGACTTTGACTTGACTTGCACATTCTCCCCGTGACCTGCGTGGGTTTGCTCCGGGTGCTCCAGTTTCCCCCACACTCTAAAGACGTTGAGGTTTGCACTTAAATTGGCTTTGGTAAATATTGTAAATCGTCCCCGAGTGTGTAGGACAGTGTTAGTGTGCAGGGTGATCGATGGTCGGCGCGGACTCGGTGGGCCGTGGGACCTGTTTCCGTGCTGTATCTCAAAGGTCTTAAGTGTAAAGAGGAAGCATAACATAAGTGATAGGAGCAGAATTAGGCCATTCGGCCCATCAAGTCTACTCCGCCATTCAATCGTGGCTGATGTATCTCTCCCCCTCAACCCCATTCTCCCGCCTTCTCCCCATAACCCCTGACACTCTTTGAGCAAGGGGGAGAGGCGTAAACCAACGGTCGATGCAAGGCAACGGTGCTGGAGCTCCATTTGTCCTGGTGATGATCGGAAAGGTGGATGTGGAACCAAGAGATGGGTCTCTGAGATGGAGAAGGAAAGTAAGACTGGGAAACGTGAGGACAAAGCTAGAAAGAAGCTGATTAGGCTCAAGAGGGTTTCTTTATCAATGCATGGTCCCATAATTGATGTGTTGCATGGACCTGCAGATGCTGGTTTACACCGAAGATAGACACAAAAAGCTGGAGTAACTCGGCGGGGCAGGCAGCGTCTCTGGAGAGAAGGAATGGGTGACGTTTCAGGTCGAGACCCTTCTTCAGACTGAGAGTCGGGGGAGAGGGAGACTAGAGGTGTGAACAGGTTCACAACAAATCAGAGCCGGCACCGATGACCAAGGAACGGTGGAGCCCACAATGGTCCATTGTTGGCTGTGGAAGAGGTGATAACGAGGGGATGTATGCCCCCTCTCTCCGCCCCTCCCCTACGCTAGTCGTCCTGCTAGTTCCACCGTTGACATCTATATATCTATCTATCTATCTATCTCAATCTAAATATATATATATATAAACCTCCCACAAATAGCTGGAGCAACTCAGCGGCTCAGGGAGCATCTCTGGAGAAAAGGAATAGGTGACTCAGTGTTCCCGTGGATTTTGAAGCAACAGCAACAAAGAGAAGCAGGAGAAAGCACTGATTGGCTCTAGCCCAAGTGGGAGGAGAGTTCTCAGTGAGTCAGAGGGGGAAAGCAGTTGAAAACTGAGGAATTTGGTTTGTAAATTAGGCAATTGAACAGTCAATATAAGCAAGGCAGCTCTTGGGGAGCGGCAGTGAGGGAGCGGCCTTGTGAGTCAAGTGCCCTGTGAGTCTTTGGCTTGAGAGTCTTCGGAGAGGAGGCTGCGCAAAACACTGGATAGGGAGAGACCGAGGCAAAAGAAGGTGATGTCAAGCAAGCTGATGCAGTGTGATGCTTGCAGTATGTGGGAGGTCAAGGACACTGCTGGTGCCTCTGGCTGCTACAAATGTGAGAAGTGCATCCAGGTACAGCTCCTGAAGGACCATGTTGGGGAACTGGAGAAACAAGTGGATGACCTCAGGTTCATCCGAGAAACTGAGTCGTTCCTCGACAAGTCCTTCAGTAAGATTGTTACACCCAAGGCACTAGAAGAGAGAAGGTGGGTGACGGTGAGAAAGGGAGGAAAACATGGAATGCAAAGGTCCCCGGGTGTTGTACCTCTTGTGAACAGGTTCACCCACGTGGAAGCTGCCGGGACAGAAGACGGTATCTCACTGAGCGGCGGACTGGCTTGCAAAACAAAAAGGGCTGATGAGCCAAAACCAAAGAGGCCAAAGTCGGGCAACGCCATTGTAGTTGGAGACTCCATTGTGAGAGGTACGGACAGGGGTTTTTGCGGCAACAGACGGGATTCCAGGATGGTGTGCTGCCTTCCTGGTGCCAGGATCCAGGATGTCACGGACAGAGTTGATGTTGGAAAGAAGGGGATTAATATTTTGCAGCGGGACTTCAGAGAGCTCGGAAAAATGCTGAAAAGCAGGACTTCCAGGGTTGTTATCTCCGGTTTGCTTCCAGTTCCTTGTGCTGGCGAGAGCAGGAACAGGGAGATACGGGACCTGAATGTGTGGCTGAAGAACTGGTGCCGGGGGCAGGGATTTAGATTCTTAGATCACTGGGATCTGTTTTGGAGTAAGGGGGAACTGTACAAAAGGGACAGATTGCATCTTAACAGGTGGGGGACCAGCATTCTGGCCGGCAGGTTTGCCACTGCTACACGGATGGTTTTAAACTGAATAAGGGGGGTGGGGTGTCAAATGGGATAATCGAGAACTGAGTTAAAGGGAAAGAGAGTAAAGGGAAGGTTAATGACCCCAGAATTAACGGGAAAGAAAGCTCACAAAGGGATAGGAGAGTATGGCCAAGTGTAATAGGGATCGATGTGAAAGGGGCCACTTGTCAACATAATTGTATAAGGAGTAAGAGTGTTGTAAAAACAAGCCTGAAGGCTTTGTGTCTCAATGCGAGGAGCATTCGTAATAAGGTGGATGAGTTGAAGGTGCAGATAGCGATTAATGACTATGCTATAGTTGGGATCACGGAGACATGGCTCCAGGATGACCAAGGCTGGGAGCTGAACATCCAGGGATATTCAATATTCAGGAGGGATAGACGAAAAGGAAAAGGAGGTGGGGTAGCGTTGCTGGTGAGAGAGGAGATTAATGCAATAGAAAGGAAGGACATTAGCGTGGAGGATGTGGAATCGATATGGGTAGAGCTGCGAAACTCTAAGGGGCAGAAAACGCTAGTGGGAACTGTGTACAGGCCACCTAACAGTAGTATTGGAGTTGGGGATGGCATCAAACAGGAAATTAGAAATGCGTGCAACAAGGGTAACACGGTTATAATGGGTGACTTCAATCTGCATGTAGATTGGGTGAATCAAATTGGCAGGGGTGCTGAGGATGAGGATTTCTTGGAATGTATGCTGGATAGTTTTCTCAACCAACATGTGGAGGAACCAATGAGGGAGCAGGCTATTCTAGACTGGGTATTGAGTAATGAGGAAGGGTTAGTTAGCAGTCTTGTTGTGCGTGGCCCCTTGGGCAAGAGTGACCATAATATGGTTGAGTTCTTCATTAGGATGGAGAGTGACAAAATTAAGTCAGAAACAAGGGTTCTGAACTTGAACAAAGGTAACTTTGAAGGTATGAGATGTGAATTGGCTAAGATAGACTGGCAGGTGATTCTTAAAGGGTTGACAGTGGATGTGCAATGGAAGGTATTTAAAGACTGCATGGCTGAAGTACAAAAGTTGTTCATACCAGTTTGGCAAAAGAATAAATCGGGGAAGGTGGTGCATCCATGGATAACAAGGGAAATCAGGGATAGTATAAAAACAAAAGATGAGGCATACAAATTTGCCAGAAAAAGCAGCCTACCGGAGGACTGGGAGAAATTCAGAATCCAGCAGAGGAGGACAAAGGGCTTAATTAGGAAAGGGAAAATAGATTATGACAGGAAACTGGCAGGGAACATAAAAACTGACTGCAAACGTTTTTATAGATATGTGAAGAGAAAGAGACTAGTTAAAACAAATATTGGTCCCTTGCAGTCAGAAACAGGTGAATTGATCATGGGGAACAAGGACATGGCAGACCAATTGAATACCTACTTTGGTTCTGTCTTCACTAAGGAAGACATAAATAATCTGCCGGAAATAGCAGTGGAACGGGGGTCAAATAAGATGGAGGAACTGAGTGAAATCCAGGTTAGCCGGGAGGTGGTGTTGGGTAAATTGAACGGATTGAAGGCCGATAAATCCCCAGGGCCAGATAGTCTGCATCCCAGGGTACTCAAGGAGGTAGCCACAGAAATAGTGGATGCATTAGTGATAATTTTTCAAAATTCCTTAGATTCTGGAGTAGTTCCTGAGGATTGGAGGGTAGCTAATGTAACCCCACTTTTTAAAAAAGGAGGGAGAGAGAAAGTGAGGAATTACAGACCAGTTAGTCTAACATCGGTAGTGGGGAAACTGCTAGAGTCAGTTATTAAAGATGGGATAGCAGCGCATTTGGAAAGTGGTGAAATCATTGGACAAAGTTAGCATGGATTTACGAAAGGTAAATCATGTCTGACAAATCTGATAGAATTTTTCGAGGATGTAACTAGTAGAGTGGATAAGGGAGAACCAGTGGATGTGTTATATCTAGACTTTCAGAAGGCTTTCGACAAGGTCCCGCATAAGAGATTAGCATACAAACTTAAAGCACACGGTATTGGGGGTTCAGTATTGATGTGGATAGAGAACTGGCTAGCAGACAGGAGGCAAAGGGTAGGAGTAAACGGGTCCTTTTCAGAATGGCAGGCAGTGACTAGTGGGGTGCCGCAAGGCTCAGTGCTGGGACCCCAGCTATTTACAATATATATTAATGATTTGGACGAGGGAATTCAATGCAACGTCTCCAAATTTGCAGATGACACCAAGCTGGGGGGTATATTAGGTGTGAGGAGGATGCTTGGAGGCTGCAGGGTGATTTGGATAGGCTGAGTGATGGGCAGATGCATGGCAGATGCAGTATAATGTGGATAAATGTGAGGTTATCCACTTTGGTGGCAATAACATGAGGGTAGACTATTATCTGAATGGTGGCAGATTAGGAAAGGGGAGATGCAACGAGACCTGGGTGTCATGGTACACCAGTCATTGAAAGTAGGCATGCAGGTGCAGCAGGCAGTGAAGAAAGCAAATGGTATGTTAGCATTCATAGCGAAAGGATTTGAGTAAATGAGCAGGGAGGTTCTACTGCAGTTGTACAGGGTTTTGGTGAGGCCACACCTGGAGTATTGCGTACAGTTTTGGTCTCCAAATCTGAGGAAAGACATCCTTGCCATAGAGGGGGTACAGAGAAGATTCACCAGACTGATTCCTGGGATGCCAGGACTTTCATATGAGGAAAGATTGGATAGACTCGGCTTGTACTCGCTGGAATTTAGAAGATTGAGGCGGGATCTTATAGAAACTTACAAAATTCTTAAGGGGTTGGACAAGCTAGATGCTGGAAGATTGTTCCCGATGTTGGGGGAGTCCAGAACAAGGGGTCACAGTCTAAGGATAAGGGGGAATTCCTTTAGGACCGAAATGAGGAAAACATTCTTTACACAGAGTGGTGAGTCTCTGGAATTCTCTGCCACAGAAGGTAGTTGAGGCCAGTTCATTGGCTATATTTAGGAGGGCGTTAGATGTGGCACTTGTGGCTAAAGGGATCAGGGGGTATGGAGAGAAGGCAGGTACGGGATACTGAGTTGGATGATCAGCCATGATCACATTGAATGGCGGTGCAGGCTCGAAGGGCCAAATGGCCTACTCCTGCACCTATTTTCTATGTTTCTATGTTTCGGGCTGAGTTGTGAAGCTAGAGGATTGACAGGGTGCAAATTGTTTAGGAATCTAGATGGCAGGGGAAAGGCGGAGAAGGGAGTGAGAGGTGCATGGTCAGCTAGTGCTCGAGAGGGGAGCGCGCGGGGGGGGGGGTAGAAACGGATGGAGGGTTTATTTGGGAGAAGGTGGGGGGGAGGGGTTTGTAGACTTTGTAGGGGATGATCCCTGCGATCAATAAACACAGAAGCTCCTTATACTTCATGCAACTGCAAGTTGAGTGAGTCATCATCATCGATTCATACAAGTCATACTTTAGTTTCCTTTAGTTTGCAGATCCGACCAACGGTCCCTGCGCACTAACACTATCCTACACACGCCAGGAACAAATTACAATTATATCAAGCCAATTCGCCTACAAACCTGTACGTGGGAGGAAACTGGAGCTCCCAGAGAAAACCCACGCACGGGGTCACGGGGAGACGGTACAAACTCCGTACAGACAGCGCCCGTAGTCAGGATGGAATCCGGGTCTCTGGCGCTGTGAGGCAGCAACTCTACCGCTGCGCCACCGTGTCACCCTAGTCATAGAATCATAGAGTCGTGGTGCTGCATAACTCAGAAACTGTCCCTCCAGCCCACCTTGTCCATCTCGACAAAGTAAATAACATGCTAAAGCAATTTGTATAATCTTTTAAACTAAGTACCATTGCATCACTTATCCATTGTAAATTGCATGATTTAAAAGCCTTTTTATTTCAAAATGCATGCCACTCGGAGAACAGATAGAGTGGATGTGGAGAGGATGTTTCCACTGGTGGGAGAGTCTAGGACCAGAGGGCACAGCCTCAGAATTAAAGGGCGTGCCTTTAGGAAGGAGAATTTCTTTAGTCAGAGGGTGGTGAAACTGTGGAATTCATTGCCACTGAAGGCTGTGGAGGCCAAGTCAGTGGATATTTTTAAGGCAGAGATAGATAGATTTGTTGATCAGTACGGGCGTCAGGGGTTATGGGGAGAAGGCGGGCGAATGGGGTTAGGAGGGAGAGATAGTTCAGCCATGATTGAATGGTGGAGTAGACTTGATGGGCCAAATGGCCTAATTCTGCTTCCCTATCACTTATGACCTTATGACCAGAGACAGACATTAGCTGAGTTGGTGTGTGCTGCACGTTAAGTTCATCTGACTGTGTTTCCTCACACCATTTCAGCACATTTTTCTATGTCTCATGTTCATGAGGCTTCCCTTAAACCAGTCACAGACAGGACTATGAGGATGCGGCTCAGCTTGAAATCCTGGAATATTTAAAATCATTGCCGGTCTTTTAAAAAAATATCCAAGCACGCCCACAGTCAGAAGAAGGGTCTCGACCCAAAACGTCGCCCATTCCTTCTCTCCAGAGATGCTGCCTGTCCCGCTGAGTTACTCCAGCATTTTGTGTGTATCTTCAGTTTGAACCAGCATCTGCAGTTCCTTCCAGTCTACAGTCTGACTATACAAGAGGGGGATACAGTTTGAGAGCAAACACCACGCGTTTGTGTCGAACATTATGCCTACAAGTGATCCAGAGCTCTCCACTCTCTGCAAGCCCATGTACCTTCTTAAATGCCACTATCCTATCTGGCTCCATCACTAATGGGTAGAGTTGCTGCCTCCCAGTGCCAAAGACCCGGGTACTGCTTTTAGATGATCAGCCATGGTCACATTAGACATAGACATAGAAAATAGGTGCAGGAGGAGACCATTCAGCCCTTCGAGCCAGCACCACCATTCATTGCGATCATGGCTGATCATCCCCAATCAATAACCCGTGCCTGCCTTCTCCCCATATCCCTTGATTCCACTAGCCCCTAGAGCTCTATCTAACTCTCTCTTAAATCCATCCAGTGATTTGGCCTCCACTGCCCTCTGTGGCAGGGAATTCCACAAATTCACAACTCTCTGGGCGAAAAAGTATTTTCTCACCTCAGTCTCAAATGGCCTCCCCTTTATTCTAAGACTGTGGCCCCTGGTTCTGGACTCGCCCAACATTGGGAACATTTTTCCTGCATCTAGCTTGTCCAGTCCTTTTATAATTTTATATGTTTGTATAAGATTCCATTGAATGGCGGTGCTGGCTCGAAGGGCCGAATGGCCTACTCCTGCACCTGTTGTCTGTTTCTAGAATAGATTCACCAGGAGGTTGCTGGAACTCGAGGGCTTCAGCTATGTGGAGAAACTGGGCAGGCTGAAGGATTCCTTAAGGAGGTTGAGGAGTGACTTTATCGAGGTTTATAAAATCGTGAGGGGCATCGATAAGGTGAAAGGTCACAGTCTTTTTTTCCCCCCGGCGTAGGTGGAGTCCAAGACTCGAGGGCCCAGGTTTAAAGTGAGAGGGGAAAGATTTAAATTAGCAATGTTACAAAATTTTGAGATTTTAAAAATCAAGTCTGCAATTTATCCCATCAGATAAAGCATAAAAAGAAGTTTAATTTGACACCTAATTCACTTTCATATCTTCAGTATTAAAAAAGTTATGGCCATTGTCATACTCGGAAATTAGCATCTTGTTCCCCATTGCTTTTCCATTGACTTAACACAAAAGTTGTGATCTAGGACAGTCAAAAGCCCATAACTTTCTTAAAAATTAAGAGAACTGAAAGAAATTTTCAGTTATTGTAGATTGAAGCATTCTGAAACAAATATAGACATAGAAACATAGAAAATAGGTGCAGGAGTAGGCCATTCGGCCCTTCGAGCCTGCACCGCCATTCAATGTGATCATGGCTGATCATCCAACTCAGTATCCCGTACCTGCCTTCTCTCCATACCCCCTGATCCCTTTAGCCACAAGGGCCACATCTAACGCCCTCTTAAATATAGCCAATGAACTGGCCTCAACTACCCTCTGTGGCAGAGAATTCCAGAGACTCACCACTCTCTGTGTGAACCAATCTTACTTGGATGACCTGAAATTAAAGCATATAATTAGTTAGTTATCTAATTGTAGCTAATTACAAAATTCAATTACTAGATCTAAACATCTATCCATTTCTTAAGAAAATAATAACATTTTTTTAAAAGCCTAAGTGTCCAAATAACATTCACACAAGAATTCACACTATATCATGATTTTTAAATCTAATTGTCATTAATTTATAGGCCAAATGGAAGGAATTTAGTGTTTAATGCCTGTAAATTAATGGGCATTTTAAACGGCCTGCGAGTGGGATTTTCTGTAACGCGATGAATTGGAACGTTGCGGTTGCAGTGAATTTAAACCCAATATCGGCAGGAAAAATACTGTCTGTTCATATGGGTAATAAATCACCGTTTCGCAACATGAAATGTTGAATAAGGTCATCAAAACAAGCAAGTTTATATGTAAAAATAAACCGCTTTCATTTACCTGTCCCCTACGTAAAATCCGTCCCCGTTGTCGGCGTTCACGGCATTAGGAGCTAATTTTTATTTTACTGCAGTGATTAAGTAGTCGGGCTATTAAAAAAAAAATTTAACTTACCGACAGTCGAAACGAATCTCCAGAAAAAGCTCGCACTCCGAGAAAATATAATTCCGGATGGCAAGGGAAAACCGCATTTTAACCCCCCCCAAAGGCGCCAAAGTCACGCACATGGCCAGTGACAGAACTGTAGTGCCACTGAAGGTAAGTTTTGTAACATACCTATTTAAATGGGACAGCAATAAAATTATAAACTTTCTGGACAACTGTAATCTCCAAACACTTAATCCGTTGGAACAAGAGGAATTAGGAGCACAGGTTCCAATCAAAGAAATAGAAGAGACAATAAACTCACTGAAGAATGGTAAAGCGCCGGGACCAGATGGGTTCAGTAATGAATTTTATAAAAGATTTCACGAGGTAATTTCAACACGTTTACACAAGCTTTATACATATGCATTTAAAGAACAGACCAGAAACGCTAGCGGAATCAACTATCACACTCATACCCAAAAAAGATAAAGATCTAGAAGACTCCGTTTCATATAGAGCAATTGCGTTATTAAATACATATCAGAAAATATTAGTGAAAGCTCTGGCAAGAAGATTAAGTAAATACGTTAGCAAATTAATACATGCGGATCAAACGGGGTTCATATCCAAGAGACATTCATTTAATAATTTGAGACGTCTTTTTAATATAAAGTATTCATACAAAATTGAAGAAGACTTATCAATTATTTCACTAGATGCAGAAAAAGCATTCGACCAAGTAGAATGGGAATACCTCTTCACAGTATTGCAAAAATTTCAGATGGGAGAAAATTTTATTTCATGGATAAAATTATTATATGACAGGTCGTCTGCTAGAATATTGACCAACCACATACTTTCTCCGAAATTTCACTTATCCAGGGACAATAGATAGGGTTGCGCATTATCACCCCTGCTATTTGCCCTCGCGATAGAGCCCTTAGCGGAAAGCATAAGAATACATCCGAATATTCACGGCTCTAATACTAAACATTCCAACAATAAAATATCATTATATGCTGATGATGTATTATTATACATTACAAAATCTAAAGTTAGTATACCAAATATGTTAAATCTAATAGAGGAATTCGGTTCTTTTTCAGGATATAGAATAAACTGGAATAAAAGTGAAATCATGGCAATAAAACCCCAAGAGTCGACACACCTCTTAAAATTTCCTTTCAGAATTGCTACAGAGAAATTTAAATATCTGGGTATCCAAGTAATCAGGAAATATAATTCTTTATTCAATGCAAACTTCCTGCCCTTAACTACTAAATTAATCGCTCTTATTCAATTCTGGAAAACACTTCCGATGTCTCTAATAGGCAGATTAAATGCCAAAAAAATGATTTTCCTACCACAAATTCTCTATTTATTTTAATCAATACTGATACATTTACCTAAAAACTTTTTCAAAAAACTTGATTCCCAGATTACAAATTTTATTTGGGATTATAAATCACACAGAATTCATAGACGACATTTATGTAAACCCAAAGAAATTGCTGGAATGGCGCTCCCCAATTTCTTGTACTATTATTGGGCAGCGAATATAAAAAATGTAATTCACTGGCTGGATAATTCATGTCAACAGGTAGATTGGTTAGTAATGGAGAGAGAGGATTGTTCGCCTTTTAACGTAGGCGCGATCCTTCTCTCCCCAATAAAGTTGAAGAAAACAATATACAAGAAAAACCCGATTATTCATAGCATTTTACGAATTTGGAGACAAGTAAAATTTACTCTTAAACTAAGAAATCTATCTCTTCTTTCTCCAATAGCTAACAATCCGTCGTTTAAACCATCTATTATAGATAAAACGTTTATTCATTGGGAAAGACTAGGAATTAAAAAGGTTGGAGATTTGTACGAAATGGGAAACCTTTTATCATTCCAGAAATTACAATCAAAATTTAGTCTGAAAGGTAATCAATATTTTAGATATCTTCAAATTCGAGATTATTTGAAAACATATACCCACGAATACCAAACTCTGTTGCCAGATATATTAGTTGAAGGTATGAATACAAACGCAGAGTTAAATAATTTAGTATCATACTTGTACAGTATCCTAAATATAGAAATTCCATCGTCAGATGGAATTAGAAGAGAGTGGGAACAGGAATTAAGCCTAAAAATCCCCAAAGACAGATGGGAAAATATCTCCTATATATACATATAATCATATAATCATATATAATGATCATATAACAATTACAGCACGGAAACAGGCCATCTCGGCCCTTCAAGTCCGTGCCGAACAACTTTTTTCCCTTAGTCCCACCTGCCTGCACTCATACCATAACCCTCCATACCCTTCTCATCCATATGCCTATCCAATTTATTTTTAAATGATACCAACGAACCTGCCGCCACCACTTCCACTGGAAGCTCATTCCACACCGCTACCACTCTCTGAGTAAAGAAGTTCCCCCTCATGTTACCCCTAAACCTCTGTCCCTTAATTCTAAAGTCATGTCCTCTTGTTTGAATCTTCCCTATTCTCAAAGGGAAAAGCTTGTCCACATCAACTCTGTCTATCCCTCTCATCATTTTAAAGACCTCTATCAAGTCCCCCCTTAACCTTCTGCGCTCCAGAGAATAAAGACCTAACTTATTCAACCTATCTCTGTAACTTAGCTGTTGAAACCCAGGCAACATTCTAGTAAATCTTAATTGTTCGATTAATGCAAGACATATTCTAATCCAATTTAAAATACTACACAGACTATATTACTGAAAAACTAAACTGAACAAAATGTTTCCAAATGTATCTCCCTATCTGCGACAAATGTATTTCTCAAGAAGCAACTATAACACACTCCTTTGCCTCTTGCATAAAACTCCATACATTTTGGAAAGGAATCTTCGAAATCTTCTCAAAATTATTAAAAACAAAACTGGACCCCCATACAGAATTGATTATTTTTGATGAGAGGGGATCTCATTGAAACATATCAGATTATTTTTGGAACAACAGGAGCCTGCTCTGAGCTATCAATATTTCAAAGCCGTTTCCTCAATTATGGCCTGAAAATGGCAAAAAAACCTATACTTAAATTTTGGAAAAATGCATCCACCCCAACTCTTAAAATGTGGATCACAAGCACCTCTGAGATGCTACATCTCGGAGATATGAGACTCGTCTTAGCAGGAAAATCAGAGCAATTTTTAAAGATACGGTCTCCTTTCATCGATTCATCACAAGCATAGCATGGTGCAACACAAGGTCAGAATTGAACCCGTTCACGGACAGGGTGATGGGTGCGGTGAGAAATGAAGTAGGCATATCACATGTTTTGGTCTTTTTTTTTAATTTATAATTTTTCATTTGTGTTTTTATTTTTTTGTAAGTTTTTACGTACTCTCTCTCTTTCTTGCTCTTTTTCTCTTTTTCTATTTCATTTTTGTCTAAATTAAAATGGAAGATGTACAATAAATGTATTTTGTCATATATGTTTATACCACTGTACACTGCTTCTAATAAAAATATTATTTTTAAAAAAAATAAATAAATAAATGGGACGTGAGGAGTAAATTCTTCACACACAGGGTGCTGTTCTACTGAACCTACTGAAGTGTGGATGGCCATTGGCTCGCCATCCGCCCTTTCACAGGGTGGGTACAATCACAGTGTTTAAAAGAAACTGGTGCAGGTACATGGATGAAAAAGGTTCTGAGGGTTGTGGGCCAAACGCAGTCAAATGGGACTAGTTCAGTGGTGAAATCTGGTCAGCATAGACAAGTTGGGCCGAAGGGCCTGTTCCCGTACTCTACGCCTCTACTAAAACGAAACTAAACTAAACCCAACTAAAATGAAAACAAACCTAAAACTAAACGGAACTACGCTAAACCATCGTCATCGTTGAAAACATTAGCGACGCAGTGGCGCTGGTTTCCGACGGGAACGGTGACGGATGCACCACACATCTCTGTCCTCCAGTTCCTGCGGACTTCCGCCGCTGGAAGTACAGGATGTTGGTGTGTGTGTGTGCTTTATCATCGTTCCTTACAATGCCGTGTACGACAATGATCGCAACTTCTACTGAAGTGTGGATGGCCGTCGGCTCGCTAGGAGCTCATCCACCCTTTGACAGGTCTTGGTTTTGGTCCTGCTGGGGGTCCACAGCCCCCTCCTCACAATAGGCAATAGACAATAGGTGCAGGAGTAGGCCATTCGGCCCTTCGAGCCAGCACCGCCATTCAATGTGATCATAGCTGATCATCCCCAATCAGTACCCCGCTCCTGCCTTCTCCCCATATCCCCTGACTCTGCTATTTTTAAGAGCCCTATCTAGCTCTCTCTTGAAAGTTTCCAGAGAACCTGCCTCCACCACCCTCTGAGGCAGAGAATTCCACAGACTCACCACTCTCTGTGAGAAAAAGTGTTTCCTCGTCTCCATTCTAAATGGCTTACTCCTTATTCTTAAACTGTGGCCCCTGGTTCTGGACTCCCCCAACATTGGGAACATGTTTCCTGCCTCTAGCATGTCCAAACCCTTAACAATCCTATATGTTTCAACCTTCTAAACTCCAGAGTGTACAAGCCCAGCTGCTCAATTCTCTCAGCATATGACAGTCCCGCCATCCCGGGAATTAACCTTGTAAACCTACGCTGCACTCCCTCAATAGTAAGAATGTCCTTCCTCAAATTAGGGGACCACAACTGCACACAATACTCCAGGTGTGGTCTCACTAGGGCCCTGCACAACTGCAGAAGGACCCCTTTGCTCCTATAGTCGACTCCTCTTGTTATAAAGGCCAACATGCCATTCGCTTTCTTCACTGCCTGCTGTACCTGCATGCTTACTTTCATAACTGACTTTCATAACTTACTTTCACTAACTGACTTCATCCATTTCACCACCAACTTCCAACCGGCACTCAAATACACTTGGACCATTTCCGACATTTCCCTACCATTCCTTGACCTCACCATCTCTATTGCAGGTGATACACTCCTGACTGACATCCACTACAAACCAACTGACTCCCACAGCTACCTGGACTACTCTTCCTCCCACCCTGCTTCCTGTAAGGACTCCATCCCCTATTCCCAATTCCTCCGTCTACGCCGCATCTGCTCCCAGGATGACGTGTTCCACACCAGGTCATCGCAAATGTCCTCGTTCTTCAGAGAACGGGGTTTCCCCTCCCCCACTATAGATGAGGCTCGCACCAGGGTCTCCTCCATACCCCGCAACACTGCCCTCTCTCCCCATTCCCCCACTCACAACAAGGGCCGAGTCCCCCTGGTCCTCACCTTTCACCCCACCAGCCAGCGCATACAACAGATAGTCCTCCGCCAGTTTCGTCACCTCCAACGTGACCCCTCCACTCGCCACATCTTCCCATCTCCCCCCCTGTCTGCCTTCCGCAAAGACCGCTCCCTCCGCAACTCCCTCGTCAATTCTTCCCTTCCCTCCCGCTCCACTCCTTCCCCGGGCACCTTCCCTTGCAACCGCAAGAGATGCCACACTTGTCCCTTCACCTCCCCCATCCAATCCTTTCAGGGACCCAAGCAGTCATTCCAAGTCCGACAGAGGTTCACGTGCACCTCCTCCAACCTCATCTACTGCATCCGTTGCTCCAGATGCCAGCTGATCTACATCGGTGAGACCAAGCGTAGGCTGGGCGATCGTTTCGCCGAACACCTCCGCTCGGTCCGCAATAACCAATCCGACCTCCCGGTGGCTCAGCACTTCAACTCCCCCTCCCACTCCGTATCCGACCTCTCGGTCCTGGGCCTCCTCCACGGCCAGAGTGATCAACACCGCAGGTTGGAGGAACAGCACCTCATATTCCGCTTGGGGAGTCTGCATCCTCTGGGCTTAAACATTGAATTTTCTCAATTCTGTTAACCCAGACTGCCTCCCCCCCACCTCTCCCTCAGCCCTCTGGCCCTGACATTCCTTCTCCATCTCCCCCCCCCCCCCCCCCAGTCGCACTAGCTTCTCATTTTCACACCACAAACAGCTTACAATGGCCTGCTTCCTTTATCACCAATACTTTTTTGCATATCTTTCACTCATTGTTCCTTATCTCTCCACATCACTGTTTATATCTCTCGTTTCCCTGATCCCTGACCAGTCTGAAGAAGGGTCTCGACCCGAAACGTCGCCTATCTCCTTCGCTCCTTAGATGCTGCTGCACCCGCTGAGTTTCTCCAGCTTTTTGTGTAACCCCCTGCTTACTTTCATAGACTGATGTACAAGGACCCCCCAGATCCTGTTGCACTTCCCCTTTTCCCAACTTGATGCCATTTAGATAATAATCTGCCTTCCTGTTTTATGCCAAAGTGGATAACCTCACATTTATCCGCATTAAACTTCATCTGCCATGCATCTGCCCACTCCCCCAACCTGCCCAAGTCACCCTGCATTCTCATAGCATCCTCCTCACAGTTCACACTGCCACCCAGCTTTGTGTCATCTGCAAATGTGATAATGTTACTTTGAATCCCTTCAGCAAATCATTGATGTATATTGTAAATAGCTGCGCTCCCATCACCGAGCCTTGCGGTACCCCACTAGTCACTGCCTGCCATTCTGAAAGGGACCCGTTAATCCCTACTCTTTGTTTCCTGTCTGACCAGTTGGGGGAGACGGTTTAGTGGCCGACTATCCGACCATGGAGCAGGTAGCGTGGGATTACATGGGACCCATGGCAGGGGGATCTCCCCGGGACATAACCTGCACTAAAACCAAGTTACTCCAGCAATTTGTGTCTACGGTTTAAACCAGCATCTGCAGTTCCTTCCTAAACTTTAATAGGAACCTGAGGGGCAACTTTTTCACACCAATGGTGGTGGGTGTATGGAACGAGCTACTGGAGCAGGTGGTTGAGGCTGGGACTATTGCAATGTTGAAGAAACATTTAGACAGGTACATGGATAGGACAGGTTTGGAGGGATATGGGTCAAACGCAGGCAGGTGGGACTAGTGTAGATGGGGCATGTTGGCCGGTATGGGCAAATTGGGCCGAAGGGCCTGTTTCCGCACTGTATCACTCTATGACTCGATAAACTTAACAAATCCCAACTGTGGGGGACCCTGTATTGAATTATTTGTCGGGCTGTTTAAAAAAATGTTTAAGCCCTTGACACACCAAATGAAAGACCCTTCGAGGCAGAGCTGGTGGCAAATGTACAATAGTCCTGTGACATGGGAGGGTACTTGGAGGTATTTTCCTGAGACCTCTGGCCTGAGATCTGTGCCTGAAAACGCAGTCACAACAACCCACTGACAGCAGCTCGATCCACACCCGGAACAAACTTGAAAAACCTCATCAACAAGTTTGCACTGCGAGTTTTGAATTTTACTCCCGTAATGGATGCACATGCAAACCATGTAAATAGTGGTTGAATGGCCACATGCCCAGCTCTCTCTCTCTCTCTCTCTCTCTCTATCTCCCCCCTCCCTATCCCACCCCATCTCTCTCTCTCTTGCTCTCTATCTCTCTCTTGCTCTCTCTCTCTTGCCCCCTCTCTCTCCCTCTCTCTCTCTCTCTCTCCCCCTCTCCCTCTCTCTCGCCAGTCTGATGATATGCTTGGTGGCTTGCAGAAATATTTTGCCCCAATCCCTTTCTTACAAAGTCGCTTAATTTACAGTTGTTATTAAATCGATGTAGCATGTAGGTGGGGCGGCACGGTGGCGCAGCGGTAGAGTCGCTGCCTCACAGCGCCACAGACCCGGGTTCGATCCCGACTACGGTTGCTGTCTGTACGGAGTTTGCACGATCTCCCCGTGACCCGCGTGGGTTTTCTCCGGGATCTCCGGTTTCCTCCCACACTCCAAAAACGCACAGGTTTGCAGGTTAATTGGCTTCAATAAAATTCTAAACTGTCCCTGGTGTGTGTAGGATAGTGTTAGAGTGCGGGTGATCGCTGGTCGGCACGGACTCGCCGGGCCGAAGGGCCCGTTTTCCGCGCTGGATCTCTGAAACTAAACTGAAACAATTCTAGCTTTTTCTGTTGGGTTTTTTTTCATCTTCCGGCTAGTGTTCATCTGTCAGTCCCATCTCGGTGACGCTTTGGAATATGGACAAGAAAGATAGCAGCACAAGTCAGCACACCCCCCTCAGCTGCAAAAAAAGAAAAACGGACCAAACGCAGGTCAAACTGAAGAAAAACAAGTGATAAAAAACAGCGAACAGCAAAGTCGCCGCTTCCCTTGGAAAACAGAGCTACCCAACAGAGAAAGGCGGAAAAAAAATGACGAGGGGACAACAAATAGATTTATAGAGTTGTACAGAACAGAAACAAGCTCATTGGCCCAACTTGTCCATGACAGTCTCTTCAAGCTAGTCCCATTTGCCCGCTTTTGGCCCATGTCATTCTCGACCTTCGGCCCACAATGTCTGTGCCGTGAAGGATGTTTCCACCAGTGGGAGAGTCTAGGACCAGAGGGCACAGCCTCAGAATTAAAGGACGTTCCTTTAGGAAGGTGATGAGAAGGAATTTATTTAATCAGAGGGTGTTGTATTTGTGGAATTCGTTGCCACAGGTGGCTGTGGAGGCCACAAGTCAGTGGATATTTCGAAGACAGAGATAGACAGATTGTTGATGAGTGCGGGTGTCAGGGGTTATGGGGAGAAGGCAGGAGAATGGGGTTAGGAGGAAGAGATAGATCAGCCATGATTGAATGGCCGAGTAGACTGGGTGGATCGAATGGCCTAATTCTGCCCCTATCACTGCTGACCTTATCAAACAATAAACAATAGACAATAAGCGCAGGAGGAGGCCATTCGGCCCTTCGAGCCAGCACCGCCATTCAATGTGATCATGGCTGATCATCCCCAATCAGTGGATGATCAGCCATGATCAAATTGAGAATATCATTGGATGCACATGCAAACCATGCAAATAGTGGTTGAATGTAAATGAGCACATGGCCAGCTCTCTCTCTCTCTCTTTCTCTCTCTCTCATTGAACCAAGACAGACTAATCTCAGGGTTACACAAAAATGCTGGAGAAACTCAGCGGGTGCAGCAGCATCTGAGGAGCGAAGGAGATAGGCGACGTTTCGGGCCGAGACCCTTCTCTGACTACATATAATCCCCACCCCTCTATTCTCTGCATCCAAAAGCCTCTTAAATGCTAATATCGTATATTAAAGAATATTCTCCATTTCTGTCTCGTTCAGTTTAGTTTAAAGATACAACACGGAAGCAGGCCCTTCGGCCCACCGAGTCCACCCCGTACACGAGCGCTACCCTACACACACACTAGGGACCATTTGCAATTTACAGAAGCCAATTAACCTACACACCCGCACGTCTTTGGAGTGTGGGAGGCAACCGGAGCGAACCCCACGCAGGTGACGGGGAGAACGCGCAAACTCCGCACAGACAGCGCCTGGAGTGAGGATCGAACCCGGGTCTGTGGCGCGGAGAGGCTGCAAACTCTACCGCGCCGCCCTTGGAGATAGATGGCCTTTCTGTCCTGTCCTGTCCTGGATGCCCACTCACCTAACCCGTCTCAATCCCCCCTCCCCTCCCCTCCCCTCCCCTCCCCCGAGCACGCTTGAGGTGCCATCTCTCACATATGGGCGTTGAATCGCGCTCCTGCCTTTGTGAGTGAATGGGGCAAGTTCCAGAGCGAGGAATCTCAACAACACTTCCCCGCAGGCAGCGCTCTCCCTCTCAAGAGCTGTGGACAAACAGGGGGGTAGACTGCCGCTCATAAGCATGTGCCCTGACACACAGCAAGCAAGCAAGCTTTTTTCTTTGACACACAAACCATGACTTTAAATCAACCAAGGCAGCAAAACGACTGCAGAGATGAACTGCCACGCCGATATAACGACATTCTTCACGTCTGAGTATCGCTTCGCTGATCGACAAACGCACTGGTGATGTTTAAAAATGAACTGCAAATGCTGCAAAATCGAGGGTGAGGCAGCATCTGAGTTTCTCCAGCATTTTCTTTCCTACCGTGCACCCATGGAGCAGTCCCACTGCCCCAAGCAGGTGAGATATCGAGCGCCAAGCACATTTGCCAACCGCCTCTCCTCTGAGTCTGAAGAAGGGTCTCGACCCGAAACGTCGCCTATCTCCTTCGCTCCTTAGATGCTGCTGCACCCGCTGAGTTTCTCCAGCCTTTTGTGTCACCCTCTCCTCTCATAATATTGTGACTGGGATGAATTGTTACTGGAAGCTCACACTACCTGGTCGTCGCATGCTCTTGTTTTCTCTTCCCGAAGCGTTCAGCCCTCCTGGCCTCTTGCAGTTCCTCGGATGCTTTACATTCGCGGTGACAGAGAGACTCTGCACTCGCAAACTTCCTGTAAGGGAACAGATAGCTTAATTGCGGGCTGGGTTACACAAAAAGCTGGAGAAACTCAGCGGGTGCAGCAGCATCTAAGGAGCGAAGGAGATAGGCGACGTTTCAGGTCGAGACCCTTCTTCAGCCCCTGCACCCTGCACTGCTATTTCGAATGCAAATACGAGAGAAAAAAAAATTTCGACAGTAGAATATGCCAATTAAATCATGTTTCAAAACAAAAACAGGAAGGCAGATTACTCTCTAAATGAGTTGGTAAAAGGGGAAGTACAACGGGATCTGTGGGTCCTTGTACATCAGTCTATGAAAGTAAGCATGCAGGTACAGCAGGCAGTGAAGAAAGCGAATGGCATATTGGCCTTTATAACAAGAGGAATCGAGTATAGGAGCAAAGAGGTCCTTCTGCAGTTGTGCAGAGCCCTAGTGAGACCACACCTGGAGTATTGTGTGCAGTTTTGGTCCCTTAATTTGAGGAAGGACATTCTTGCTATTGAGGGAGTGCAGCGTAGGTTCACAAGGTTAATTCCCGGGATGGCAGGACTGTCATATGCTGAGAGAATGGAGCAGCTGGGCTTGTACACTCTGGAGTTTAGAATGATGAGAGGGGATCTCATTGAAACATATAAGATTGTTAAGGGTTTGGACACGCTAGAGGCAGGAAACATGTTCGATAGTTTGAACTTCTAATAAATAATTAAGTAAGTACATTAGCAAATAAGTGGCACAGCAGTAGAGTTGCTGCCTCACAGCGCCAGAGACCCGGGTTCCATCCTGACCACAGGCGCTGTCTGTACGGAGTTTGCACGTTCTCCCCGTGACCTGCGTGGGTTTTCTCCGGGTGCTCCGGTTTCCTCCCACACTCCAAAGGCGTTTAGGTTCGTAGGTTAATTGGCTTCGGTTAAAAAAAAAAAGGTAAATTGTCCCCAGTGTGTGTGGGATAGTGTTAGCGTGCTGGTCGGCGTGGGCTCGGTGGGCCGAAGGGCCTGTTTCCGCGCTGCATCTCTAAAGCCTAACCAAAGTAAACAGAGCGAAATAACATTTGCCCAGCCGCCTGATATGCTTCAGAGAAACAGAGCTATCAGTGTTGACTTAAACCGGTGTTTCAGTTATGAAGCGTAACATTACTGCAACTCCTGTTTAAGTCAACACTGATAACTCTGGCTGTATCAGCAACAGAGTGGTTCCACCAAGAACACCTGTGGCAGACTGCGACTGACACCCCACCCTAATCGTTGCACATCCCCCAAGCCTTTCCACTCCTCACTTTCATTTCATGTTTCATGTATCTTGTGTTTTATGACTGTTGGCAGATCGACGAATCGTATCGATGAGGGTCCCACCACTTGAACGGGTGATTACTGACAGCTAACCCCCTTCGGAAAAGGGGCACTGTAACACTCGAGGACCCTATATCTAGGGGTAAGTATCGATCCATGAGGAGTAGGAGGTTCAGGACTGAGATGATGAAAAATGTTTTCCCAGCTGTGAACTGCCCCACATAAGAGATAGGAGCAAATTAGGCCATTCGGCCCATCAAGTCTACTCCGCCATGGCTGATCTATCTCTCCCTCTCAACCCCATTCTCCTGCCTTCTCCCCATAACCCCTGACACCCGCACTAATCAAGAATCTGTCCATCTCTGCCTTAAAAATATCCACTGACTTGGCCTCCACAGCCGCCTCTCAGTGTTTCTCCGTGTGTACTGTGGCGGAAATGGCGGAGGAGGATACGTTGGCTGCGGAGGCTGGTGGGGTGAAAGGTGAGGACTGGGGGAACTTGTTCTGTGTGGGGGAGGGGGAGGGGGAGGGGGAGCGAGAGCAGAACTACGGGACACAGAGGAGATGTGGGTGAGGGGTCCATGGCAGCCGAGGGGGGGGGGGGGGGG
This sequence comes from Raja brachyura, assembly GCA_963514005.1. The sequence goes on along the minus strand of OY740821.1, from coordinate 10,322,964 downwards.
GCGGAGAAACCACGTTTCCTGAAGAACAAGGATATCTTGGATTTCCTTGAATGGAAGGCTTCACCTTGGGAGCAGATGTGGCGGTGAAAGCGGCAGGGTGGGAGGAGGTGTAGTCCAGATAACTGTGGGGGATGGTAGGTTTGTTGCAGATGTCAGTCTACATGATGGAGATTACGTGCAACTCTGGTCGCTTAATGACAGGAAGGATATACCGCAGAGATTTTACAGAGAATATGGAGGTGGTTAACCAGACTGCTGCCTGACTGGGAGAGTGGTGGTATATAATAGTTGCTATTTTATAATGTAAAAAGAGAAGGGAAACAAAGTGCAGAATACAGTGTTACAGCTACACAGAAAGTGCAGATAAAAAAGTGCAAGGGCCACGAACTGGTTGATTGGAAGATTTTGACTACATCTTCGTGAGAGGAATAGATCGGGTAGATACACAAAGCCTTTTAATACCAAGCCATTTGACCTACTAACCCGTACGCCCTTGGAGTGTGGGAGGAAACTGAAGATCTCGGAGAAAACCCACGCAGGTCACGGGGAGAACGTACAAACTCCGTACAGACCGCACCTAAGCCGGGTCGACTGGCGCTGTAAGGCAGCAACTCTGCCGCTGCGCCACCGTGTGATGGTCTGGGCTGCGTTCGCAACTCTCTGCAATTTCTTACCGTCTTGGGCAGATCAGTTGCTTCATCCATATCCCTTCCCGACAGGATGCTTTCCACAGCACGTCTGTAGCCTTGGTCAGCCATGTTGGGGACATGCAGAATGTCCTCAGTCTTCCGAGGAATTAGAATTGTCCCGTCGACAGAAGGCTCGAGGCCCCCGACCGCGGGAGCACAAAGAAGGAAAGAGATTGAACTTTTTTTTTCGCCTTCCATCACAGTGAGGAATGTGGAGGTGTCACTGTGGTGGATGTTTATGTTAAAATGTGTTTTGTGCGTTCTGTTGCTTTTTATTACGACCACTGTCCTGTAAATGAAATTCCTCGCATGGGTTGCAAAACATACTTGGCTAATACATTATCATTATGATTATATTTACGCCAAGCAACTTGGAAGTTCGTGACCATCTTCACTTCAGCACCATTGATGCAGACAGGGACAATGTTTAAAGGAGATGTGCAGGGCAAGTTTTTTTTGCACCGAGGCTGGTGGTTTAGGCAGATACGATAGTGGCGCTTAAGAGGCTTATAGACAGGCGCGTGGATATGCATGAAATGGAGGGATATGGATCACGTGCAGATTGGTGGGATTAGTCAGATTGCCATTGTGGTCAGCACAAACATTGTGGGCCGAAGGGCCTGTACAAAAAGGACGGGTTGCACTTGAACCCGAGGGGAACCAATATCCTGGCGGGGAGATTTGCAAAGGCTACTGGGGAGACTTTAAACTAGATCGGTTGGGGGGAGGGATTCAAATAGAGAAAGCAAGTAGACCGTGTGTGAGGCAGGAGGCAGAGAAGGGAAGCACTCAGACGCAACACATAGGGGGGAAAGAAGATAAAAATAATAAACAGAGAATAAGAGATGGTGGGTTTCTTAAATGTGTGAGCATAGAGACAGAGGGGTGTAAAATGAGGATAGAAGCAATAGGTAGCAAGGTGAAAAGTGGCAGGCAGACAAATCCAGGGCAAAAATCAAAAAGGGCCACCTTTCAACATAATTGTATAAGGGGTTAGAGCATTGTAAAAACAAGCCTGAAGGCTTTGTGTCTCAATGCAAGGAGCATTCGTAATAAGGTGGATGAGTTGAACGTGCAGATAGCTATTAATGAGTATGATATAGTTGGGATCACGGAGACATGGCTCCAGGATGACCAAGGCTGGGAGCTGAACATCCAGGGATATTCAATATTCAGGAGGGATAGACAGAGAGGAAAAGGAGGTGGGGTAGCGTTGCTGGTTAGAGAGCAGATTAACGCAATAGAAAGGAAGGACATTAGCTTGGAGGATGTGGAATCGATAGGGGTAGAGCTGCGAAACACTAAGGGGCAGAAAACGCTAGTGGGAGTTGTGTACAGGCCACCTAACAGTAGTAGTGGAGTTGGGGATGACATCAAACAGGAAATTAGAAATGCGTGCAATAAAGGTAAAACTGTTATAATGGGTGACTTCAATCTACATATAGATTGGGTGAATCAAATTGGCAGGGGTGCTGAGGAAGAGGATTTCTTGGAATGTATGCGGGATAGTTTTCTAAACCAACATGTAGAGGAACCAACGAGAGAGCAGGCTATTCTAGACTGGGTATTGAGTAATGAGGAAGGGTTAGTTAGCAGTCTTGTTGTGCATGGCCCCTTGGGCAAGAGTGACCATAATATGGTTGAGTCTTCATTAGGATGGAGAGTGGCATTGTTAATTCAGAAACAAGGGTTCTGAACTGAAAGAAAGGTAACTTTGAGGGTGTGAGACGTGAATTAGCCAAGATAGACAGGCAATTGATTCTTGAAGGGTTGATGGTGGATATGCAATGGAAGGCATTTAAAGACTGCATGGATGAACTACAACAATTGTTCATCCCAGTTTGGCAAAAGAATAAATCAGGGAAGGTAGTGCATCCATGGATAACAAGGGAAATCAGGGATAGTATCAAAGCAAAGGATGATGCGTACAAATTAGCCAGAAAAAGCAGCATACCAGAGGACTGGGAGAAATTCAGAGACCAGCAAAGGAGGACAAAGGGCTTAATTAGGAAAGGGAAAATAGATTATGAAGGAAAACTGGCAGGGAACATAAAAATGGACTGAAAAAGTTTTTATAGATATGTGAAGAGAAAGAGATTAGTTAAAACAAATGTAGGTCCCTTGCAGTCAGAAACAGGTGAATTGATCATGGGGAACAAGGACATGGCAGACCAATTGAATAACTACTTTGGTTCTGTCTTCACTAAGGAAGACATAAATAGTTTGCCGGAAATAGCAGGGGATCGCGGGTCAAATGAGATGGAGGAACCGAGTGAAATCCAGGTTAGCCGGAAAGTGGTGTTAGGTAAATTGAATGGATTAAAGACCGATAAATCCCCAGGGCCAGATAGGCTGCATCCCAGGGTACTTAAGGAAGTAGCCCCAGAAATAGTGGATGCCTTAGTGATAATTTTTCAAAACTCTTTAGATTCTGGAGTAGTTCCTGAGGATTGAAGGGGTTCTAATGTAACCCCACTTTTTAAAAAGAGAGGGAGAGGGAAAATGGGGAATTACTAACCAGTTAGTCTAACAATGGTAGTGAGGAAAATGCTAGAGTCAGTTATTAAAGATGGGATAGCAGCTCATTTGGAAAATGGTGAAATCATTGGACAAAGTCAGCATGGATTTATGAAAGGTAAATCATGTCTGACGTATCTTGTGGAATTTTTTGAGGATGTAACTAGTAGCGTGGATAAGGGAGAACCAGTGGATGTGTTATATCTGGACATTCAGAAGGCTTTCGACAAGGTCCCACATAAGAGATTAGTATACAAACAAAGCACATGGTATTGGGGGTTCAGTATTGATGTGGATAGAGAACTGGCTGGCAGACAGGAAGCAAAGAGTAGGAGTGAACAGGTCCTTTTCAGGATGGCAGGCAGTGACTAGTGGGGTACCGCAAGGCTCAGTGCTGGGACCCCAGCTATTTACAATATATATTAATGATTTAGACGAGGGAATTGAATGCAACATCTCGAAGTTTGCGGATGACATGAAGCTGGGGGGGCAGTGTTAGCTGTTAGGAGGTTGCTAGGAGGCTGCAAGGTGACTTGGATAGGCTGGGTGAGTGGGCAAATGCATGGCAGCTGCAGTATAATGTGGATAAATGTGAGGTTATCCACTTTGGTAGCAAAAACAGAAAAAAACAGGACTATTATTTGAATGGTGACCGATTAGGAAAAGGGGAGATGCAACGAGACCTGGGTGTCATGGTACACCAGTCATTGAAAGTAGGCATGCAGGTGCAGCAGGCTGTGAAGAAAGCGAATGGTATGTTGGCATTCATAGCAAAAGGATTTGTGTATAGGAGCAGGGAGGTTCTACTGCAGTTGTACAGGGTCTTGGTGAGGCCACACCTGGAGTATTGCGTACAGTTTTGGTCTCCTAATCTGAGGAAAGACATTCTTGCCATAGAGGGAGTACAGAGAAGGTTCACCAGACTGATTCCTGGGATGGCAGGACTTCCATATGAAGAAAGACTGGATAGACTCGGCTTGCACTCGCTGGAATTTAGAATATTGAGGGGGGATCTCAAAGAGACTTACATTTTTCACACAGAGAGTGGTGAATCTGTGGAATTAATTCTCTGCCACAGAAGGTAGTTGAGGCCAGTTCATTGGCTATATTTATGAGGGCGTTAGATGTGGCCCTTGTGGCTAATGGGATCAGGGGGTATGGAGAGAAGGCAGGTACGGGATACTGAGTTGGATGATCAGCCGTGATCATATTGAATGGCGGTGCTGGCTCAAAGGGCCGAATGGCCTACTCCTGCACCTATTTTCAATGTTTCTATTTTTCCTGTGCTGTGCTGTAGTGTTCTGGGTGTAGAAAAGGGGAGAACACACGGCCTTTCCTCAGCAGCTGAACAGTTGAATACTTTGTCCAAATGTGGAGCAGAGTGCGTGTGCGAGGGGACCAAGGACAATGCACTCCTGTCCCAGCCCCACCGGCCCATTCCAACCCATCCCCATCACGGCCTTCCAGCGTAACCACTGCCCCCTCCCTCTTGCTGCCGTGCCTTGCCTCCACCAACCTGCATACCAACGTTGAAAAGGTACCTTCAAAGGCAGAGGTAGATGGGACAGGTGGGCTGATCTCCAGGCCGTCCAACGCCAACCCTCCAAACAGGCCACACAACGGTCTCCAGGGCAGCTGTGGCCTCTGGTCCAGTACTCTTCTGTCATCCTTCTAAAGGATCTGTTGGTGTGAGGACTCTCGAGTTCTCAAGGCCAGGAATGGTAGACAGGCCCTTCGGCCCATCGAATCCGCGCCGACCAGCGATCCCCGCACACTAACACTATCCTACACACACTAGGGACAACTTACAATTTATACCAAAGCCAATGAACCTACAAACCTGCACGTCTTTGGAGTGTGGGAGGAAACCGGAGCACCCGGAGAAAACCCATGCGGTCACGGGGGGAACCTACTGACAAGCACCCGTAGTCAGGATGGAACCCGGGTCTCTGGGGCTGTGAGGCGGCAACTCTACCGCTGCGCCACAGTTGCTCTATTGATAATTCATCTTTATTTTGTTTCAATAAGTATTGTTCTTTGAACTCTCCAAAAATGTTCTTTCATTGATCTGCAGCCTTGAAACCTGCCTCGATTCCGCCAGGTTGGTCTCTACAGGACGTTCTGTGCTGACCGCTATCTGACTGTTAGGCATCCCTGGCAGGGTGCCTGGGAGATCGCAGCCAAGGCATGAGTACAGGCTCTGAACGCCTGTGCCCCTTGCAAGTGCTTGCTCATGCCACCTCCAATGATGCAACCCCGCATTCTCTGCACGGACATTGATCGCTGGCAGGGAGCCAAAACATGTGACATTCTGACTCAACAGTTCATAACGTCTAGGAGATATGACCTCTAGATATGACCATGGCATTTGAGGGACCTTTGGATAGGCACGTGGATATGCAGGGAATGGGGGGCTCTGGATCAGGTAAGAGTGGGTCTTGGCATCGTGTTCAGCACAGACATTGTGGGCCGAAGGGCCTGTTCCACTGCTGTACTGTCCTATGACACGTTCATTCAACCGTGACAAATGTGAGTCTTTAAGTCTTAAACTTAAACAAATGCAATGACACGGCAGGATGGGCAAGGCCAACTTGGACATTAGGGTAAAGGATACAATGGTAGATCTTTTCTGAAATATTTAATCATTTTCATGTTCATAAGTTGTAGGAACATAACTAGGCCATTCGGCCCATCAAGTCTGCTCCACCATTCAATCATGGCTGATTTATCTGTCCCTCTCAACCCCATTCTCCTGCCTTCTCCCCATAACCCCCGACACCCGCACTAAATCAAGAATCTGCCATTCTGCGCCATTGACTTGGCCTCCACCACTGTCCGTGGCAAGGAATTCCACAGATTCACCACCCTCTGACTGAAGAAATTCCTCCTCATCTCCTTTCTAAAGGTACATCCTTTTGTTCTGAGTCTGTGCCCTCTGGTACTAGACTCTCCCACTAGTGGAAAATGTTAGCTTTTGTGTCTTTTACCGATTCCATCATATCTGGACATATCTCTAACCTGCTTCCTAATCAAGGAAATCTTTCTGAAACATCCGCTTTGCTACCTCCGGTTAGATCTTCCCAGTTTCCTGTGAGCACGAGCAGGGGGAGGTGTCCTTATCCAAACCTAGAACCCTCGTCTGCATTTACCCTCTAAAACGCCACTCTGGACGATCACTTCTGGGCAAGGTTAGTCTAGTTTCGCTTGGAGATACAGCGCAGAAACAGGCCCTACGGCCCATCAGCGATTGCCCCGCACACTAACGCTATCCCACAGACAATTTACCAAAGCCAATTAACCTACAAGCCTGAATGTCTTTTGGGATGTGGGAGGAAACCGGAGCACCCGGAGAAAGCCCACGCGGTCACGGGGAGAACGTGCAAACTCCACACACAGACAGGAATACTTTATTATCACACGTGACGTGTCACAGTGAGAGAACAGGGGGGCTGACGTTATCCTAATCGATAGGAGATTTAAAATCCCCTGCCTTTTCTGCAGACTTGTTTGATTCCTACATTTACTCATTCTGCCACCACAGCTTATTGCCAGAAAACGCGCGAGTCGGCAAGAATGACAGAGAAAAGACGAACGGTAGAACAAGCTTGTATTTCTGCAGCAGTTTACGCCATCTGCCAGATGAAGTCTCTCCGCCAATCAAGTCTGTTTGAGTTTGAAACCTGGTAATGTAGGAAATTACTAATACTGGATTTGCCTTTAATTCGAGGGTCGTTCGGGGAAAACAGGACTCCCTGTCCCGTCTCTGGCCTGTTGCCGGGCAGGCTCACAGCAGCCGGCTTTATCATCATATGGCCCAATGTTTTGCAGCATAAATTCGAAGAGCCTTCCTCGTACAGCTCCCAACCCTGATGCAGAAGTGGTGGAGGCAGGATCAATTGTAACATTTAAAAGTAAAGTGGACAGGCCTTCTCGGCCCTTCCAGTCCGTGCCGACCATTTATTTTCCCCTAGTCCCATCTACCTGCACTCAGACCATACCCCTCCATATACCCCTTCATATATGGGCGGGAAGGGAATGGAGGGGTATGGTCTGAGTGCAGGTAGATGGGACTTGGGGAAAATAAATGGTCGGCACGGACTGGAATGGCCGAGAGGGCCTGTTTCCGTGCTGTAATTGTTATATGGTTATATATGGTTAGTCTATAGGCATACAGCAGGGAAACAGGCCCTTCAGCCCACTGAGACCATGCCGACCATCAAGTATTAGTCTATAAGCATAAAGTCGTAGTCATGCAGCACAGAAACAGGCCCTTCAGCCCCACTGATCATTGCTGCCCAAAATGTCCCATCTAAGCTAGTCCCATTTTGGCCCATATCTCTCAAAACTTTTCCTATCCATGTACCTGTCCAAGTATTTTTTAAATGTTGTTATTATGTCTCAATTGCCTCCTCTGGCAGCCCGTTCCATACACCCACCACCATGAGTCTAAAAATTGCCCTTCATGTTCTTGTTAAATCTTGCGCCTCTCACCTTAAACCTATTGATTCTTGATCACCCTACCCTGGATAAAAAAAATCGGAGGACCCGGTGAAAACCCACGCAGGTCTGCATTGAAAAAGCATCACAGGGGAGGCAGCGATCACGTCTGCCTCACAAGGGGGCGGGTCTTGAGCCCAGTGGAGGGAGAGCGAGCGTCAATTACGGAGTAATGTACTCTCGGCTCGGGTAGATCTACCCCGGGTGGAGGGGGAGAGAGGCGTGGAGAGTAGAGGGGGAAGCAAGGGGTAGACGGGGAGGGGGTTGTGAGAGGGAATGGAGAGGGGGAGGTGGGTCGTTCCCTCACGGTCCCAGGGCAGCGCTCCCGCCCCTCCAGTCGCCGTGCTTCACGCTCACAGCCCCGGCTCCACCCCTCTCTCTCCCCGCTGCTGCCGCTGGCCCTCTCCCTCCCTCTCTTCCCTTCCCTCTCGCCCTTCTCTCCTACCCTTCCTCCTTCCTCTCTCTCTTTACCCTTCTCTCCTTCCCTCCCTCCCTTCTTTCACTACTTCTCTCACTCCCTCTCTCCCTCCCTCCCTTTCTCCTTCCTTCCCACACACACACACATCACGCACAGACAACTAACACACACGCAAAACTAAGTTAGGATGGGGTAGAAGCCCAAAGGGTAGGATGGGGCTGAAGCCCAAAATGTAATGCCTGGACTGGTTTTTCGCCAATAGTTATTAGTTTTCCAGGATCTAGTTAATTTTCTTTTTTCATTTCAGTCACTAAAACAAGTGGTATTGTAACAGTGTACTTTTCGAGGTGATCTACACATTTTGTTTGCTACTTGTAGGCGTACATGTGTGCAATTTTATATTAAAATGTAGCTTAGATCTGTTTGGTCCATTAACTCGCAGGCACTTTTTAAGTGCACATTTTGATGACTTTCCATTCTACCATAGAGATATAAAGTGTATAATAGACTTTATTTGTATTTCTATGAATCTACAGACCTTGGCTGGGAACCTGGGGCTCACCAGAATTGTTCCCAATTGGGCCCCGCACCTCCTGAGGCCGGCCCTGGGGGACAGCGCTCCCACCCCTCCAGTTGCCGTGCTTCACACACTCAACCCCGGCTCTACCCTTCTCTCTCCCCGGTGATCAATCCAGGGAAGGCCGGGCCGCTGATACCAGCCAGTGCCTCCCCAGCCATTGTCCTCACCGCACGTCACTGCTGTAATGGGGCAACATTCCCCATGATCAGCCCTATCTGTCCCTCTCATAATGCTGTCCCCATACCTCCTCCCCTCGACTGTCCTTTCAGGTGAGGCAGAGGTTCACTTGCTCCTTCTCCAACCTCATCTACTGTGTCCGCTGTTCCAGGTATGAGCTCCTATACATCGGCGAGACCAAGTGCAGACTGGCCGTTCGTTTCACTGAACACCTCCGCTCAGCCCGTCTCGGCCTATGCAATCTCCCGGTTGCCAATCATTTCAGCTCCCCCTCCCATTCCCACACTGCCCTTTCTGTCCTGGGCCTCCTCCACTGTCAGAGTGAGGCCCAGCACAAATTGGAGGAACAGCGCCTCATATTTCACTTGGGCAGCTCACACCCCAGTGGTGTGAATATTGATTTCTCTAATTTCAAGTAACCCTTGCGTTCCCTCTCTCTCCGCCCCTCCCCCACCCTCGTCATCCTGCCAGTTCCACTGTTCGCATCCGTACATCCCCTCGTTATCACCTCTTCCACAGCCAACAATGGACCATTGTGGGCTCCACCTTTCCTTGGCCATCGGTGCCGGCTCTGAATTTGTTCTGTACATTTTCATACCTCCAGTTTCCCTCTCCCCTGACCCTCAGCCTGAAGAAGGGTCTTGACCCAAAACGTCATCTGGTCCTTCTGTCCAGAGATGCTGCCTGACCCGTGTTTTGTGTCCATCTTAGAGAATTTCTTTAGTCAGAGGGTGGTGAATAATCTGTGGAATTCATTGCCATAGAGGGCTGTGGAGGCCAAGTCAATGGATATCTTTAAGGCCGAGATAGATAGATTGTTGATTAGTGCGGGTGTCAGGGGTTATGGGGAGAAGGCAGGAGAATGGGGTTAGGAGGCAGAGATAGATCAGCCACGATTGAGTGGCGGAATAGACTTGATGGGCCGAATGGCCTCATTCTGCTCCTATCAAAGTCAACATTAGCAGCAAAGTAGGGGACCAGTCAGTCCTTCAAGCACTGCACTCCAATTCCATCATCATTAGGGACGGCACAGTGGTGCAGCGGGTAGAGCTGCTGCCTCGGGTGGGTGGGTGTGTGTGTGTGCGCGTGTGCGTGTGTGCGTGTGCGTGTGTGGAGTTTGTACGTTCTCCCTGAGACCACGTGGGTTTTCTCCAGGTGCTCCGGTTCCCTCCCACACTTCAAAAGACGTGCATGTTTGTCGGTTAATTGGCCCCTTTGTAAATTGCTCCCCTGCCAGTGTGTGTTTGAGTGGGAGATCCTGGGGAGAGGAGAGAGTTGATGAAGATATACGGAGAATTAAAAAATGGGATTAAGGTTGAATTAGTATAAAAGGGTGGTTGATGGTCGGCATAGGCTCAGTGGGCCGAAGGGCCTGTTTCCATGCTGTACACCTCTATTTATATGCATCCCCCCCCGACCCAAAGCGTCCTCTGTCCAGTCCCTCCACAGATGCGGCCTGACCCGCTGAGTTCCTCCAGCACTTTGTGTTTTGCTGTCGGTTCCAGCACTTGCAGTTCCTCGTGCCTCCACTTATTTATTCCTCCTCCCCCCCCCCTCTCCTCCTCCCCCCCCTCTCCTCCTCCCCCCCCTCTCCTCCTCCCCCCCCCTCCCCCCCTCCTCCTCCCCCCCCCTCCCCCCCTCCCCCCTCCTCCTCCCCCCCCCTCCCCCCCCTCCCCCTCCCCCCCCCTCTCCTCCTCCCCCCCCTCTCCTCCTCCCCCCCCCCCTCCTCCTCCCCCCTCCTCCTCCTCCTCCCCCCCTCTCCTCCTCCCCCCCCCTCTAGAATATTTCGGAGTTTCCCCCATCCACCCTGGGGGGGAAATTGCACCCGGATTTCACCCCTGAACACCTTGTACAGAGATACCACCGCAAGAGGAAATAACTCCTCGGCCTCAGTCTTGCAGCATCATCTCACACCTCCGTTTAATTGCATCCTCACAGGATCAGATAGCAAATCTCGCTATCACAATCTAACCATGTTAAGCCCCAGCTTTACTCAAATAGACCAGCTCAGCAGTCCGCGCAAGGTCACTCCATGTTCTAAAAATAAATAAGCACAATTGTTAATCCATTCGTCAAATCATTCCAGATGCCGCACCTTCAGCCACGGAAGTGCAAAGTTCTGAGATTCTCTCCCCTTTGCCTCTCCAGCGTTCAAAACGGTCCTCACAGCTTAACTCTGTGACCACGTTTCCAGTCGAGGCCTAAAGTCTCCTTGGCGAGGCCCCATGCCAAGTGATGCTGTGTGATCCTCCTGGGAAGAGCTCGGGTATTTTTAAACTGGGGGTGGGGGTGGGGATTTTTTATTGTTATAGTTATTATGGTTGCTCTTCCATCAGGGAAAGCTCACCGTGGGGGGAGACATGCAATATACCGTCTCTGATCAAAGTTTGACCCGGTCGAACCATGCAGCTGTTGCAACAATCTATGTCTGCTTCAGATCCATGTTTACTCGGGGCGAGTCCTAGGTGGGCAGAAACTGGATTCTGCCTCCATTTGAGTCACTTATTAAAGACATTAAAAAGGCCTCGATGGTAAAAACGGCCAACATGAATGATTTACACTGGGAACAGGCTCAAACTGCAACCGGATCAGCGTTTAACCAGATGCAAGGAACGGCGAACGAGCCTATTGCGTGGCCGCTTTTGTGCGAGGGGAGGGAGCTTTTTTCTTTTATCGTAGCTTGCTCAAGAACCGGGTCGATTCTCACGTGGCGTATTCGTGATAACCAAGGGGTTGTTGGCGTGGTAGAACATGGTGGCCACTGGCTCAGAGCCATGGTTCGCTCAGGCCCAAAAAAGGGCTTGCAACACGAATACTTTGAAAATTCATCCGCCTGAAAAAAGAAAAAAATAATAATTTGTGCTTCCCAGCTCTGGGATTCCATCTTTCGCAGCCTTCACTTTCGAAGTTCCCAGCTTTTTAAAAAAATGTTCACCACGACGCAATGGTTATGGGGAAAAAAACTCCTAATCCTAAACACTGGAGTGCTTTTACTCAATTCTAAAAGAGTTCTGAAGCTCTCTTGATATCGGGCACGATATCCCTTTCTTTCCCCTTGTTCAGCATGTTCTTAGTTCTTTACCATACACTTAAACCTGTTCTTCGAGTAAAAGAGCCCATGTTTCAGCTGGATGTTCGCCTCTGATGACTTGGGGTAGCGGAACTCCTTGTAAGTCTTCTCGTTCTCATCGGCCTTGCTCCAGGGAAGTTTGATCTTGCTGGCGTGGTCCACCGTGACGTCGTCGCACGACCCGACGTGGAGAAGGCCCAGCCCGTCAATGAAAAACTCTGTCAACGGGAAACACGCCACGCAAACGTCAGCGCGAACCACCAGGCGGCATCGGCTTTAAGCTGGAAAAAGGGTGCAGGGAAGGGTGGCCGCCCCACAGCGCCAGAGACCCGGCTTCCATCCTGACCACGGGCGCCGTCTGTACGGAGTTTGCACGTTCTCCCCGTGACTATATCTAAGAGGGAGTTAGATGTGGCCCTTGTGGCTAAGGGGATCAGGGGGTATGGAGAGAAGGCAGGTACGGGATACTGAGTTGGATGATCAGCCATGATCATATTGAATGGCGGTGCAGGCTCGAAGGGCCGAATGGCCTACTCCTGCACCTAATTTCTATGTTTCTATGTGACCTGCGTGGGTTTTCTCCTTGTAGGTTTAAGAAGGAACTGCAGATGCTGGAAAAATTGAAGGTAGATAAAAATGGTGGAGAAACTCAGCGGGTGAGGCGGCATCTATGGAGCGAAGGAAATAGGCGACGTTTCGAGTCTCGACGATGACTTGGTCTCGACCCGAAACGTCTCCTATTTCCTTCGCTGCATAGATGCTGCCTCACCCGCTGACTTTCTCCAGCATCTTTATCTACCTTCAAGTTTGTTGGTGAATTGGTTTCGTTAAAATTGAAAATTGTCCCTAGCGTGTGCAGGGTAGTGCTAGTGTCCAGGGATCGCTGGTCGGCACGGACTCGATGGGCTGAAGGGCCTGTTTCTGCACTATATCTCTAAACTAAAAGATTGACGAGGATGGTCATAAGTTTATAAGTTATAGGAGCAGATTTAGGCCATTCGGACCATCAAGTCTACTCCGCCATTCAATTATGCTTGATCGATTCTTCCCTCTCAAGCCCATTCTCCTGCCTTCTCCCCGTAACCTCGGACACCTGCACTGATCAAGAATCTATCCATCTCTGCCTTGAAAATGCCCACTGACTTGGCCTCCACAGCCGTCTGTGGCAAAGAGATCCACAGATTCACCACCCTCTGACTAAAGAAATTCCTCCTCATCTCCTTTCTAAAGGAACGCCCTTTAATTCTGAGGCTGTGGCCTCTGGTCCTAGAATCTCCCACTAATGGGAACATCCTCTCCACATCCAGAGTTGCCAGGATCCGAGGGCCTGACCTATAGGGAGATGTTGGGCAGGCTGGGACTTTATACCTTGGAGAGCAGAAGGCTGAGGGGTGATGGGGCGTAGATGGGGCATCTTGGTCAGCATTTATGAGCTGTACTTACCTTCACAAAGGGGCAATTTGCAGAATCCAATTAGCCCACCGAACACACACGTCTTTGGGACGTGGCCACGGGGAGAACGTGCAAACTCCACACAGACAGCACCCGAGGTCAAGATGGAACCCGCTGCGCCACCGTGCCACCCGACGCAGTGCACCAGGTATCTGACAGTCAGCTTTAGTTAACCTGCACTGTGCTGGTCACAAAGCTTCGAAGCAGACCAGAGCAGACATCAAGCACTTAAAATCAAATTGGAAGGAGGTTTCTGACCATGCAAGTCACGACTAAAACCTGCCTGGCCAGCTGAGTTACTCCGGCATTTTGTGGGGTTTTTTCAGACAATACTCCACTTGAACGCAATCAAAGGAGAAGGCAGGAGAATGGGGTTAAATGGGGAATATAGATCGGCCATGATCAAATCGTGCAACAGACTAGTTGGGCTGAATGGCCTAATTCTGCTTCTACGCACCAATGAACCATTGCAGCCTGGGTATTTGATTAGTACGGGTGTCAGGGGTTATGGGGAAATGGCAGGAGAATGGGGTTGGGAGGGAGAGATAGATCAGCCACGGTTGAATGGCAGAGCAGACGTGATGGGCCGAATGGCCTAATTTTGCTCCTAGAACTTATGAACGTGCTTAACTGCTGCACCACCACCATAGCCTTTATAACAAGAGGAGTCGAGTATAGGATCAAAGAGGTCCTTCTGCAGTTGTACAGAGCCCTAGTGAGACCACAGCTGGAGTATTGTGTACAGTTTTGGTCCCCTAATTTGAGGAAGGACATCCTTGCTATTGAGGGAGTGCACCGTAGGTTTACAAGGTTAATTCCCGGTATGGCGGGACTGTCATATGCTGAGAGAATGGAGCAGCTGGGCTTGTAGACTCTGGAGTTTAGAAGGATGAGAGGGGATCTTATTGAAACATATAAGATTATTAAGGTTTTGGACACGCTAGAGGCAGGAAACATGTTCCCGATGTTGGGGGAGTCGAGAACCAGGGGCCACAGTTTAAGAATAAGGAGTAAGCCATTTAGAATAGAGAAGAGGTAACACTTTTTCTCACAGAGAGTTGTGAGTCTGTGGAATTCTCTGCCTCAGAGGGTGGTGGAGGCGGGTCCTCTGGATACTTTCAAGAGAGAGCTAGATAGGGCTCTTAAAGATAGCGGAGTCAGGGGATATGGGGAGAAGGCAGGAACGGGGTACTGATTGGGGATGATCAGCCGTGATCACATTGAATGGCGGTGCTGGCTCTAAGGGCCGAATGGCCTCCTCCTGCGCCTATTGTCTATTGTCTATATGCTACACGCGGGGACGAGAGTTTTAAAACAGACGCGTTGCCGGATGTAACTGGAGAGCAGGGGGCCCGTGAATGAACCAGGAGCTTCGCCCCTTGCCAAGCACCACCCCAGCAACACCGCATCCACCTCACCTGAATGCGCCACCCTGGTCAGCCTGGGGTCAAAGCCCACCCGTTGCACTTTGTCCGTGCGGGCCAGGAAGAAGTTGACCACGCCGTCGGTGACCACGCAGCTGGGGAAGCCCTGCAGGACGTGGTAGTGTCCCATGCGGGTGTGCAGGCAGTCGCCCTCCTCTCCGCCACGCTCCACGCTGATCTGGTGCCGGAAGGTGGTGACGAAGCCGGTTTTCTCCCGCACAGCCCCGCCAACCTGCAGCAAGGGGCACACGAGCAACAAGGACAGTTGCAGACAGTTGCAGCGCGGGAATGAAATCCATTCACGCATGTCGTACAATGGGGCGGCCACTGGTCGAATTGCTGCCTTGCAGCACCAGTGACCACAGATGCTGCCTGTACGGAGTTTGCACGTTCTCCATGTGACCTGCGTGGGTTTTCTCCGAGATCTTCCGTTCCCTCCCACGCTCCAAAGACGTACGGGTTTGTAGATTAATTGGCTTGGTAAAGATTGTAAATTGTCCCCTAGTGTGTGTAGGATAGTGATAATGTGCGGGGAACTAACAACAATAGACTTTTTTTTTAAAGCCTCTCGACCCGAAGCGCCACCCATTCCTTCTCTCCAGAGATGCCACCTCAGACTAAAGAAATTCCTCATGTATTCAAGAGACAGTTAGATATACTGTAGGTCTTAGGGCTAGATAGACACAAAAAGCTGGCGTAACTCAGCGGGACAGGCAGCATCTCTGGAGCGAAGGAATGGGTGACGTTCTTCAGGTAAGTAAAATGTTCTCGCAAAGAGCATTAATATTATGATATGATATTGGCAGTTTAGAGACTGCAGACATGACCATGGCATTTGAGGGACCTTTGGATAGGCACGTGGATATGCAGGGAATGGGGGGCTCTGGATCAGGTAAGAGTGGGTCTTGGCATCGTGTTCAGCACAGACATTGTGGGCCGAAGGGCCTGTTCCACTGCTGTACTGTTCTATATTCTATGACACGTTCATTCAACCGTGACAAATGTGAGTCTCTAAGTCTTAAACTTAAACAAATGCAATGACACGGCAGGATGGGCAAGGCCAACTTGGACATTAGGGTAAAGGATACAATGGTAGATCTTTTCTGAAATATTTAATCATTTTCATGTTCATAAGTTGTAGGAACATAACTAGGCCATTCGGCCCATCAAGTCTGCTCCACCATTCAATCATAGAATCATAGAAAATAGGTGCATGAGTAGGCCTTCTCCCCATATCCCCTGGCTCCGCTATCTTTAAGAGCCCTATCTAGCTCTCTCTTGAAAGTATCCAGAGAATCTATCTATCTCTGCCTTAAAAATATCCATTGACTTGGCCTCCACAGCCGTCTGTGGCAATGAATTCAACAGATTCTCCACCCTCTGGCTAATGAAATTCCTACTCCTTTCTAAAGGTACGTCCTTTGATTCTGAGGCTGTGCCCTCTGGTCCTGGACTCTCCCACTAGTTGCAACATCCGCTCCACATCTATCCAGGCCTTTCACTCTTCGAGCTTGGTTTCAACAAGTAAACAGTTTTGGAAGCACAGTTCCGTGGCTAGTTGAGAATTTGATGGTAAAGATACAAAGATGGAAGGGGTAGGATAGGGACCCACAATCCCGTCTACATCAACGGGACGATGGTGGAAAGGGTCAAGAACTTCAAATTCCTGGGCGTGCATATTTCCGAAGATCTTTCCTGGTCTCAGCACACGGATGCAATCATAAAGAAAGCACATCAGCGCCTCTACTTCCTGAGAAGATTACGGAGAGTCGGTCTGTCGAGGAGGACTCTCTCTAACTTCTACAGGTGCACAGTAGAGAGCTTGCTGACCCGTTGCATCGTGGCCTGGTTCCGCAACTTGAGCGCCCAGGAGCGGAAAAGAATGCAGAAAGTTGTGACCACTGCCCAGTCCATCATCGGCTCTGGCCTCCCCACCATCGAGGGGATCTATCGCAGTCGCTGCCTCAAAAAGGCAGCCAGCATTATCAAGGACCCACACGCCATCCTGGCCACACACTCGTCTCTCCGCTGCCATTGGGTAGAAGGTACAGGAGCCTGAAAACTGGTACGTCCAGGTTCAGGAACAGCCACTTCCCCACAGCCATCAGACTATTAAACTCGCCAACAAACAGACACTGAACTGTAACAGCCTAGTGCACTTTATCTGCTTATTTATGAGTGTATTGACGTGAACTGTTCTGTATTTATGTTACAATATCCTGTGGTGCAGCAGCAAGCAAGAATGTCAATGTCCTGTCTGGGATACGTGACAATAAACTCTTGACTTGACTTGACAAAGATGGGAAGAAACGCAAGGCGTGAAGAGGTCGCAAGGGTCAAACGTATTCCCCTCTAAAAGGGGGAAGACTAAAAGGGGTAATTTCCTGCTCTTTAAACGGCAGACGGAAAATCAGATGCGTGACTTCCCAACAGGATTTGCATGAGCAAGGGGGGGAATTATTTCCTTGTAAATCTTCCAGCAGAGAGCACAGCACAATGACTAGTTTCACAGTGTAGCGTGCAACCTCACTGTCACAAACTATTTCCTGTTTACTTCCTCACGGCCAGCTTTTATTCCACCCATTTCCCCACATTTGTGCCACTTAAAGGGGCGACACTCGTAGAAACATAGACAATAGGTGCAGGAGGAGGCCATTCGGCCCTTCGAGCCAGCACCGCCATTCATTGTGATCATGGCTGATCGTCCCCTATCAATAACCCGTGCCTGCCTTCTCCCCAGAACCCCTGACTCCACTAGCCCCTAGAGCTCTATCTAACTCTCTCTTAAATCCATCCAGTGATTTGGCCTCCACTGCCCTCTGTGGCAGGGAATTCCACAGATTCATAACTCTCTGGGTGAAAACGTTTTTTCTCACCTCAGTCTTAAATGGCCTCCCCTTTATTCTAAGACTGTGGCCCCTGGTTCTGGACTCGCCCAACATTGGGAACATTTTTCCTGCATCTAGCTTGTCCAGTCCTTTTATAATTTTATATGCTTCTATAAGATCCCCCCTCATCCTTCTAAACTCCTGTGAATACAAGCCTAGTCTTTTCTCATACGACAGTCCCGCCATCCCAGGGATCAATCTGGTGAACCTGCGCTGCACTGCCTCAATCACGAGGATGTCCTTCCTCAAATTAGGACTCAGACTGCAACCCCCTCGTCTGCTCCAACCTCGGCCCCCCTCCGAGGGCGCATCTCTCCGCCCACTCCACCGATAATCCCAGCTAGGCTCGCCAACTTTCCCGCTCCCAAATAAGGGGCAAAGGGTCAAAATATGGGACAAATTCCCCGACGGCAATTGGTTGACCGACTGGGCCGTGTCTGGGTGAATGATGAGTTGGCCCCGGGTGCTGGACTGCACACAAAGCCCAGCCGGCGGGCCAGCTGAGGAGGTTTGGCCCCGAGGGCCCGCGCAAAAGTCCGGCGCCCCGTCCAACTCGTGAACCGATGATCGGCCGTGAGAAGGAGGAGGGGTGGGGGTGGTGTCGGGGGTAAGCGAAGGCTCGAAGGCCGGACAGCTGGCCGGGCTGCCGACCAACGGGGCCCACGGACGAGGCACTGCAGCTGCCAAAAGGGCCAAATGGCCTACTCCTGCACCTATTTTCTATGTTTCTATGTCACAAGATCGACGCTGGGACTTTGTAGGAAGTGTGCAGGAAGGAACTGCAGATGCTGGTTTACTCCGAAGATAGACACAAAACGCTGGAGTAACTCGGCGGGACGGGCAGCATCTCTGGAGAGAAGGAATGGGCGACGTTTCCGATCGACTGGGTGGTACGGAGATAAAATATAGTCGGAGACAGTAAGACTGGTTGGAGCACTGGGAAGGGGATGGAGAGAGGGGGAAAGCAAGGGCTACTTGACGTTACTTCACTGGTGCTTTTTTTGAAAGCAGAAGCTGGGGTTGTGCGTGCTGTCCGGGCCTGCTGGATCCCACACAAAATACTCCCTGTGACAAGCGAAAGCGGACAAAACCTCGAGTTCTTACCAGGTCCAGGGTCGTTTTCTCCAAAATGTCCACTAGTTTTTCAACCTTGGTGTTTGAAGTGAAGATGAAATCATCGTCAACCCAGAGGAGATATTTGGTGGTGACTTGGGAAATGGCAAGGTTGCGGCCAGCAAACCAACCCTGCAGAAAGCAAACATCTATTGTTTCTCAGCAAAACCGTGGACATACTCTCTTCTCGCGCCCAATCTAGAAAACATCCATGATACAGTTTGACCAACATAGAAAATAGGTGCAGGAGGAGGCCATCCGCCATTCATTGTGATCATGGCTGATCGTCCCCAATCAATAACCCGTGCCTGCCTTCTCCCCATATCCCTTGACTCCACTAGCCCCTAGAGCTCTATCTAACACTCTCTTAAATCCACCAAGTGATTTGACCTCCACTGCCCTCTGTGGCAGGGAATTCCACAAATTCACAACTCTCTGGGTGAAAACATTTTTCTCACCTCAGTCTCAAATGACCTCCCCTTTATTCTAAGACTGTGTGGCCCCTGGTTCTGGACTCGCCCAACATTGGGAACATTTTTCCTGCATCTAGCTTGTCCAGTCCTTTTAGAATGTCATCTGTTTCTATAAGATCCCCCCCCCCACATTCTTCTAAACTCCAGTGAATACAAGCCTAGTCTTTTCAATCTTTCCTCATATGACAGTCCCGCCATCCCATGGATCAATCTCGTGAACCTACGCTGCACTGCCTCAATCGCAAGGATGTCCTTCCTCAAATTAGGAAACCAAAACTGTGCATAATACTCCAGATGTGGTCTCACCAGGGCCCTATACAACTATTCTTGTCATCTATCAACCACTGAAAGCAGAACGAGAAGACCCTGGAGCCCTGAGTCAACACCATTAAAAGCCTGATAGATGAGCGTTGAGATATTGAACATATCATGATTTGCCAACGCTAACCGTAAAGACTATCGAAGGAAATGTATTTAAATCGGACTATTTCACGCAGCAAATTGTCCCGAGGCATTTGGCATGATTAAGATCAAACAAGACACACACCAAATGCTGGAGAGGCAGCATCTCTGGAGAGAAGGGAACGGGCGACGTTTCGGGGCGAGACCTTTCTTCAGACCCAGAGTCACGGGAAAGGGGAACTGAAGATATGGATGGGTACAAAGAGAATGCAAGGTGTGAAAAGGACAGATCAAAGCAGAAAGTGATCAAAGGAAATGTAGAAGGGTTCATTGTTGGCTGAGGGGAAGGTGGCAACAGCAAAATTAATCAGGAGAACAGTGAAACTAGTCGGAGAACTAGGGTGGGGAAGAGAGAGGGAAAGCAAGGGTTACTTGAAGTTAGAGAAGTCAATGTTCATACCGCTGGGGTGTGAGCTGCCCAAGCGAAACATGAGGTGCAGTTCCTCCAATTTGCGCTGGGCCTCACTCTGACAGTGGAGGAGGCCCAGGACAGAAAGGCCAGTGTGGGAATGGGAGGGGGAGTTAAAGTGATTGGCAACCGGGAGATTGCGCAGGTTCAGGCGGACTGAGGTTTGACATTGCATCACATCAGGAGATTGGGTGCAGAGGTTAATGGAGCTGACAGCATGGTCTACAACCGGGATTGTACGGGATAGAACAGGCAGGGAAATTGTGCAGGAAGGAACTGCAGATGCTGGTTTACATTGAAAGACAGCCGCAAAATGCTGGAGTAACTCAGCGGGTCAGGCAGCATCTCGGGAGAGAAGGAATGGGCGACGTTCCTTTCTTCAGACGTAAACTCAAACTCAGCTTTGACTGCTTCAACGTGACTCACGAACTGCCTCTGTTGCAACATGCCCTAATGCGGTGCACACCCAGATAGCGACTGCCCTGTTTGGCTCTTGCTTCATTTAGTAAAATGAAACCATACTGTACCTTCCCAAAAGGCATGAAGTATTGCTCAATGAACGGTCCTTCAATCTTTTGCGGGTTGCTGCTGTCGTCTGCGATTACAATGGTGACAGTGGGATAAAGCCTCCTAATGCTCGATATCAGCTCTCTCAGCTTGTCGTACCTCAAGAACGTTTTGGTGGCCACAGTCACCAGCGCACTGACGTTATATCCTAAAACACAGACAACAATAGGTGATCTCCTTTTCCTTGAAGTGGTTTATTAGAGATACATCGCACTCTCTCCATAAAGGAGTCGCCAAAGCCACTGAACTGCCCCAAACTCGGGAAGAGGAGGCCATTCAGCCCTTCAAGCCTGTTCCATCTGTTGGCAAGTTCAGACGGATCAATACCATGGAGAAATTAACCATGGAGTTAAGGGGGGAATCTGTGCAGTTTATGGTGTCTCTCGATTCAGTCCAAAACTTAACAAGCGGAGTATTGGGCATGGAGTACATTTTTAGTGTAGAGATACAGGGCAGAAACAGGCCCTTCGGCCCACTGGGTCCGTGCCGACCAGCGATCCCCGCACACTAACACTATCCTACACACACTAGGGACAATTTTTACATTTACCAAGCCAATTAACCTACAAGGGTACACAAAAGGCTGGAGAAACTCAGCGGGTGCAGCAGCATCTATGGAGCGAAGGAGATAGGCGACGTTTCGGGCCGAAACCCTCCCATCAGTCTGAAGAAGGGTTTCGGCCCGAAACGTCGCCTATCTCCTTCGCTCCATAGACGCTGCTGCACCCGCTGAGTTCCTCCAGCATTTTGTGTACCCTCCATTTTCCAGCATCTGCAGTTCCTTCTTTAACAATTAACCTACAAACCTGTTTGTCTTTGGAGTGTGGGAGGAAACCGAAGATCTCGGGGAAAACCCACGATGGTCACGGGGGAGAATGTGCAAGCTCCGTACAGACAGCGCCCGTAGTCAGGATGGAACCCGGGTCTCTGGCGCTGCACGCGCTGTGATGCAGCTCCTCTGCCGCTGCGCCACCGTGACCGCCACATTCTGTGGGGAACGTCGCAGCCTTCAGGTCGACAGAGGTGTGGGCGTAAGCTGCAAGGTGGAGCTGAGGACAAAGTCACAGCTGAGTAGTCGATGCTGGATGAGACAGCAACCAGTGGTCCTACCAGCACAAGGAGTTTGATCAGCATGGCCATCAAACCAAGGGAGGTGATGAGCAGGCAGGAACATGACCTTATTGCTATCACAGAGACAAGAATGAAAGAGGGCAGGGCTGAAAACTCGACATTTCCCCAGTCTAGAATCTCCAGGCATAATTGGGATGGGGAAGATTTCTACATGGTGAAACTAAAATGTATAAAAATGGCCTTTAAAAAAATCTGAGGTAGACAAAAATGCTGGAGAAACTCAGCGGGTGAGGCAGCATCTATGGAGCAAAGGAAATAGGCAACGTTTCGGGTCAAAACCCATCTTCAGACCCTTCTGACAATGTGCACTTTAACCACATGTGATTTTTGTGAGTATAGACGCAAATAAATAAATGATGGGTCTTTGTCCCAAACATTATGGAGGGCACTGCAGTTGTTCAGCACTGCTCTCTGGTTGTGGTGGGATGGTTCGGTTGCCCGATAACAGCTCTGGAAGAAACTGGAGGTGTGCGTGCGTTCGTTTTCACACTTCTGTACCTCTTGCCCGATGGGAGAGGGGAGAAGAGGGAGTGGCTGGGGGTGAGACTGGTCCGTGATGATGCTGCTGGCCTTGTCGAGGCAGCGTGAGGTGCAGATGGAGTCAATGGAAGGGAGGGAGGTCGGTGTGTGTGTGATGGTCCGGGCTGCGTCCACAGTTCTCTGTGATTTCTGACGGCCCTGGATGGAGCTGTTCCCAAAGTGCTGTTTACCCTCCCCCCAAAAAAAGGGGGCTTGTAGGGGTGGAAATGGATGGCACTTGCTGGAAGAGTTTGAATTTGTACAATGCTGGGCGGCACGGTGGCCCCACAGCGCCAGGGACCCAGGTTCGATCCTGACCAGCTTCCTCCTGGTACCCCGGTTTCATCCCACAAGCCAAAGGCGGGCAGGTCCACAGGTTGATTGCCCGCTGCACCCTCATTCTAAAGACATTTTTTCATCCTACTTGTCACTATCCATTCGGTAAAGCCTTTGAGGCAGCTGAGTGAGCCCATGGCAAAAGACATCTTCCCCGCACCAGGTAAACTACATCCATGGGTGCCACCCACAGGGCCCAGATGCTGAGCCTGGCACAACATTGCCAGCGGGCACAACTTGCTGGCGTAAACTCAGCGGGTCGGGCAGCGTCTGTGGAGAACAGGGATGGGAGAGGAAGAGGAACAGGGAACTGGCATTCTGATAGGGGGGGGGGGGGTGGGTGGGGGGGGTGGGGGGGGAGAACAAACTAGGTGGGCTCAACGCAGTGGACAAAACTCAATACGGTGGCGGGATCGTCCAGATGACACTTCAGGCCGGGATCTTTTGGACTGATGAAGAGTCCCGACCCGAAACCTCGGTCCTCCCATTTCCCTCCACAGACGCTGCCCGACCCGCTGAGTTGCTCCAGCGTTTTGCGTTTTGCTCAAGATTCCAGCATTCAAAAAGAGAGGTGGGCACAAGGCAATGGACAACGCACTCGAACAAACTCAACACGGTAAAACGGTGATCGTAAACACCGCGGCAATTGCGCGCCCATCGGGAATTGGCGCAGGTTGCGTGCACGTGGTTTGCCCGTTGAGATGCTAGAGCTTTTCTGCTTGTTGCCTTTGCGCCCCCGTTATATCTCCCTGCCCTCCCCACGCCCGAGAGGGGCTTCCTTGTAGCCGTTGTGGAGCCCGGTTAATTGGACCAACACCCTTTCACCAGTGAATTCTTTGCCGCAGATGGCTGTTGAGTGGGGTTGAGAGGGAAAGATAGATTAGCCATGATTGAATGGCAGACTAGACTCGATGGGCCGAATGGCCTAATTCTGCCCCTATCTCTTATGAACTTATGAATTAAGAGCGCGCGGAATGCTGCTGCAGGATCGCCATCCCAGAAAACCCTGCACAGCCTTGGCGAACATTCCCCTCCCGGCCAAAAATATTGTGATTTTCAGTCCCGTTTTGTTCAGGCATTGCATTCAGTGCTACAGTACAGAGGTGTGTATTCAAGGGAGAACTGACGGCGAGAATGTGTGTGTGGATGCCTTTGACTGGAGGGAATTTGATGGGAGAACTCCATGAATCCTGGGTTAATAGCACTGACCTGACTGGTCCCCGGAGCTGTATAGTTTTGGGATGGTGGCATGTCGGATTTTGATGACAAAAAAAGCCTGGTGTCCATCTGTCTCGAGCTGCACTGCAAGATGCAAAACACACACACTAAGACCGACAGGAGTGAACAGGTTAAACAGCCATGGGGGGCAGACCCTCATCAGCAGCCAGGGCAGACCCTCATAGCCAGCCAGATCCACACACACACACAGTGCCCACCTTAAAGGGCCTGTCCCACTTACGCAATTTTTTTTTCGGTGACTGTCGGCACCCGTCATAGTTGCAGCAGGTGGCCGAACATTTTCAACGTGTTCAAAATCCAGCGGCGACCAGAACAAGGCACGACTCTTTGGGCGACCACTCACGACCATACAGGCGTCACCCCGCGGCTATATGTCGACACGTGACGCCTGTACGGTCGCGAGTAGGCGCCCAAAGAGTCGTGCCTTGTTCTGGTCGCCGCTGGGTTTTCAACACGTTGAAAATTTTCGGCCACCTGCTGCGACTGTGACGGGTGCCGGCAAGTCCAAGAAAAAATTTGCGTAAGTGGGACAGGCCCTCAACTCTCACTCCTCCAAACGACTCCAGTTTCATATTATACATGGCAACAGGAGATGTGTGGGGAGACTTTTGTTTTTTACACAGAGGGTGGCGGGTGCCTGGAAGGCGCTGCCAGGGGTGGTGGTGGAGGCAGATACGATAGCGGGGTTTACGAGGCTTTTACATAGGCACGTGGATCTGCAGGGGATGGAGGGAAACGGGTCACGTGCATGCAGAGGAGATTCGTTTATCTTGGTATCATGTTCAGCACAGATAACGTGTGCCGAAGGGCCTGTTCCTGTGCCGTGCTGTTCCATGGTCTAACCTTCTCATCCGGATGGCGGGACGGGGAAAGGAGACGCGGTCACGGGCTCCGTGGGTCTGGCTGCCTCTGGTTCCAGCCACAAGTCCGCACTATTCCACTGTCAAAGGCAGAGCTAGAAGTTACAAGGATGGGGGGGGGTTGGGGACCTCATTGAAACTTACTGGATAGTGAAAGGCCTGGATAGAGTGGATGTGGAGAGGATGTTTCCACTAGTGGGAGAGTCTAGGGCACGGCCTCAGTGTAAAAGGAGATGAGGAGGAATTTCTCTAGTCAGAGGGTGGTGAATCTGTGGAATTCATTGCCACAGACGGCAGTGGAGGCCAAGTTAGTGGATTTGTTTTTAGGCGCCGTTTGATAGATTCTTGATGTGTACGGGTGTCAGGGGTTATGGGGAGAAGGCAGGAGAATGGGGTTGAGAGGGAGAGATAGATCAGCCACGATTGAATGGCGGAGTAGACTTGATGGGCCGAATGGCCCAATTCTGCTCCTAGAACTTATGAACACAATCCCATCTTTTACCGACCAGGGTTCAGGGGTGGGGAAGCCCAGGGAGGGGTCCCAGGGGAACGGACCCTGCACCCTTGTGCCCCACCCCCTCCCCGACGTCAGGGGTTGGCGAACAAATCCCACTGCCGGGAGGTGACCGTCCTTCTACATGAAGTGACCATCCTTGTCCCGGCAGACTGAAGGATAACTAATCCCGGCATCTCGCTGACCTGTGGCCCAGCAATTATAAAATCCCTGGCTCAACTTCAAGTGGAAGATCTGAAGAAAATTCTGGGAAAAATTGTAGCGTTGTCAATCTCCAAAGACCTTCCGCATTAGTTGTACCTTTTAGTTTAGATATACACCGCCAGAAACAGGCCCTTCGGCCCATCGAGTCTACGCCAACCAGCGATCCCCGCACACCAGAGGGCCTGTCCGATTTTCACGACCTAATTCACAACCTTTTTTACTCATGGACATTTTTCATCATGCTAGAAAAACGCCCCGACCTACTTGATGCCACTAGTGCCTACGACTAGCATCACGGCCTACCTACGACCTCGTGACGGCCATGCTGCGAGTATGAGCCAAGGGCAAACTCAGCAGAGGTCGTGAATTAGGTCGTGAAAGTGGGACAGGCCATTAACACCATCTCATTCACGAGGGACAATTGACGATCTTTACCGAAGCCAATTAACCTACAAACCCACGCGGGTCACGGGGAGAACATACAAACTCCGTCCGGACAGCGCCCGTAGTCGGGATCGCCGGCGCTGTGAGGCAGCAACTCTACCGCTGCGCCACTGTGCCGCCGACCACTATTCCAAAATCACGGCGGCAGAGGCCCGGGTCCAACCCTGACCTCGGCTGCTGTTTGTGTGGAGTTTGCACGCTCCCCCTGTGACCGGGAGGGTTTCCTCCCATGTCCCAAAGGCGTGCGGGTGTTTAGGTTAACCGGCCCTCTGTAAATTGCCCCCGGAGTGCAGGCGAGTGGGTGGGAAAGTGGGATAACACAGAACCAGTGTGAACGGGTGATCAATGGCCGGCGTGGACTCGATGGGCCGAAGGGCCTGTTTCCGTGCAGCTTCTTTCAATTCAATGCAATATGCTGCAGACTGCTGTGCAGTTCAAATTGTGCAAACTTGGCGTCTTGGCAGCAGGCAGCAGATTTGACGGGATGTGCGTTCCATCATTTCCTGGTGTAGAACTCCCCCGAAATGATGCCAGCGTTGGACTTATATTGTGAACAGTCCGTTCTCAACTTCACTGGACTAAAACTAACACTCCTCACTCCCAGAATCAACTCATTTTATCAGCCGCTGGTCCCCCGATACTGGGCCACACTCAAAAGGGCAGTCCTCAGCCTCACTGGGATCTGTGACGTTGGTTGCGCTTGGACCGTGTTCTATCCGTGGAGATCAGGGTCTCTCACACATTCCTGACCTCAGGACCATTCTGGGCTGCCGCCGATCTCCGCCCATTAGGAGGTGGCACGGTGGCGCAGCGGTAGAGCGGAGAATGTGTTTCCACAAGTGGGAGAGTCTAGGACCAGAGGCCACAGCCTCAGAATAAATGGACGTACCTTTAGAAAGGAGATGAGCAGGAATACTTTCAGGAGAGAGCTAGATAGGGCTCTTAAAAGATAGCAGAGTCAGGGGATATGGGGAGAAGGCTGATTGTGGATGATCAGCCATGATCACATTGAATGGCGGTGCTGGCTCGAAGGGCTGAATGGCCTCCTCCTGCACTTATTGTCTATCGTCTATTTCTTTAGCCAGAGGGTGGTGAATTTGTGGAATTCTTTACCACAGATGGCTGTGGAGGCCAAGTCAGAGGATATATTTAAGGCAGAGATAGATAGGTTCTGGATGGGGGTGAGAGAGAAAGATAGATCGGCCATGATTGAATGGCGGAGTAGACTTGATGGGCCGAACGGCCTAATTCTGCTCCTGTGACTTATAAACTAACCACAAGTCCACTCGAAAATATCTCAGCACTGAACACACGAACACAGGAAGTGGCGGCGTTGCCTTAGCGGCTGCGGCTCGCCTGCAGTCCGTCTGTTTTTTCCTTTTTGTGTTGTTTTCTTGTCCTGTTTTAGCTAGTTATTAGTTTGTGTGTGTGTGTGGGGGGGGTGGGAGAAACTTGTTTTAGTCTCTTCCTTCGGGGGGGGGGGGGGGGGGGGATGCGACCTTTCTTGTCGTATCCCAGTCTCCGTCTCCGTCTGCGCTGAGGCCTAATGGAGGAGCTGGCGGCCTCCAACTGGGACCGACCTCGAGGCTCCGGAGGCAGAGCCTGTGGACTCACCGTCGTGAAGCTGGCCGACTTCGGGGCTGAGGCTGTGTCCCGGTAGTGACGGCCCGACTTCGGGGCTGAGGCTGTGTCCCGGCGGTGACGGCCCGACTTCAGGGCTTCGGCCGCAGGCCCAGTGGACGACATCGTCGGGAGCTCGCAGGTCACAGGTTGGTGACCTGTTTTTCCGGAGCTCCCGCGGCAACAGCTGTGTCCGCTGGACTGGAGGGCGGCAGCTTCGACCGCCCCGGGCCGCGGAGTTGAACCGGCCCGTTTGCGGGGCACGGTTGAGCCGCGGGACTGACTTACTTACCATCACCCGGTGTGGTCACCACATCGGAGGCCTGGATCACCTCAGCGTAGAGGGAGAACAAGGAAGGAAGAGACAAGGACGTTAAGACTTTTGCCTTCCATCACAGTGAGGAGGTGCCTGGTGAACTCACTGTGGTGGATGTTAAATTGTGTTCATTGTGTGTTTTGTTATTTTATTCAATGTGTGACTGCAAGGAACGAAATTCCGTTCAGACCGAAAGGTGTGAATGACACTAAAGGATGCTTTACTTACTTTACGACCAATTGAATTGTCACTGACGGCTCAACGTAAGATGTTACGACAGTTTACAGCACGGTCACGCAAGCTTTGAACGTTCACGTCCCAGATCTGACTCTGCCACCCAACCCCCACCTTGCTTCCTGCACGCAACATCGTTGGCGACTGTTGCCGGGTGACTCAGCGACCCTGCCCCCTTACCTGTGTCGGCCGTGTTGGGGTTGAAGATGGTGTTGGTGTAGGTGACGAACTGGAGCTGGCGGTTCAGGTTGTCCACCTGAGCGCTGGACAGAGACAGGTGCATCTGCCCCGCACCTTCCACCGTCACCTCGTCCACCTCCGCAGCCACGTCAAAGGTCCCCAGCGCGGCCGTCACGTTCACCTGCGCGGAACAAGAGGCGGGAGTGAGCGGCGGCGAGGCTGGAGGCCGAGGGCGTCCACGTCGCTCTGCTGATGCCCCGTTGTGCGTCAGCATCCGCGGCCGAGGGGGCAGGAATGTAGCAGCAGGAGCAGGCCACTCGGCCCCTCCAGCCCAACCTGCCCATTCAACGTGCAGATGCTGGCTTACATAGAAAGTCGACACAAAACGCTGGAGTAACTCAGCGGGACGGGCAGCATCTCTGGAGAGAAGGAATGGGTGACGTTTTGGGTCAAGTCCCTTCGTCAGACTGATGTCAGGGGAGAGGGAGGCACAGAGATAAGGAAGTGTAAGGTGTGAAAATAGGACAAAGGGGCTCTTCCATTTTCCACACCAAGTGAAAAAGTTTCCCCTCAGGTTCCTATTAAATCTTCCTCCTCCCACTTTAAACTTGTGCCCTCTGTTTCCTGATTCCCCCCCCCCCCCCCCCGTCCTGGGTTAAGGATTCTGTGCATTCATCCTATCTATTCCCCTCATGATTTTATTCCCCTTATATCCCTCATCCTCCTGCGCTCCAAGGAAGAAAGTCCCAGCCTGCCCCAACCTCTCCCTGTAGCTCACACCCTCGAGTCTTGGCAACCTCCTCGTAAATCTTCTCTGCGCCATTTCCAGCTTGACGGCCTCCTTCCTCGAGCAGGGTGGCCAAAACTGGACACAAACGACATAACATCCCGACATCTACAGAGGAAGGAACTGCAGATGCTGGTCGACACCGAGGATGGGCGCAACATGCTGGGGTAACTCAGCGGGACAGGCAGCATGTCCGGAGTGATGGACAATAGACAATAGGTGCAGGAGTAGGCCATTCGGCCCTTTGATCCTGCACCGCCATTCACTGTGATCATTGGCTGATCATCCCCAGTCAGTACCCCGTTCCTGCCTTCTCCCCATATCCCCTGACTCCGCTATCTAACTCGCTCTTGAAAGCATCTGGAGAATTGGCCACCACTGCCTTCCGAGGCAGAGAATTCTACAGATTCACAACTCTGTGGGTGAAAAAGTTTCTCCTGGTGAAATGGCCAACCCCTTATTCTTAAACTGTGGCCCCTGGTTCTGGACTCCCCCGACATCGGGAACATGTTTCCTGCCTCTAGTGTGTCCAAACCCTTAACAATCTTATATGGTTCAATGAGATCCCCTCGCATCCTTCTAAACTCCAGTGTGTACAAACTCAGTCGAGATCTTTCTTCATCCGTCTGAAGAAGGGCCTCGTCCCGAGACGTCACCTATTACAGTCCTTTTCTCCAGGGATGTTGCCCGCCCCGTTGAGTTACTCCAGCATCTTGTGTCTTTCCCAACTTCTCTACTCAATGCCCTGACTGATAAAGGCCAATGTACCAAACGCCTTCATTGCGATGCCCTTCTCAGGGAAATGCGTGTCGGCACTCCGAGATCCCTCTGCTCTACATCACGTCTCCGGGCCCTGCCATTCACTGGGCATGTCTTAAGGGCAACCTCATTTGCGAGTTTAGAAGAGTTTGCTCTCGACTCAAACTCGCAGCATGGTCGTCACGTGAAGAACGTGTCTATCTCTGTCCGAGAAGCGGCTGGTCTTATGGTTTTGTTTAGTTTACAGATACAGCGCGGAAACAGGCCCTTCGGCCCACCGAGTCCACGCTGACCAGCGATCCCCGCACACTAACACTATCATATAACCACGAGGGACATTGGTTACATTTACCAAGCCAAGAGAGATTGGGGGGGGGGGGGGGGGGACGGGGGGAGAGATGAGGGGGGGAGAGATGGGGGGGGGAAAAAGAGAGATGCGGGGGGAAAGAGAGATGGGGGGGGAAAGAGAGATGGGGGGGGAAGAGAGATGGGGGGGGAAAGAGAGATGGGGGGGGAAAGAGAGATGGGGGGGGAAGAGAGATGGGGGGGGAAGAGAGATGGGGGGGGAAAGAGAGATGGGGGGGGAAAGAGAGATGGGGGGGGAAAGAGAGATGGGGGGGGAAAGAGAGATGGGGGGGGGAAAGAGAGATGGGGGGGGAAAGAGAGATGGGGGGAAAGAGAGATGGGGGGGGAAAGAGAGATGGGGGGGAAGAGAGATGGGGGGGGAAGAGAGATGGGGGGGGGAAGAGAGATGGGGGGGGGAAGAGAGATGGGGGGGGGGAAGAGAGATGGGGGGGGGAAGAGAGATGGGGGGGGAAGAGAGATGGGGGGGGAGAGAGATGGGGGGGGGAGAGAGATGGGGGGGGGGAGAGAGATGGGGGGGGAGAGAGATGGGGGGGGAGAGAGATGGGGGGGAGAGAGAGATGGGGGGAGAGAGAGATGGGGGGAGAGAGAGAGATGGGGGGGAGAGAGAGAGATGGGGAGAGAGAGAGATGGGGAGAGAGAGAGATGGGGAGAGAGAGAGATGGGGAGAGAGAGAGATGGGGGAGAGAGAGAGATGGGGGAGAGAGAGAGATGGGGGAGAGAGCGAGATGGGGGAGAGAGCGAGATGGGGGAGAGAGCGAGATGGGGGAGAGATAGAGATGGGGGGATGATGGGGGGGGGGGAGGAGAAGTTGGAAGGAGAAGGAGAAGGTTGAGCAGATGCAGCAACAGCAAGCAGAGCAGAAAAGGCAGTCATAGTGGATACTGAGAAACTGGCCACTGCACCTCCAGACACTGCCAGGACCAACGCAAGCCCTCGGCCACAACACAATGGTAGAACAATGGGGACCCAGCGGGGAGGGGGGGGGCGGGGAAGGAAGGACAAAAGGGGGAGCCGGCGTGTTTTGTAACTTTGTCAGCCCTGTAGCTGGCCACTATTTGTACACATTGGGTTTGCAGCAAAGAATCTCACTGTGCCCAGTGACATGAGGCGATAACGTATCCCTACTCCACACATCAGCAATGTGGGGCTGCTGCAGTCAGTCCAGCACTGATCAGATAGCAGAGTGCGTGGGCGGGGAGAGTCGACTCCGAGAGAGATCAGGAAAAGCCTCGGGGCCGGTGGGGAAGGGTGAACTCTGGCAGAGTCTTCGGCGAGAACAGGCCACACAACATAGCTGAGATTCCTTTGCAAAAATAGCTTGTCGCAATCACGTCTGCTTTTTTTTTTTCCCTGGGGTGGGTCGGAAGAGGTTCGCGTCGGAAACGCTGCAGGCGGCGAGGGCTTCAGCACAAAGACATCTCCGGCTGAGATTCTCTGTCCGAGTGGAAGCAGCAACAACTTTTATCAGGGATCGAAGGAGAGTTCTGTTTGTGTTCAACCCTGGTGGTCACGTCCCCATGCATTGCAGGCGTGTGATCAGCCTTCCTTTCGGCACACGCCCATGTGTGGAGATGCACGGGTGGTAAACATGCTTGCAGATCGCTTCAAGGGGGTGCTTTGAAAGAGGAGATCAGCTGCCACAGATAAGAGGCTGAGCAGCTGAAGGCGCGTCCACTGATGGCGCATTGATTAGGCAGAGAGACACGGAAATTACTTTTCCAAAGGGCCAGTCAAGTCAAGATTCAAGAGAGTTTATTGTCATGTGTCCCAGACAGGACAATGACATTCTTGCTTTGCTTCAGCACAACAGAATATAGTAACATAAATACAGATCAGTTCACTTCAAGACACTCATGAATAAGCAGATAAAGTGCAATAGGCTGTTCCAGTTCAGAGTCTGTTTGTTGGCGAGTTGACTTGACTTGAGGTTGGCGTCTGAAACGTCCCACTGAGGTTATTTTTTTAGGCGACTACAAGCGTGTAGGTGTCGCCACATGGTCGCCGGGGCGTCGCCTGCATGGCCGTGACAACATGTTCAAAAATCTTCGCGACAGTGGGTTTGACGCCAATGAGCGTCGCTTGACTTCTCCCGGCGTGGGCGCCGTCGTAGGTTGCCGCCGGGTGACGGAGGTTGACGTCGGTGCTGACTTCGGTGAATTCCATTGGAGGCCACCTACGTCAACCGGTGACAGGTACCGGTGGCTGAATTGTCATCAGTTGTTGCCGACAGGGTCGTTGCTGGTCGTAGATGGTCGCAGGTGGACTTCGGTTGTACTAGGTTGTTGCCCGCGTGGTCGTAGGTTGTCGCGGGCGTGGTCGTAGGTGGACGTCCTAACAGGCCGCTGGTTGGCGGCAGCTTGACGTCGACTGGGTGGTAGACTGTCGTAGAGGGAGGGTCCAGGCAGAGATGAATAGATTCTGGATTAGTGCGGGTGTCATCAATTATGGGGAGAAGGCAGGAGAATGGGGTTGAGAGGGAAAGATAGATCAGCCACGATTAAACGGCGGAGTGGGCTGGGTCTTCAGACTGATGAAGAAGGAAGCTGAGGCGTGGAGAAATTTCTTGCCTCAGAGGGTGGTGAATCTCTAGAATTCCCTGCTGACGTTTGTAGAAAGAGGATTATCATGGGCTGACATTTTTCTTTGAAAGATCAGGGAATTGAGAGCCCTTGGGGAACATGGCCTGGGTCATTGATCAAATTGAACGGCAGGGCAGGCTTGAGGGGCCGAGCGGCCTGTTGCTGCTTCTATGGTCCTGAGTTCTTGTGGAGACACAGGGAACTGCAGATGCTGGAATCTTGAGCAAAACACAAAGTGCAGGAGGACCTCAGTGGGCCAGGCAGCATCCGTGGAGGGAATGAGCAGATGGCGTTTCGGGTCGGGACCCTTCATCGTCAGTCTGATGACTGGAAACGTCATTGGTCTGAAGGCCAGAAATATCGCCCACACAGGTGCTGCCTGACCCGCTGAGTTCCTCCAGCACATTGAAGTTTTTTGTGGACGATCAGACACTGGTCTCTGGTGCCCTCTGCTGTGCAGCCACAACACTGCATGTGACTGGCACCCTGCAACGTTGAACCGTCGTAACCACTGGGTCCTTGTTGCCATGGCAGATGATTCACACCATTCTCCTGTGGCCAGAGTTCCACGATCCAGCATAAGCCTGGTCTCAAATCAGCATCGTACAAAATCTGACCAAGGACTCTCAGAAGGCTTAGAAAGTTCGGCAACTCTCACCACTTCTACAGATGTGCCTCAGAAAGCATTTTATTGGGATGCATCACAGCTTGGTTTGGGAACTGTCCTTGAACCTGGAGGCGTGGGTTTGTTTTCACACTTCTGTACCTCTTGCCCGATGGGAGAGGGGAGAAGAGGGAGTGGCCGGGGTGAGACTGGTCCGTGATGATGCTGCTGGCCTTGCCGAGGCAGCGTGAGGTGTAGATGGAGTCGATGGAAGGAAGGGAGGTTGGTTTGTGTGTGATGGTCTGGGCTGCGTCCACAATTCTCTGCAATTTCCAGCAAGGACATCAAAGGTAACGGGGAAGGCAGGAGAATGGGGTTGTGTGGGAAAGATAGATCAGCCATGATAGAATGGCGGAGTTGACTCAATGGGCCGAATGTGACTCCACTTTCAAGGAACTATGCACCAGCACTCCTAGATCCCCCTGCTCCACAGCACTCCCCAGAGCCCTGCCATTCACTTGTGTAGGAGCCATGCAGGTTTAGGCTAGGTACTGTTGGCATGTTATATTATTTTGTCTAGATATTTCCAGCAGTATTATTTTGGACACTTGGGGGCGGGCACTTGATGCTTAGTAGGACGTTACATATAGCGTAGCCGGGGAGTGGCCAGATCAGATCGGTCACAGGAGGCGGAGAATACACAGTTCTTACACTAGGAGAAAGAACGGAAAGTTGCAGCTTGAATGCAAATAAGGAGAACCTGGTGTGATCATCTCTTTGTTTGTACAGCTACTTCAATAAAGAATCAATTAAACTGGAAATAACGACTGGAAGATCCATTCTTTTGTAATCTGCGTAAGATCACTCCGACCTGCCTGTGTAGTAATCACAACGCAAAGTTGAACATTGGAAAATAAAGAAATTGCCATTACACCTGTATAGGTCCTGTCCATGTTGGACTTACATAGAAACATAGAAAGTAGGTGCAATCAATAACCCGTGCCTGCCTTCTCCCCATATCCCTTGACTCCACTAGCCCCTAGAGCTCTATCCAACTCTCTCTTAAATCCATCCAGTGATTTGGCCTCCACTGCCCTCTGTGGCAGGGAATTCCACAAATACACAACTCTCTGGGTGAAAACGTTTTTTCTCACCTCAGTCTTAAATGGCCTCCCCTTTATTCTAAGACTGTGGCCCCTGGTTCTGGACTCGCCCAACATTGGGAACATTTTTCCTGCATCTAGCTTGTCCAGTCCTTTTATAATTTTATATGTTTCTATAAGATCCCCCCTTATCCTTCTAAACTCCAGTGAATACAAGCCTAGCCTTTTCAATCTTTCCTCATATGACAGTCCCGCCATCCCAGGGATCAATCTGGTGAACCTATGCTGCACTGCCTCAATCACAAGGATGTCCTTCCTCAAATTAGGAGACCAAAACTGTACACAATACTCCAGATGTGGTCTCACCACAGCCCTATACAGCTGCAGAAGAACCTCTTTACTCTGATACTGAAATCCTCTTGTTATGAAGGCCAACATTCCATTAGCTTTCTTCACTGCTTCCTGTACCTGCAACAAAATGCAACACCTCACGTTTCTCTGTATTAATTTCCATTGATCAATCCTCAGTCCACCCGTCCAAAATCCTGCTGTCATCTTTGACAACCATCTTCATTGTCCACAACACCAGCCACTTTAGTGTCATCTGCAAAACCCATCTGCAAATCTGTCAACATATAAGATGATTCAGGCACTGTCGGGATGAGTTCACTCCTTAAATGACCTGGGTCACGTAAATCATAAAGCAATGGGGCCTTCCA
Organism: Raja brachyura; assembly: GCA_963514005.1. Next base: position 10,287,714 of record OY740821.1, on the reverse strand, counting down.
TTCATTGCAATGCCTTAGAACTGGGATTGCATTGAAACGTTGGGACCTCTTTCAATAATCAATAACCTTCATGCAACGAGAAGTGAACGAGTGCACGTTATAACTCGACAAGCTGCAGCGTGGTTGTGAATATCTTACCTGATACAGTTTCCGAGATGGTGCTTGTAAACTTAAACCTGTGAAAAGGTAGATCAAAGGAATTAAAAGTCGAGTCGAATAACCTTCCCCCCCCCCCCCCCCCCCTAAAATTCTGCTTTCGGTAAGTAAAGGGCCTGTCCCACTTTCACGAGGTAATTCACAAATTCTCCCAAGTTTTCCCCTTGATCCAAACTCGCAGAATGTCCGTAACGAGTCCGTAGCGAGCCCGTAGATATATCGTAGCGGCTTGTTATGCCAGCCGCGGGTACTCGTGGCATCAGGCAAGTCGGGGCGTGTTTTCCAGCCCGGTAAAAAATGTCCACTTGTAAAACAATGGTCGGGATGAAAGAAATTGCAACTTTTTACCCGGAAGGAGGGCATCGGAATAGTCGTGGGAATTCGTAGACATACATCTTGATTTTTTTTTAGGTCCTTTAAACTCGGCAGAGGTTTTGAATTAAGTCGCGACAGTGGGACAGGCCCTTTAAGCAAACTCTGGGAAGGCTACGTCTGGGCACGCTGGCGCAGCGGTAGAGTCGCTGCCTCACTGCGCCAGAGACCCGGGTTCCATCCCGACTACGGGTGCTGTCTGTACGGAGTTTGAACCTTCTCCCCGTGACCTGCGTGGGTTTTCTCCGGGTGCTCCGGTTTCCTCCCACACTCCAGATACGTGCAGGTTTGTGGGTTAACTGGCTTGGTAACATTGTAAACTGTCCCGAGTGTGTGTAGGATGGTGTTAGTGTGCGGGGATCGCTGGTCGGCGCGGACTCGGTGGGCCGACGGGCCTGTTTCCGCGCTGCATCTCTAACCTAAATTAAAAATGTGTGCTATCACTGCAGATCTCAAGGCCACTGGGCACCAGCCTGGTTCACACTGGACCACACTGGGTAAAGACAATAAGCTTTCACCCCAGATGGGACTTCAATGGAGCAGTTCAATTGGACTGCTTGGCGGGCTCCACACAGTCTTTGGGATGTGGGAGGAAACCGGAGCACCCGGAGGAAGCACATCCACGTAGTCACGGGGAGAACGTGCAAACTCCACACAGACGGGCAGCACCCGAGGTCAGGATCGAACCCGGGTCTCTGGAGCCGCGAGGCAGCAGCTCTACCAGATGCACCAGTTCCTGCCGCCCCGTTATAATGTGGGTAAGGTTTACACGCGACCAGTTCCTGCCAGGTGGGCCATTCAACGGCACAGGTCTGTCACATCACAGACAGTAGGATGCCATTCGGCCCTTTGGGCCTGTTCTGGCCTTCAGTAAGATGACATCAGCACCATGCCCAGCTGTAATGGGACTCCAGCACAAAGTGGTGCTGCATTGCTTCCGGTTCTCACCTGGTATCACGATGGTTTTGAGAGGCCGCACTTGCAGCCCTTGCATAGGGTACTCCAGAGGGCTGTTGGCTTTCGCGATGATCATCATGTCGGCGGGGGAATGGGACCTGTGCAAAAATCAGAGAGAGAAGAAAGAGAAGAGGAGAAGCTCGTGAAACGCGTATTTACCTTCCTTGATGAGAATCCAGAGTCTGGGTCATAGTCACAGACTGATACAGCACGGAAACAGGCCCTTCGGCCCAACTTGCCCACACTGGCCAACATGTCCCAGCCACACTAGTACCACCTGCCTGCATCGAGGCGATCGAGGCTCCCGATGTTGAAGCCCCCGCCGGGCGATGAAAGGCCCCGCGAACGGGCCAGTTCAAGCCCCACGGTTCGGGGCGGACGAAGCTGCTGTTGCTGATTGGGATTTCCGTGCCTGCCAGCCTCAACTACCTCCTCTGGCAGCTTGTCCCATAGACCTTTGTGGGGAAAAAGTTACCCCTCAGATTCCTATTAAATCTTTTCCCTTTCACCTTGAACCCATGTCCTCTGGTCCTCGATTCCCCTCGTCTAGGCAAGAGACTCTGTGCGTCTCCCCGATCTATTCCTCACATGATTCTCTACAAGTTATTGTTGCAAGGTTAAACCGAAAAAGCAAGTCCTGTTGTTCAGGAGAGCGAAAGGTCTCTGCAAAAATGCTGGGAATAATAGTTAACCAACCAAGCATCCCCTGGGGCACATGCATGCAGCCATGTTAATGTGAAAGACTCCCAACCTTCACCTTCAAACTGCTCGATGCTTTGTTGTTTTGTGCCCTTATAGGAGGCGTCTTTATGAACGGGGCCAATTGCGAGATTCACGGAACAATGCGGCTGTGTTTCCCCATGCAACGCTGCATTGGCGTTTCCCCCTCAGTGGCGAGCGGAGCCACGCTCGGCGGGAAGGAGCACGGTCACGCGGTCGATGTCAGGATCGAACCGGGGGCGGGGGGGGGGGGGGGGGGCCTCTGGTGCCGTGAGGCAGCGGCTCTACCCACTGCGCCTCCATGCAGCCCCAAGCTGCAGACAACTAACTGCAGGCAACCTTCTTACGGTTGACAAGCTGCCAACTGCACCAACAGGTTTCCAGCTCCCCCTCCACATCGGGGACCTGGGGTGGAGGGTTCTGCACCGAGGAGTCCCCAGCAACCCGTTTCTCTCGCGGTTCACAGACTGGCCGGCCGCCTGCCACAGTTGCGGGCTGGAAGAGTCTGTGTTCCACGTGTGTGTGGAGTGTGTGAGGCTGCAGCCCCTGCTCCATTATCTCAAGGGGCTGCTCCTTGCCTTCTGGCAGCACTTCACACCCACCACCCTCATCTGTGGACACCCTGTGCTGTGCGTAGGGGAGAGGGTGAGGGCTGAAGATGTCCTGGTTGTGTTGCCCCTGGGCCTGGCCAAGCTGCCCATCCGTGAGTCACGTGCCGGCTGCCTGCCCCCTTTTCCGGGGTCACGTCCGTGCCCGGGTGGTGTTACAGAGGGAATACGCCCTGTCCACGGGGGATTTCTGGGACCGCTGGGCACCATGGGGGGTTGAGTGTATCCTGGACAAGGATTGTAAGCTAGATATATAATAGTTGAGCGTTTGTCCTGTATTATGGTGCTGGGTTCTGTCTTGTTTTTTTACTGTACTGCATATATTATTTGAATATCTGAATCAATATTTTTGATTAAAAACAAAAAAAAAAACAGGTCGAACCTCTCCAGGAAATGCTGATATTCCTGCTGCCTCCTTTTCTTAAGTCCCTCCCGCTCGGCCTCTTTGAAGACCTGCTGGAACTGGTGGACGGACACCTGATGGAAAAGGTGCCTGGCAAATGGCAGGTTCAGCACAGGCTCGACTTTGTCACAAGTGCAGTCGTTCTTCGGAAGCAGCCTACAGAGAGAGAGAGAGAGAGAGAGAAAAGTCCGCACCGACCAGCGATCCCCGCACACTCGCACCATCCTACACATTTTTACAGGGACAATTTACAGAAGCCAATTAACCCGTATGTTTTTGGAGTGTGGAAGAAAACCCACACAGGTCACGGGGAGAACGTGCAAACTCCGTACAGACGGCACCCGTAGTCAGGATGGAACCCGGGGCTCCGGCGCTGTGAGGCAGCAACTCTACCGCTGCGCCACCGTGCCGCACTTCATCAGACCCATTCCTTCTCTCCGGAGATGCTGCCTGTCCCGCTGGGTTACTCCAGCATTCAGTGTCTACCTTCAGTGTAAACCAGCGTCTGCAGTTCCTGCCTACAACAGGCTCATGTCGGATCCGCTTCAGATCTCATTACTTCCCCATGGACTTGAAATCACTGATGGTTCAAACACTTATCCACATAGAAACATAGAAAATAGGTGCAGGAGGAGGCCATTCGGCCCTTCGAGCCAGCACCACCATTCATTGTGATCATGGCTGATCATCCCCTATCAATAACCCGTGCCTGCCTTCTCCCCATATCCCTTGACTCCACCGGCCCCTAGAGCTCTATCTAAATCTCTCTTAAATCCATCCAGTGATTTGGCCTCCACTGCCCACTGTGGCAGGGAAATGGTCTCCCCTTTATTCTAAGACTGTGGCCCCTGGTTCTGGACTCGCCCAACATTGGGAACATTTTTCCTGCATCTAACTTGTCCAGTCCTTTTATAATTTTATATGTTTCTATAAGATCCCCCCTCATCCTTCTAACCTCCTGTGAATACAAGCCTAGTCTTTTCTCATACGACAGTCCCGCCATCCCAGGGATCAATCTGGTGAACCTATGCTGCACTGCCTCAATCACGAGGATGTCCTTCCTCAAATTAGGACTCAGACTGCAACCCCCTCGTCTGCTCCAACCTCGGCCCCCCTCTGAGGGCGCATCTCTCCGCCCACTCCACCGATAATCCCAGCTAGGCTCGCCAACTTTCCCGCTCCCAAATAAGGGGCAAAGGGTCAAAATATGGGACAACTTTCCTGAAAACGTTTTTCCTCACCTCAGTCTTAAATGGCCTCCCCTTTATCCTTAGACTTTGAAACCCGCAGCGAAGCTGACGGTAGCATGGCCACCATGTGAGCAGCGTACTCCACCTCGTCCACTGGAGCAGCAGACAAGACACTCACCCAGTAACTATCTCCTTCACCTTGAAGGGAATGTGCGCATATTTGTCAGAGGGCTCCCAGAGTCCGTGTTGCAGAAGGTTCTCGGCAATACCGGGCATCCCGTACTTCACATCCACAACGTGGTAAGGCTTCAGGGGCCAGAGACAAAGGAAGAAAATCCCCAGTGGCAGAGACACCAACAGAAGGCAGCAAAGAGGCTTCTTAACCGGACGCATGCTGGAGGCAAGGAGAAACACTTTACAAGGACATTATTAAATCAAGCGATCGCAAGAACTTAATTTTACACAGCAATGTCGATAGTTTGTAATTAAATTCGGTAAATTAAATACCATATGTTGTAGATTAGGGAGCAAACTTGGTAAGTGCTCTGTCTGTGACTCATTTGGTTCATAGAAACATAGACAATAGGTGCAGGAGTAGGCCATTCGGCCCTTCGAGCCTGCACCGCCATTCAATGTGATCATGGCTGATCATCCAACTCGGTATCCCGTACCTGCCTTCTCTCCATACCCCCTGATCCCTTTAGCCACAAGTGCCACATCTAACGCCCTCTTAAATATAGCCAATGAACTGGCCTCAACTACCTTCTGTGGCAGAGAATTCCAGAGACTCACGACTCTCTGTGTAAAGAATGTTTTCCTCATTTCGGTCCTAAAGGAATTTCCCCTTATCCTCAGACTGTGACCCCTTGTTCTGGACTCCCCCAACATCGGGAACAATCTTCCAGCATCTAGCTTGTCCAACCCCTTAAGAATTTTGTAAGTTTCTATAAGATCCCCCCTCAATCTTCTAAATTCCAGCGAGTACAAGCCGAGTCTATCCAATCTTTCCTCATATGAAAGTCCTGACATCCCAGGAATCAGTCTGGTGAATCTTCTCTGTACCCCCTCTATGGCAAGGATGTCTTTCCTCAGATTTGGAGACCAAAACTGTACGCAATACTCCAGGTGTGGCCTCACCAAAACCCTGTACAACTGCAGTAGAACCTCCCTGCTCCTATACTCAAATCCTTTCGCTATGAATGCTAACATACCATTTGCTTTCATCACTGCCTGCTGCACCTGCATGCCTACTTTCAATGACTGGTGTACCATGACACCCAGGTCTCGTTGCATCTCCCCCTTTCCTAATCTGCCACCATTCAGATAATAGTCTACCCTCATGTTTTTGCCACCAAAGTGGATAACCTCACATTTATCCACATTATACTGCATCTGCCATGCATCTGCCCATTCACTCAGCCTATCCAAATCACCCTGCAGCCTCCAAGCATCCTCCTCACACCTAACTATACCCCCCAGCTTGGTATCATCTGCAAATTTGGAGATGTTGCATTGAATTCCCTCGTCCAAATCATTAATATATATTGTAAATAGCTGGGGTCCCAGCACTGAGCCTTGCGGCACCCCACTAGTCACTGCCTGCCATTCTGAAAAGGACCCGTTTATTCCTACCCTTTGCCTCCTGTCTGCTAGCCAGTTCTCTATCCACATCAATACTGAACCCCCAATACCGTGTGCTTTAAGTTTGTATGCTAATCTCTTATGCGGGACCTTGTCGAAAGCCTTCTGAAAGTCTAGATATAACACATCCACTGGTTCTCCCTTATCCACTCTACTAGTTACATCCTCGAAAAATTCTATCAGATTTGTCAGACATGATTTACCTTTCGTAAATCCATGCTGACTTTGTCCAATGATTTCACCACTTTCCAAATGCGCTGCTATCCCATCTTTAATAACTGACTCTAGCAGTTTCCCCACTACCGATGTTAGACTAACTGGTCTGTAATTCCCCGCTTTCTCTCTCCCTCCTTTTTTAAAAAGTGGGGTTACATTAGCAACCCTCCAATCCTCAGGAACTACTCCAGAATCTAAGGAATTTTGAAAAATTATCACTAATGCATCCACTATTTCTGTGGCTACCTAATGGAATGTTGGCCTTCATAACAAGAGGATTTCAGTGTAGGAGTAGAGAGGTTCTTGTGCAGTTGTATAGGGCTCTGGTGAGACCACATCTGGAGTATTGCGTACAGTTTTGGTCTCCTAATTTGAGGAAAGACATCCTTGCGATTGAGGCAGTGCAGCGTAGGTTCACGAGATTGATCCCTGGGATGGCGTGACTGTCATATGAGGAAAGATTGAAAAGACCTGGCTTGTATTCACTGGAGGTTAGAAGGATGAGGGGGGATCTTATAGAAACATATAAAATTATAAATGGACTGGACAAGCTAGATGCAGGAAAAATGTTCCCAATGTTGGGCGAGTCCAGAACCAGGGGCCACAGTCTTAGAATAAAGGGGAGGCCATTTAAGACTGAGGTGAGAAAAAATGTTTTCACCCAGAGAGTTGTGGATTTGTGGAATTCCCTGCCACAGAGGGCAGTGGAGGCCAAGTCACTGGATGGATTTAAGAGAGAGTTAGATAGAGCTCTAGGGGCTAGTGGAGTCAAGGGATATGGGGAGAAGGCAGGCACGGGTTATTGATAGGGGACGATCAGCCATGATCACATTGAATGGCGGTGCTGGCTCAAAGGGCCGAATGGCCTCCTCCTGCACCTATTTTCTATGTTTCTCTGTTGCGATGTAAGATAGCCCACTCGACGAAAAAGACATAGTAGAGTCATGGGCAGATTCACGGGTAATCTTCGGCCCCCATTTCCGTAACCGGCTTCCGTTTCCGCACTCCTATCTTACAATGGTTACAATCAAAGATCCTATAGCTTGCTTTAAGACAAACATCAACTCAAACACAGCACGAGCCATTTAAAAATATTTTTTTAACTTAAAAAAAAATAATTTAAAAACCCCATTAAAAAAGGAAAATTAACAATTATAATTTATTGACATATTAATCATTAACAAAAAATAGCAGAATTATGAATAGAAACATAGAAACATAGAAAATAGGTGCAGGAGTAGGCCATTCGGCCCTTCGAGCCTGCACCGCCATTCAATGTGATCATGGCTGATCATCCAACTCAGTATCCCGTACCTGCCTTCTCTCCATACCCCCTGATCCCTTTAGCCACAAGTGCCACATCTAACCCCCTCTTAAATATAGCCAATGAACTGGCCTCAACTACCTTCTGTGGCAGAGAATTCCAGAGACTCACCACTCTCTGTGTAAAGAATGTTTTCCTCATTTCGGTTCTAAAGGAATTCCCCCTTATCCTTAGACTGTGACCCCTTGTTCTGGACTCCCCCAACATCGGGAACAATCTTCCAGCATCTAGCTTGTCCAACCCCTTAAGAATTTTGTAAGTTTCTTTTGTAAGATCCCCCCTCAATCTTCTAAATTCCAGCGAGTACAAGCCGAGTCTATCCAATCTTTCCTCATATCAAAGTCCTGACATCCCAGGAATCAGTCTGGTGAATCTTCTCTGTATCCCCTCTATGGCAAGGATGTCTTTCCTCAGATTTGGAGACCAAAACTGTACGCAATACTCCAGGTGTGAACAGAATTATGAATAATGGGTCTAACCCTATATCACACACACAAACTGTCCTCCCGCAATGCTAATTACACTGCGAGAGGGATTTACAAAGTCGGGTCGGGTCGGGTCAGGTTACTGAAATGGCCGACGAAAAGGCTGACGCTCCACTCCATAGAGTACTACACGTCAGCCCATTGGTTTTAGCAGGAGTGCACTATCTTGCTTGTTATCGGATCAATGATTCGGCCCTTTGAGCCATTCAATATGATCATGGCTGATCATCCACAATCAGTACCCCGTTCCAGCTTTCTCCCGATATCCCTGGATTCCTTTAGCCCCAAGAGCTAAATCTGACTCTCTCTTGAAAACATCCAGTGATTTGGCCTCCATTGCCTTCTGTGGCAGAGAATTTACACGGATTCACAGCTCACTGGGCGAAAAACATTTTTCCACAAAAAGTTTGGTCCCAGTGCACTGAAGTAGTCTAAGCAAGCAGGGCCTCAGTTCCAATGCTGATGTGAATGCACTTTAGGTACGATGCAACAGAACTGGGATCATTAGCTGCCGCTCAGTATTTTGGGCACCTCACATAAGTTCATAAGTTCTAGGAGCAGAATTAGGCCATTCGGCCCATCACATCTACTCCGCCATTCAACCATGGCTGATCTATCTCTCCCTCTCAACCCCATTCTCCTGCCTTCCTGCACCACCCTCTGACGAAGGAAATTCGCCCCTCATCTCCATTTTAAAGGTACATCCTTTTATTCCGAGGCTGTGCCCTCTGGTCCTAGACTCTCCCACTAGTGGAAACATGTTCGAGACCCTTGCCGATGGCCCCCCCAAGCAGCATCGACACACAGCGGTCCGAGCGTAGAACAGGCCCAAGCGCAGCCATGGATGAGAACTCCAGCCACAGACCCTGACGGCCGAGGTTGCCAGTCCTGGCCTTGGACCCAAACTCAATGCCAACCCTGGTGCCGGCTGCACGCCAACAACTGATGTCTCCACTACTTGCCAAAGCAGGATGTCAAATGTAATCCACTCAACGGCAAACATGACTCACCAGATGCCATCGGACAGGGAACACACTGTGCTCACCAGCACTCCCAGAAGCACAGACCCGATGGCTCCACAGATAGTAAGTCCATTAGACAAGCAAACACTAGGGAGACCACACCTTGAGCGAGAGGTGCAGTAGAAGAGCCAGGAAGTTGTGATATGGCTTTATAGGATTTTGGTTAGGCCGCATTTAGAAACATGGTGTGCAGTGAGCAGCAGATATCTCAGATGTTAAGGAGAGCTTATAGTCGAGAGTTTTGTGGACGAGAAGACCAAATTAGACTCATCTCCTCTGCTTGCACACATTCCCTACATATGCAAAAGCTTGAAAAACGTCACTATTGTATCTGCCTCCACCACCACCGCTGGAAGCGCGTTCCAGACACCCTCCACCCTCTGCGTAAAAAACAAATGCCCCTCACATCAGAAGGCAGGAGAATGGGGTTGGGAGGTAGGGTTGCCAACTGTGGTTGTCCCGTATTTGACCACTGCTACTCGGGTCGAGGGGACTGTCGGGTCGGAGCGCCGCGTCCGGCCCCGCCTAACCCGTCCCGACGTAGTGCAGCCCATGGAGTGCAGCTGCAGCAGCAGCAGCAGCAGCGCCTCGCCCGTGGCCCCGTCGGTCGGTCGGCAGCCCGGCCAGCTGTCCGACCTTCGGGCCTTCGCTTACCCCCGACACCACCCCCACCCCTCCTTCTCACGGCCGATCATCGGTTCACGAGTTGGACGGGGCGCCGGACTTCGCGCGGCCCGGGGCCAAACCTCCTCAGCTGGCCCGCCGGCTGGGCTTTGTGTGCAGTCCAGCACCCGGGGCCAACTCATCATTCACCCAGACACGGCCCAGTCGCTCAACCAATTGCCGTCGGGAATTTGTCCCATAGTTTGACCTTTTGTCCCTTATTTGGGAGCGAGAAAGTTGGCGACCCTATATGTTACGGTTGTAACATAATTCACAATACACCAGAGCCGCATTTGGATTATTGTGTTCAGTTTTGGCCGCCCACCGTGCTAGCAAAAGGATGCCATTCAGCTGGAAATCATGCAGAGAGGATCTACAAGGATGTGGCCAGGACTCAAGGGCCCGAGCTACAGGCTAAATGAGACTACAATAGATGGGGCATCTTGGTCAGCAGGTGCGAGTTGGGCTGAAGGGCCTTTTTACCGTGCTATATTACTCTCTATGGTTCCATGATGCAATGTAGATGGCATGTAATATTCTGACTGCAAGAAATATTCCAGAAGGTACCATCAAAGAGGATGGATCTTCTGAAAATCCTTGTTGGATGTTTCCCATGGAACCTCTGTGCTCAATGTTTGGTTTTGTCTAGAGGTACAGCATGGAAACAGGCCCTTCGGCCCACCAAGTCCATGCCAACCATCAATCACCCCGTTCACAGGAGTTCTGTGTTATCCCACTCTCTACAAACTAAGGGTAATGTTACAGAGGACCAATTAGCCTACAAACCTGCGCGTCTTTGGGATGTGTGAGGAAACCGGAGCACCCGGAGGAAGCCCACGCGGTCACAGGGAGAACGCCACACAGACAGCATCCAAGGTCGGCCTCGAAGCCAGGTCTCTGGCCGTTTGCATTCTTCTTTGTCTTCCCTCCAAATCAAGGCGTGAGCTGCAGGAAGGAAAAGCATTCTTGAACCAGAACATTTTTAGTTTTGTTTAGTTTAGTTTTGGGATACAGCGAGTAAACAGGAACGTTGGCCCACGATCCCCGCACGCTAACACTCCCCTACAGCCACTAGGGACAGTTTTTACACTGACCAAGCCAAGTAACCGACAAACCAGCGCCTCTTTGGAGTGTGGGAGGAAACCGAAGATTTCGGAGAAAACCCACGCAGGTCACGGGGAGAAGGTGCAAACTCCGTACAGGCAGCGCCCGTAGTCAGGACGGAGCCCGGGTCTCCGGCGCTACATTCGCTGTAAGGCAGCAACTCTACCGCTGCGCCACCGTGATCGCTGATGTTGCGAAACTGATAGATTCTATCTTTGTTTTGGGCAACACGTCAAGTGAGATAATGATGTGCAAATTGAAAATCATTATCAAAGCGCTCCTGACATTTTGGTACCAAAACATTCACAGCGATGCTGTTTGCTATTTTTCTCTTTGTGTCCACAATCTCCTTCAGGTTCAACATCTAGTAAAAGCTTTAGAAACATATTATTACCTCAGCCGGCACTGAAATAACTTTAGTGATGAATCACACCTTTATTTCTATTGCCGTTGTAAGGTTTTGGCAAAAGACAAATGTCAATGCTTGAAATGTTGGCCCCTGTAGTCGTGACTGGCTTCATGTTCTTCATACCCAATGGGCAATAGTTGGTCCCTAGGTTTATCAGCTTATGAGTTTTTCTATTTTGCAAATCCAATTATTATTCTTGGGACGCCTTTAGTTTCGATTTTTTCCAGTTTAGTTTAGTTTAGAGCGGAGAAACAGCCACTTCGGCCCACCGAGTCCGCGCCGACCAGCGATCCCCGCACGCTAGCACCATCCTACACACACTGGGGACAATTTCCAATTTTAACCAAGCCAATTAGCGTACAAACCGGTATGTCTTGGGCGGTCACGGTGGCGCAGCGGTAGAGTTGCTGCCTTACAGCGCTCGCAGCGCCGGAGGCCCAGGTTCCATCCTGACTACCATATAACCATATAACAATTACAGCACGGAAACAGGCCATCTCGGCCCTTCAAGTCCGTGCCGAACAACTTTTTTCCCTTAGTCCCACCTGCCTGCACTCATACCATAACCCTCCATACCCTTCTCATCCATATGCCTATCCAATTTATTTTTAAATGATACCAACAAACCTGCCGCCACCACTTCCACTGGAAGCTCATTCCACACCGCTACCACTCTCGGAGTAAAGAAGTTCCCCCTCATGTTACCCCTAAACCTCTGTCCCTTAATTCTAAAGTCATGTCCTCGTGTTTGAATCTTCCCTATTCTCAAAGGGAAAAGCTTGTCCACATCAACTCTGTCTATCCCTCTCATCATTTTAAAGACCTCTATCAAGTCCCCCCTTAACCTTCTGCGCTCCAGAGAATAAAGGCCTAACTTATTCAACCTATCTCTGTAACTTAGCTGTTGAAACCCAGGCAACATTCTAGTAAATCTCCTCTGTACCCTCTCTATTTTGTTGACATCCTTCCTATAATTGGGCGACCAAAATTGTACACCATACTCCAGATTTGGTCTCACCAACGCCTTGTACAATTTTAACATTACATCCCAGCTTCTATACTCAATGCTCTGATTTATAAAGGCTAGCATACCAAAAGCTTTCTTTACCACCCTATCTATATGAGATTCCACCTTCAAGGAACTATGCACGGTTATTCCCAGATCCCTTTGTTCAACTGTATTCTTCAATTCCCTACGGGAATTCCCTACAGACTACGGGTGCTGTCTGTGCGGAGTTTGAACGTTCTCCCTGTGACCTGCGTGGGTTTTCTCCGAGATCTTCGGTTTCCTCCCACACTCCAAAGACGTACGGGTTTGTAGGTTAATTGGCTTGGTCAATGTAGAAATTGTCCCTAGTGCGTGTAGGATAGTGTTAGTGTGCGGGGATCGCTGGTCGGTGCGGACACTGATGGGTCGAAGGGCCTGTTTCCGCGCTGTATCTCTAAATTAAAGTAAAGAAGTCGGAGCGCCCGGAGAAAACCCACGCGGGACACGGGGAGAACATACAAACTCCGTACGGACAGCACCCGTAATCGTAAACGCAACCCAGGTCGCTACCCTTCACTTTATCTGACAAGAATACCATGTCCCCTTTTTGTCCACCCAATTTGTACTCGGACATCCCATTTTCTCCTGGAGGGCTCCATTTGATCCCAGCTGCCTCCTTCCAGTTCCTGACCACCATAGCCTCGATATCTCTTATCAACCAGGGTTCCCTAATCCTGCCAGTCTTGCCCTTCACCCCAACAGGAATACGCTGGCCCTGAACTCTCCCTCCCTCTCTCACGTTCAAAGGTCTCCCACTGACGAGGTCCCGTTTACTCCCGTTAAGCAGGTGGTGAGTGTATGGAACAAGCTGCCAGATAAGACAGACGCAAAAAGCTGGAGTAGCTGAGCGGGACAGGCGGCATCTCTGGAGAGAAGGAACGTGTGACGTTTCGGGTCGAGACCCTTCTGCAGACTCTAGGTAGTTGAGGTTGGGACTATCCCAACGTTTAGGAAACAGTTAGACAGGCACATGGATAGGACAGGTTTGGAGGGATATGGACCAAACGTGGGCAGGTGGGGCCAGTGTAGCAAGTGGGCAAGTTGGGCCGAAGGGCCTGTTTCCACACTGTATCTCTCTATGTCGCTATAACAGCCTCTCCCAATCAACCCTTGCAAGCTTCCGTCGAATGCCATTAAAATGAGCCCCCGATGCCCGCAATTTAGGAATTTAATTTGTTGATCAGTGCTATCTCTTTCCAACTGTTTTAAACCTGGTAGAATAATGGGGAAGGACTATCTCCCACTCACGTGTACTGTGGCATTGGCAAAATAAACCAGCGGGTCGCAGCAGCCAAGCATCGCGGGCTAAAGGGAAGTGACTGTATAAACACGCTGTTTCTTCTCCCTTCTCCACCCGGCCAACAGCTGCCAGCCATCCCCTGCCACACAACAACTGGCATCATCAAAGAGCTTGGCACAGCAAGACTTCCTTTTGCTATGTCATCAAGTTCAATGAAAGGACCTTTAATGACACTCTTAAGCCCAGAAATTGGATCTCACCCATAACTGGTTGCTGCCACCATTGGAGTTCAATTCGCAACCCTGCCCCCTCCCCCCACCCCCACCCTGAGTACGAACTTTGCCCCCAAAAGGAAAAGCACCATCTTTATGCCGACTATTTCCACAGCTACAAAGCCCATTCTGATCAAAATGCGAATACTGCCCCCAATACCCTAGTTGGCCCGGGTGCTGGACTGCACAAGGCCCAACCGGCGGGGCCAGCTGAGGTGTTTTGGCCCCGGGCCGCGCGCGCAAAGTCCGGCGCCCCGGCCAACTCGTGAACCAATGATCGGCCGTGGGAAGGAGGGGTGGGGGTGGTGTCGGGGGTAAGCAAAGGTATGAAGGTCGGACAGGTGGCCGGGCTGCCGACCGACAGGGCCACGGGCGAGGCGCTGCTGCTGCCGCTGCACTCCATGGGCTGCACTACGTCGGGACGGGTGAGGCGGGGCCGGACGCGGCGCTCCGACCCGACAGTCCTCCAGACCCAAGTAGCAGTGGTCAAATACGGGACAAAGGCGGTCCCGTACAGCGCAAACCAATTTAGCCCAAAATACGGGATGTCCCGGCTAATACGGGACAGTTGGCGACCCTATCTATGTCCAGCCTCCAAACCTGACGAGTTCTGATTTCAACTCCTCCTTTTCTTTCTCAATGCTGTTGGTCAGAGACTTATGCAGGTTGGAATCAGGTCCTTCAGCCCATCGAGTCCGTGCTGACCATTGAGCATCCTTGGACACCAATCCTGCGCTAACCCCATTCTATTCTCCTCCCATTCCCATCGACTCCCCGCACATTCAGCACCCACGGTTTGAGCTGCGTCACCGAGCCACCCAGCAGGTCAGTGTTCCTCTCCGCTTCTCCGACAAGTTCAATATACTCCATATTACACACTGACAAAGAATGACATTGTATTAACAACGAGACATCGGTCGACGTCATTGCCAGTAATCCACATGAGCCTACTCCCTCCTCGTTAACCAGACCATTAACAGATCTTCGTCCCGAGTTGAAGGCAAGTTATTTCGCTCTGTCTCTATCTCGCACCCCCGACTCTTCCTGGGATGCCAGGACTTCCATATGAAGAAAGACTGGATAGACTCGGCTTGTACTCGCTGGAATTTAGAAGATTGAGGGGGGATCTTATAGAGACTTACAACATTCTTAAGGGGTTGGACAGGTTAGATGCAGGAAGATTGTTCCCGATGTTGGGGAGGTCCAGAACAAGGGGTCACAGTTTAAGTATAAGGGGGAAGTCTTTTAGGGCTGAGATGAGAAAAACATTTTTCACACAGAGAGTGGTGAATCTGTGGAATTCTCTGCCACAGAAGGTAGTTGAGGCCAGTTCATTGGCTATATTTAAGAGGGAGTTAGATGTGGCCCTTGTGGCTAAAGGGATCAGAGGGTATGGAGAGAAGGCAGGTACGGGATACTGAGTTGGATGATCAGCCATGATCATATTGAATGGCGGTGCAGGCTCGAAGGGCCGAATGGCCTACTCCTGCACCTATTGTCTATGATTCCCCGAGACCTCAAAACCCGCACAAGCCCCCCCCCCCCCCCCCCCCCCCCCCTGGACCGCCTTCACCGTTGTGAGGCAGAGTTGTTTTAATAACCCACGCAGTGTCACCCGGCTACCAGTGGCCTCCTGGAGTAAGGGCACAACCCGTGCACAATGGGCCTCTTGCCCTTCATCGACACTGCGCAACAAAAGGTCCTTCTGAGGCCACTGTTCGTCCCAGGAACAAAGAAACAAAGGACAAGTGACTGATGTCACCCACTTTGCACAGGCGACGCATTAATATACAGTGCACGCCGCACACACATTCTAAAGCCACAGGGAGAGATAGAAATCGCAGGCAGCAGTGCATGGGATAACCTCCCTCTGTTTAAAAAAAAACCTCATCTCCCTCTTGCTGTGGCGATTGGAGATTTGGGCCGTCACGTGACTCACTCGTGAGGAGTACAGTCTGATTTCCTGCCAGCTGCCTTTTGTTAGCGACAAGAGGTTGCGTTTCAGTTTCTTGCTTTAAGAAGAAAAGAAAACACCCTCAGACTGACCACATGTTTTGAGATCGAACTGCGAATAACAAGCCGGCAGTGGAGGATCGCCACTTTGTACCCGAGCTCATTGATCCGACAGTTCTGTTTAGTTTTAGTTTAGAGATACAGCGTGGAAACAGGCCCTTCGGCCCACCGTGTCCGCGCCGACCAGCGATCCCCGCACACTAACACTATCCCACACACACTAGGGACGATTTACATTTACGAGCCGATTTACCAACATACTTGTAGTACGTCTTTGGACTGTGGGAGGAAACCGAAGATCCCGGAGAAAGCCCACGGGGGACACGGGGAGAACGTACAAACTCAGAGAGCGAGAGTGTGTGTGTGCGTGTGTGTGTGTGTGTGTGTGTGTGTGTGTGTGTGTCAGGCATGTGCCGTCAGGGTAGGCAAGGTAGGCACTGCCTACCCTGACTAAAATTATGAAATGGGAATTATTAAATATAAATAGTAACGGCATGGGAGAATGATGCCTATGTAAGAGACTGATCTCTTAGGTAGGCATAATTCTCCGTGCCTTTCACCCGCAGCGCTTGTAACACGGGAAGCTCTGTGCAGCCCACGTGCCGTCAGCGCTGCCTGAAGCCGTCAATTTTAATCGGGGCTGAAGGCAGCCGAAATCCTGCCTTTGTAGCACTGCGCATGCGCATCAGTCTACTGCGCATGCGCAGCGCAAGTTTATTGGCGGGGTTTTCAGCCATGGTTTGTCGTGTCCCAATGATGTGGTAAGTACATTTTGTGATTTTTTTTTTAATACCGTATTTGCCGGGGTGTGGGAGTCGGAGTGGGGAGAGAGGTCCTTTCACAGCGTTTGGGGAGTCTGGCCCGGGGTAACGTTGCGGGGAGGGCACAAATGTTATGAATGAGAGGTCGGGGGCGTGGAATGACACTGCTCTGAGGCCGGGGGGGGGGGAAGAGAGAGAGAGAAGTAGCTCGAGCGGCCGCCGGGCCGGACAGCGGAACCAGCCGCCACCTTAGCTCCAGAACCACCCGCCCACCTCTGGCAGCTCTCCATCTAAAAACCTCTCTCCTGCCGCTCGCTGGCCTCACTCATGTCCTTAAATTCCGACAGCGCGATTGAGGTTACTCGGCTGTGGGAATTTAAGGATTTGCAGGAAGTCGCTGACATGAGTGAAATCGGCGAACGGCAGGTGACAGGTGTTCCGACGGAGAGCACTGCCAAAGGTGAGCGGGCCGGCAGAAGGCGCTGAAGCGGCGGCCAGTTCAGCTGTCGGGTCCCGGTGGCCGCTCCCCGAGCTGCTTCTATCCCCAGCTACAGTTCGTGGCTTCGCACCCGGAGAGCTGCGGCAGCGGTGAGGGAGTGAAGATTCCAGCACTTTGTGATAAATACTTTCTTGCGATTTTTACCATTGTTCCTCACATGTCCAGCCTACCACCTCTATATATCACTCAGAACCTCTAGTCCTGGCACCTTCCTCGTAAATGTTCTCCGTGTCCTTTGCAGCGCTGGCAGTATCCCCGACACCCTCCTTCTCAACACTCGTGCCCTCCCCACAACTTTACCCCTGTCACAGACTCTCCACACGCTGTGAAAGGAACTATCCCCACAATTGGACTAGGAAGCCTTGGGCAAATTGAAATGTCACTGTTTTTATTCATTTATTTATTTAACGGGGAGAACAATCTGCGCATGCGCGGTTTACATTTTTTTTAAGCGGACTGAGTGCCTACCCTGAGTAATTACTCACGGCACGTGCCTGGTGTGTGTGGCCGCAGACCACCCCACGTTGAGGGGACAGGACCCAACGGGTCCCACTTGGTCGAGTGACAATTAAATGCTCTTGACTACGATTAGCACAGGAGGTGGAGACATCATCAGCTGACAGTACCAGTCGACCATTATGGCTCCTTGAGCCTATTCTGCCAACCCATTCGATCATGGCTGATCCTGTCACTGCTTAATCTCCTTTCCCTTTGAGTCGAAGCTTCTACCTCGGCCTTCAATACGCTCATAGGTTCAGAAGTTCTAGGAGCAGAATTAGGCCATTCAGCCCATCAAGTCAACTCCGCCAATCAATCACGGCGGATCTATCTCTCCCTCCTAACCCCATTCTCCTGCCTTCTCCCCATAACCCCTGACACCTGTACTAAGCAAGAATCTGTCAATCTCCGCCTTAAACGTACACATTGACTTTTGTGACACTGTGACAATGAATTCCACAGATTCACCAGCATCTGACAAAATTAATTCCTCCTCATCTCCTTTCTAAATGCATGTCCTTTTATTCTGAGGCTGTGCCCTCTAGACCAAGACTCTACAATTAGTGGAAGCATCCTCTCCACATCCACTCCATCCAGGCCTTTCACTATTTGGTAAGTTTCAATGAGGTCCCCCCCCTCTGGTCGAGAACTTCAAAGTCCCATAACTCCCTTCAGCAAAGTATCTCAGTTCTAAATGGTCTTAAATCCTGACACCATGTATTGATATTGGCTTAATATTGTCACGTGGACCGAGATACAATGAAACGCTTTTGTTTGCTTGCTATCCAAGTAAATCAGGTCATATATAAATATATATGAATAAATGAATATAATCAAGCCATTCACAGGTTCAATAGGTAGAGCAAAGCAAAAAATTCTCGAGGGCAGAATGTAGTTTCGAGGGAAAAAGTCCGCAACGGTATAGGTTCCGTACCCCAGTTTACGCAAGGACTGTTTATCATCAACATAAGCCCCTGTCCCACTTTCACAACCTAATTGGTGACCTCTGCCGAGTTTGTCCTTGACTCGTACTCGCAGCATGGCCGCCACGAGGTCGTAGGAGGTCTTCGTAACTCTTCCTCATGCTCGCGAGTGGTCTCCGCGTACTCGTGGCCTCAAGTAGGTCGTGGCGTTTTTCCAGCCTGATAGAAAATGTCCAGAATGGATGCTCTTTACTCGTAGGTAGGTCGTAGGTGGGTCGTAGTAGGCCGTGATGGTGGTCGTAGGTCGGTAACTGGCCCGAGAAAAAAATGCAAACATGACATCATTTAATCATGTGATCATTTTCCACTCCTAGCCAGTCGTAGTTGGTCTTAGGCGTGGAAGACTGAGATCGAGGGGGGTTGTAGACACAGTCGTAGGAGGTTGTAGATATAGTCGTAGGAGGCCTTTTACTTTGGCGAGTCAACACGACCTTGACATTTTTTTCAACTCGTCTAGGGTCTTCTAAACTCGTGGATTTGGTCTTCCAAGTGGGACAGGCCCGTTACAACGCTATGTACGACAGTTATCGCAACTTCTACAGAAGTGTGGGTGGCCGTTGGCTCGCTAGGAGCTCATCCGCCCTTTGACAGGTCTTGTTTCTGGTCCTGCTGGGGGTCCACAGCCCCCTCCTCACCTGGCAAACCAGGTGGGGGAGACGGTTTAGTCGCCGACTATCCAACCATGGAGCGGGTAGCACAGGATTTCATGGTATCCGTGGCGGGGGGAGCTCCCCCCCGACCGGACCTAAAACGGAAGGACCGTTTAGACATCTGATAAAAGTGGGAAGAAGGTATTAGAGTCATAGAGAGATACAGTGTGGAAACAGGCCCTTCGGCCCAACTCGCCCACACCGGCCAACAATGTCCCAGCTACCCTAGTCCCACTTGCCTGCACTTGGTCCATATCCCTCCAAACCTGTCCTATCCTGTCCAACTGTTTATTAAACGTTGGGATAGTCCCAGCCGCAACTACCTCCTCTGGCAGCTCGTTCCATACACCCACCGCCCTCTGTGAGAAAAATTTACCTCTCGGATTACTATTAAATATTTTCCCCTTCACCTTGAACCTATGATCTCTTGAACCTACTCTGGGTAAAAGACTCTACCCGATCTATTCTTCTCACGATTTTGTATACATTTTTGTGTTCTAGTCGCCCATCTGATTAGTCACATCCGGAAAACGGATTGCTTTCTCTGGAGGGAACGTCACATGTGTTGTGAAGCAGGTTTGTTCTATTTGGAGACAATGAAGAAAACTGGAGAGGAGAGGGGGCAGGATTCAGACAGAGAATGCGTGAGCCAGAAAACTTACCTATTTATAGAAAAGTAATTAACTTTCGAATTATAAGTCTCAGACAGAATATTTCAAACAGGCGCTCTAATGAGATGCAGTTTGGATATGATTCTCGAGACGCCACCCCATGTTCTTTCTGCCCCACAATGGCATTGGTTTTCAGATCCATCATCTCAGATAGGCAGATGGATATGCAGGGAATGGATCGCATGCAGGCAGAGGGGATTAGTTTAACATAGAAACATAGAAATTAGGTGCAGGAGTAGGCCATTCGGCCCTTCGAGCCTGCACCGCCATTCAATATGATCATGGCTGATCATCCAACTCAGTATCCCGTACCTGCCTTCTCTCCATACCCTCTGATCCCCTTAGCCACAAGTGTCTATGCAGTCTTTGTTCATAAGACAGTCCTGACATCCCAGGAATCAGTCTGGTGAACCTTCTCTGCACTCCCTCTATGGCAATAATGTCCTTCCTCAGATTTGGAGACCAGAACTGTACGCAATACTCCAGGTGTGGTCTCACCAAGACCCTGTACAACTGAAGTAGAACCTCCCTGCTCCTATACTCAAATCCTTTTGCTATGAAAGCTAACATACCATTCGCTTTCTTCACTGCCTGCTGTACCTGCATGCCTACTTTCAATGACTGGTGTACCATGACACCCAGGTCGCGCTGCATCTCCCCTTTTCCTAATCGGCCACCATTTAGATAATGGTCTGCTTTCCTGTTTTTGCCACCAATGTGGATAACCTCACATTTATCCACATTATACTGCATCTGCCAAACATTTGCCCACTCACCCAGCCTATGGCACCATGTTTGGCATGGACTGTTCATGCCCTGGACTGTTTGAGGTCCTGGGTTTGTTTCGAGCTTGAATGAACTTATGGTCAATTTGGATTTGGGCTTTTGCAGCATTTAATGAATTCTAACTTCCATAAATGTATCAAAACTCTGTTGCTTCATGTACATCATTTCACAATCTCTATCTCTGTATCTCCCTCTCCCCTGACGTCTGTCTGAAGAAGGGTCTCGACCCAAAACGTCACCCAAACGTTCCATCTCTCCAGAGATGCTGCCCGTCCCGCTGAGTTACTCCAGCATTTTGTGTCTGTCTTTGGTGTAAACCAGCATCTGCAGTTCCTTCCCATACATTCCAACTCTAAAATATTGGTGGGTAAAGGGCATGTCCCACTTTCACCACCTTTATTGCTCGTGGACATTTTTCATCAGGCGAGAAAAACGCCCCGACCTACTTGATGCCGCGAGTACCTACGACTAGCATCACGACCTACCTACGACCTTGTGACGACCATGCTGCGAGTACGAGTCAAGGGAAAACTCGGCAAAGGTCGGGAATTAGGTCGTGAAAGCGGGACCGGCCCTTAACTCTGCCACTTTCCATGTTCTTCATGATCTTTTTTTCCTCCTCATCCCTTGCTTTTCCTGTGTTATTCCCAACCTCTTCCCATCTATTCCACATATTCTCTTATATTTATTCATTTAATCACAGAGTCTGTTCGTATTGGTGGAAATGTGTCAGACTCGATAACAATCAGCACGGGAGCACCTCAAGGCTGCGTGCTCAGCCCCCTGCTGTACTCACTCTATACTCATGACTGCGTAGCCGGTCATAGTGCGAACTCCATCATCAAGTTTGCTGACGACACCACTGTTGTGGGACGTATCACTGATGGGGACGAGTCAGAGTATAGAAGAGAGATCGAGCAACTGTCCATATGCTGCCAGCACAACAACCTGGCCCTCAACACCAGCAAAACCAAGGAACTGATTGTTGACTTTGGAAGGAGTAGGATGTTATATGTATATAACAATCCTGTTATATCAACGGGTCGATGGTTGAAAGGGTCAAGAGCTTCAAATTCCTGTGAAGATCTTTCCTGATCCGAGGGCACAGATGCAATTATTAAGAAAGCTCATCAGCGCCTCTACTTCCTGAGAAGATTACGGAGAGTTGGTCTGTCAAGGAGGACTCTCTCTAACTTCTACAGGTGCACAGTAGAGAGCTTGCTGACCGGTTGCATCGTGGCCTGGTTCGGCAACTTGAGCGCCCTGGAGAGGAAAAGACTACAAAAAGTAGTAAACACTGCCCAGTCCATCATCGGCTCTGACCTTCTTTCCATCGAGGGGATTTATCGCAGTCGCTGCCTCAAAAAGGCTGGCAGCATCATCAAGGACCCACACCACCCTGGCCACACACTCATCTCCCTGCTACCTTCGGGTAGAAGGTACAGGAGCCTGAAGACTGCAACGACCAGGTTCAGGAATAGCTACTTCCCCACAGCCATCAGGCTATTAAACTTGGCTCGGACAAAACTCTGAACATTAATATCCCTCCATCTGTTATTTGCACTTTATTAATTTATTAATTCATGTGAGTATTTACGTGTATAATTGTAGTCAATGCCTACTATGTTCTGTTGTGCTAGGCAAAGAAAGATTTTCATTGTCCTGTCAGGGACACATGACAATAAACTCTTTTGACTTTGACTTGACTTTGACTTGAGTCATACAGCATGGAAACAGGCCCTTCATCCCAACTTGCTTTGCCACATGCTGACCAATTTGCCCCATCTCTTCTACTCCACCTGCCCATATCTCTCTAAACCTTTCCTATCCATGTACCTATCCAAACGTTGTGATAGTCCCTGCCTCAACAACCTCCTCCGGCAGCTTGTCCAATGGTTCCCAATTCCCCTACTCTGGGTAAAAGACCCCGTGCATTTACCCAATCTATTCCTCTCATGATCTTATACACCTCTATAAAATCACCACTCAGCCTCCTGCACTCCAAGGAATAATCCTAGCCTGTCCAGCCTCGTAAACCTTCTCTGCACTCTATCCAGCTCAACATCATTCTTCCGAAAACAGGGTGGCCAAAACTGAACACAATACACAAGTGCAGCCTTAGCAACGTCTTGTACAACAGTAACATAACTGTAACATTACCTCGGAGTAATAGTCAACCAGTCCATACTAATCCCACTCACTTGGTCTGTCGCCAATTCAAGTGTTCATCCAGATACTTCTCCGATGTCGTGAGAGTCTCCAAAGTCCCCGTCTGCTCAATCTCTCCCTTTAGTTCCGGCCATCGAGTCCTGGCAACATCCTCATAAATCTTCTCTGCACCCTTTCCAGCTTGGCAACATGTTTACTAATAACAGGGTGACCAAAACTGACCACCATGTGGCCTCACCAATGTCTTGTGCAACTGTAACATAACATCCCAACTTCTATACTCAATACCGATGAAGGCCAAGGTGCCAAATGCCTTCTTTACCACCCTATTTACTCGTGACACCACTGTCAAGAAACCATGCACCTGTACTCCTAGATCCCTCTGATCTACAACACTACCCAGAGGCTGACCATTCACTGTGTAGGTCCTGCCCTTGCTTGACGTCCCAAAATGCAACACCTCACACTTCTCTGTATTAAACTCCACTAACCCACCTCAGGTCAGGACCAGAGATGTCACCTATCCATGTTCTCCACAGATGCTGCCTGACCCGCTGAGTTACTCCAGCACTCTGTGAAACGTCACCTATCCATGTTCTCCACAGATGCTGCCTGACCCGCTGAGTTACTCCAGAACTCTGTGAAACGTCACCTATCCATGTTCTCCACAGATGCTGCCTGACCCGCTGAGTTACTCCAGCACTCTGTGAAACGTCACCTATCCATGTTCTCCACAGATGCTGCCTGACCCGCTGAGTTACTCCAGCACTCTGTGAAACGTCACCTATCCATGTTCTCCACAGATGCTGCCTGACCCGCTGAGTTACTCCAGCACTCTGTGAAACGTCACCTATCCATGTTCTCCACAGATGCTGCCTGACCCGCTGAGTTACTCCAGCACTCTGTGACTCCATGTATTCCTCGTTCATTTTCTAGTTCTTTTCTAATCCCTTCTTAGTTTAGTTTACAAATACGGCGCGGAAACAGCCCCTTCGGCCCACCGAGTCCGCGCGGACCAGCGATCCCCATGCACTAACACGATCCTGCACACATTAGAGATGTACAATTTTACCTAACGCAATTAACCCACAAACCTGTACGTCTTTGGAGTGTGGGAGGAAACCGGAGCACCCGGAGGAAACCCACGCAGGTCACGGGGAGAACGTACAAACTCCGTACAGACAGCGCCCATAGTCAGGATGGAAGTTGGGTCTCTGGCGCTGTGAGGCACCCCTGTTTGAGGAGAGACTCCGGCACGCGGGATTTTGTTCCTCTCCCCCACTTGTCCCGTCCCCTCGCTCCCCGAGTCAAGAGGTGGCAACTCAACCCTCTCAACGGCCATTTCGTTATTTCTACTTGCGCATAATTCTATTCTCATCGATTTCCTTCACACAGGCATCAGCTCTTTGGAACATCTTTTTAATCTTACCCTAGTCTGAACAGAAATGCTCTCTTTGCAGCAGACATTTACACTGTCCACAATGTGCCCACCCCCCATTCTCCTTCCGTACACATTCTGCCCTCCGTATAATATTGCAAACTGATATAGAAGATAGAACAGTACAGACACAAAATGCTGGAGTTGAGGGCCTCTCCCACTTGGACCACCTCATCCACGAGTTTAGAAGACCCTAGAGGAGATGAAAAAATTGTCAAGGCTGTGTTGACTCGCCGAAGTAAAAGACCTCCTGGGACCTCCTACGACCATGTCTACGACCCCCCTCGACCTCAGTCTTCCACACCTAAGACCAACTACGACTGGCTACGAGTGGAAAATGATCGCATGATAAAATGATGTCACGTTTGCATATTTTTTTTCTCGGGCCAATTACCGACCTACGACCAACATCACGACCCACCCACGAGTATAAAGTATCCATTTTTTCCATGCCGACCTTTTTTTTAACTCCTGGACATTTTCTATCAGGCAGGAAAAAAACGCCGCGACCTACTTGAGGCCGCGAGTACGCGGAGACCACTCGCGAGCATGAGGAAGAGTTACGAAGACCTCCTACGACCTCATGGCAACCATGCTGCGACTACGAGTACGAGTCAAGGGCAAACTCGGCAGAGATCACCAATTAGGTCGTGAAAGTGGGACAGGGGCTTAACTCAGCGGGACAGGCAGCATCCCTGGAGAGAAGGAATGGGTGACGTTTCGGGTCCCATTCCTTCTCTCCTGGGATGCCGCCGGCTGCCCCGTTGAGTTACTCCAGCATTTTGTGTCTATCTTCGATTTAAACCAGCATCTGCAGTTCCTTCCGACACATAGAACAGTACAGCACAGGGATTGGTCCCTAGCACCATGATGCTGGTGCCAAACATGATGCCAATTTAAACTCATCCCACCAGCCTGTACATGGTCTGTACCCCTCTATTCACTGTCTGTTTATGCACCCATCTAAATACCTCTGAAATGTTGCTATCACATCTGCTTGTACCACCGCCCCTGGCAGAAACGTTCTAGACACCAACACACGAAAAGGAAACTTGCCTCGCAAATCTCCTTCAAACCTCCCCCCTCTAACCATAACGTTGTGCCCTGTACTAGTCATGGAGTGATACAGTGTGGAAACAGGCCCTTCGGCCCAACCGGCCCAACATACCCCATCTACACTAGTCCCACCTGCCCGCGCTTGCCCCATCTCCCTCCAAACCTGTCCTATCCATATCCCCGCCAGAGTGTTTCTTAAGCGTTGCGATCGTCCCTGTCTCAACTATCTCCTCCGGCAGCTCGTTTCAATAGGAATAGGAATCTTCCCACCAGCGGCAAGATTTAATAGGAATCTGAGGGGCAACTTCTTCACACCCACCACCTCTGTCCTCTGGCCCTCGATTCTCCTGCTCTGGGCAAGGGACGCAGTGCGCCAAGATCAATCAGCCACGATTGAATGGCGGAGTAGACTTGATGGGCCGAATGGCCTAATTCTGCTCCTATCACTTATGAACTTATTTATGGTATATCTCCGTCTAGCCGCACTGCAGATCGTTTCTGTGCTTTAACTGAGTGCGTCTCTGAGGGAACGTTGTGTCCATGAAGGTATGGGTGCTAATGCTGGAAGCTGGGAGCACTTCCCCCAGTCACTGCCAGGTCAGAGGTGCTGAGCAAAGTTGCTCCTGATGTGAATCAGAGTCTCAGCCTCGGCTGGGCCTCTAGAGATGAGATATTGTCCCTGCGGGGCCGTAGTCGCCATTTCCAAATGAGATTTCCAATTTAGTGCTAATTAATGCCTGCTGGGTCCTTGATTGCAAATTGCTCAAACGCTCTCATCAATTATGACATCAGAGTCCGTCATCATCCCTGCCTTGAAAGGAGAGGATTCAGCACAGTTTGCAAACATAGAAACACAGAAAAAAGGTGCAGGAGGAGGCCATTCGGCCATTTGAGCCAGCACCGCCATGCATTGTGATCATGGCTGATCGTCCCCAATCAATAACCCGTGCCTGCCTTCTCCCCATATCCCACGATTCCGCTATCCCCTAGAGCTCTATCCAACTCTCTCTTAAATCCATCCAGTGATTTGGCCTCCACTGCCCTCTGTGGCAGGGAATTCCACAAATTCACAACTCTCTGGGTAAAAAGTTTTTTCTCATCTCAGTCTTAAATGGCCTCCCCTTTATTCTTAGACTGTGACCCCTGGTTCTGGACTTGCCCAACATTGGGAACATTTTTCCTGCATCTAGCTTGTCCTGTCCTTTTATAATTTTACATGTTTCTAGAAGAGTTAAGTTCAGCTACCATTTGTACAGTCTAATTCCTACGGTGCTTTCAATCCACTGCCTGCTCCACAACCAAACACCCATCCAGTGAACAAGGCACTAGACTCCCTTTTGCACTTTATGTGCTTATTTATGTGTGTATATATATATATATATTCAACGGTATATGGACACACTGATCTGTTCTGTATTATTTATGTCTACGATATTCTGTTGTGCTGAAGCAAAGCAAAAATGTCATTGTCCTATCTGGGACACATGACAAGAAACTCTCTTGAATCTTGAATCTCTCACAGCGCCAGAGTCCCGGGTTCTATCCTGACCTCAGGTGCTGTCTGTGTGGAGTTTGCGTGTTCTCTCCCCGTGCCCACGTGGGTTCCCCCCCACATCCAACAGACGTGTGGGTTTGTAGGTTAATTGGCTGCTGTAAATTTGCCCCCTAGTGTGTCGGGAGTGGATGGGAAAGTGGGATCATGTAGATCTAGTGTGAACGGGTGATCGATGGCGGGCGTGGACTCAGGCGACTGGAGGGCCTGTTTCCGTGCTGTAAGACTCGGTGACTCTCTTGATAGGACGGCTATCTCATCTCATTAACCGGCCTTGCCCTCACCTGCGATGTCCTTCGTTTGCTTCCTTCCAATGCACGCCTCTTCAACTCCATCTCAATCCTCCAGCCTTTACTCACCTGTTTCTGCAGACACCTCAGGTGTCAAATTTTGCTTTGCAAAGTGGCATGCATAGGGCAGGTTTGGAAGGAGATGGGCCAAGCACAGGCAGGTAGGTGGGACTAGCGTGGGTCATAGGATCATATTTTGAGAAGGAGAAGGTTAAATCGGAAGTGTCAGTGATGCAGTTGAACAAAGGGGACTATGAAGGCATGAGAGGGGAGCTGGCCAAGGTAGGCTGGAAAGGGATCCTAGCAGGAATGGCGGTGGAACAGCAATGGCAGGAATTTCTGGGCATAATCCGGAAGACGCAGGATCATTTCATTCCAAAAAGGAAGAAAGATTCTAAGGGGAGTAGGAGGCAACCGTGGCTGACAAGAGAAGTTAGGGATAGAATAAAACTCAAAGAAAAGATGTATAACACAGCAAAGAGTAGCCGGAAGCCGGAGGATTGGGAAACTTTCATGGGACAACAGAAGGAAACAAAACGGGCAAAGTGGAGGCCAAGTCACTGGATGGATTTAAGAGAGAGTTAGATAGAGCTCTGGGGGCTGGTGGAGTCAAGGGGATATGGGGAGAAGGCAGGAACGGGGTACTGATTGGGGATGATCAGCCATGATCACATTTAATGGCGGTGCTGGCTCGAAGGGCCGAATGGCCTCCCCTGCACCTATTTTCTATGTTCCCATAAGAGATAGGAGTAGAATTTGGCCATTCGGCCCATCGAGTCTTACTCCGCCATTCAAATCGTGGCTGCCTCTCCCTCCAACCCCCGTTCTCCTGCCTTCTCCCCATGGACCCTGATGTTGCTGGGTGTGGGCTAGTTGGGCCTGTTTCCACACTGTGTGACTCTCTCAACTCCAAGAGTCTTGGCGGTGCTATCCGGCTGGTTTGTGCGTTTGGAGGCTGTTTGCACTCTGTGTGTGTGTGTGTGTGTGTGTGTGTGTGTGTGTGTGTGTGTGTGTGTGTGTGTGCGTTTGGCTTTGACCGATACTGCATTCCAACAAATTATAGTTTAATCGGAATCACACGCAGCTCCTTAAGTTGCTACCCTCGGCGTGCTCTTGCGGTGCTGCAGATTGCACGGACCCCCACCCCCCTACCCCCCTACCCCCCTTCCACAAACAAGGCTCGCCAGCCAGCCAGCAGCCCCGTGTAAATCTCAGCAGACCCAGCGCCGCCGCCCTCGCTCCTGGCTGCCCAGGGCGGACAAGGAGGCTCGAACCGGCGACCGCACGGCCCCTTTTGCCTCTGCAATCGCCACACAACAGCGAGAGTTACCATTGCAGCAACAACAAAACATATACAATTGAGCTGCGGCGGCATGAAGGCTCAAACACTGAATGAAATACCCATGGATGAGGATACTGATCATCTCTGTATTCAACGGTTTCCAAACTGCACACACAATAAAACCAGTCGTATGTCCCACCCCCTTCCCAATGTTACTCCCCCAAATATCAAATCCTTCATGGCTCCGTCCTTTTCCTCTGCCAGAATAATAGCACAGGATGCAGAAATGGATTTGAAAGGTTCCTATCCCCGAGACCACTCTCTCTCTCGCTCCCTCTCTCTCATTTAAGGATTCTCGGTTTCATTTCAATGCATTTCCACCTTTCGTGATTGAATGGCATTTGACAGATTGCGGGTTTTTTTCCCTACCCCCCACACACCCACCCCACCCCCTAAAGGAAAAAAAAACCTCCGAAGGCTCGCAGTCCCGCTAGGAAATGCAAGAGCCGAAGCAGGCTCGTCCGCTTACCTGCTATGCGTTTGAATGCATGGTCTTTTGCCCACTCTCTCTCGCTTCCCGCACGGGTGCATACCGCATTGTGATTTCTCCGCAGCTCCACAAGCTTTCGCCGGTCACTGCTGGAGTGCCGGAGTTGCCGAGAATCGGAATCCACTCCCTCCAGTGGGGCACTCGGGGAATAACAGAGGGAGGAGAGGAATCCGTCCTCACCAGCTGATAAAACCCGGGCTGGAGCGACGAAAGGTCGCATTCATTACCCCCGAATCGCAATGTGTTAGCCAGCGACTTTAATTCTCTGCCTCAGGTTCTCTGGATGCTTTCAAGAGAGAGCTAGATAGGGCTCTTAAAGATAGCGGAGCCAGGGGATATGGGGAGAAGGCAGGAACGGGGTACTGATTGGGGGTTACACAAAAAGCTGGAGAAACTCAGCGGGTGCAGCAGCATCTAAGGGGCGAATGAGATAGGCGACGTTTCGGGTCGAGACCCTTCTTCAGACTGGTTGGGGATGATCAGCCATGATCACATTGAATGGCGGTGCTGACTCGAAGGGCCAAATGGCCTACTCCTGCACCTATTGTCTATTGTCTAATACATTGCGTGGACGGATTTCTACCAACAGTTCCCTGTGAAAGTGGCAAGATACCAGAGGAGATAGAGCCAAAACGCTGGAGTAAGTCAGCGGGACAGGCAGCATCTCTGGAGAGAAGGATAAGTGACATTTCCGGGCGAGACCCTTCTTCAGACTGAGCGTATCTATCATGAATTTGTGCTATGTACTTGTTCATGTGATCACATTGAATGGCGGTGCAGGCTCGAAGGGCCGAATGGCCTACTCATGCACCTTTTTCCATGTTTCTATGTCTCTCGGTTGCCTTTCCCCCTGACTCTCAGTCTGAAGAAGGGTCTCGACCCGAAACGTCACCCATTCCTTCCCTCCAGAGACGCCGTCTGTCCCGCTGAGTTACTCCAGCATTTTGTGTCTATCTTCAGCGTAAACCAGCAACTGCAGTTCCTTCCTAAACATAGATAGCAAACTTACTTGCTGCCTGGCATGCAGGTCAACAACGAAGGTCCTCCACTCCTGTCTGTTCTGGGCTAGCGTCTGGCCAGGTCAGGTCCATTGTCCTGTTCCCTTCCAGTGTCCAGTGCAGGGCTATTCTTGGGATGCTGTCTGGTTCTCTTCATCCTAGCATCTGTCGATAGCCCTGGAAGTCCATCAAGCCCAGTAGTGTTGATTCCTTCAGTTGCTGTTTCCGGCACATATTTGTTTTACGAGACAGGGTTGTTAGCCCTGTGCAACCTCCAACCTGGAGGACCAGTGGATCGCTCTTCGTCTCGCCTCTACCCTTCCACCTGTCCAGCATGGGAAACCCTAACAGGAGACGAATCTCCCGCTGGCATAGCTCTAGGGGTCACGGAGACACACAAGCTCCCCGACCACCACGAGGTTGCAATCCAACGGGGAGATAGATACCAGAGAACACAGACAAAAGACAATTGGTAAAAAGTGGGAATGTGTTTGGGGATGAGTTGTGAGTTGGAATCCTTGTTCTCTGACTTCCAGTGGCGCTATGCAGGGCTACAGACCAGCACCAGCTAGCTGCATAAAAAAATCACAAAAAGTGGGGAGAAAAACGGACCTACCTGCTGTTACTGCACCGGCTGCCTGCAACGCGTGAGTGATGTCATCAGGCGCGCGACTCCGGTATGTCTCTGCAACATACCCCTTCCCAAGCTACCGAAACGGACTGGCAGGCCAAAACAGGCTCCGGAAGAAGTAGGCCCGAGTGAAGCCTCGGGCTCAGGTACAACGTCGTCCCAGGAAGATGTTTCGAGGAAACCAAAGCCTAAAAAATCTGAGATAGAAGATCTTCGGATTTTTCTAACTCAGGAAATTAAAAATATAAAGGAAGAACTGAAGAGAGTGAATTTTAAAGAAGAACCTCAAATTTTTAAGGAAGAGTTTAAGGAGGAAATGAAGGAAGAAATCAACTCCACCGTCCTTGAATTATCGGAAAAATGGAAGAAAGAAACGGAAGAAAAGATGGATCAACAGATTGCGGAGATGGATTTCAAAATCAACTCAATGGAGTCCAGCTTTAATGACAGGTTGGAGCCCGTTGAGAAAGCACTGAATGAACAGACTATAGCAATAACCAATTTAGTGGAGATTGCTTCAACGAGCGCTGAAACAACAAAACAGCTTATCAGAGAAAACCAACGCTTATCAGAATTACTGAGTAAAATAACTGAAAAATGCACTGAACTGGAAGGACGTCAGAGGCGTCAGAACTTAAGAATCATCGGCATTCAAGAAGGGAGAGAGGGGAAACAAGACCCCCGCAAATTCGCTGCAGACTTATTGAAAAAAGTCTTAAATTTGGATCAAAAGCCTCTGCTAGCTCGAGCACATAGAGTGATGAGACGTCGCCCACGGGCAGATGCCCCACCAAGACAAATGATAGTAAAGGTTGTAGATGATATGTGTGTACACCTTTAATTATAGTGACATAACCACTCCTAACCACTCCCCTTATCATTCAGTATAACTGTGACCTTCCCACCCTTGGCGCTCTCTCTAGCATCCGTGACAGACCACGTACAGCTAGGGCAGTGATGTATGCGTATAGTGAATAAAGTAGTAGTAAAGACTCTATATGTAAGAGGCAATTCTTTACATGGTGTCAGAAGTTTCTTGCCTTGCGCCTCCTGTTTACCGGTTTTTGTTTCTTTAGTGCCAGTACCCCCCCTCCCTTTGCTACGATGGCTTCTGCTTGCCGTAAACCTGATGTTTTGATTTTTGATTCTGACATCGCTCACCGCTGGAACGTTTTCAGACGTGACTTTGAGCACTACGTTAAGATCGCTCACCCTGCGGTTGCCCCTGCGGTCAAAGCCTCTCTCCTGCTCAACTTGGCTGGTCCCGAAGCCCTGGAACGTTCGGAGTCGTTCGTCTACGGTGACAGCGAGGATGCTCAGGACCCGGTATGTCTACTTGCCAAGTTTACTGCGTTGTGTGATATCCCTACCAACTGCATATTGGAGCGGTTCAAACTATTCGGTCGCTGCCAGAACCCGGGTGAGTCGGTCGACAATTTTGTCGCTGCGCTGCGGTACCTGGCTCGTCGCTGCAGCCTTAATACACTGACTCCTGAAACTATCACCCGGGACATTTTAGTTTATGGCCTCCGGGATGAGAAGCTGAGGGCTGAGCTTCTCCGCAAGCCTGATCTGACTTTTAACGAGGCGCTGCATGCCTCCCGCCTGGCAGAGGCTGTCACCTCGGCGGTGTCGCCTCCTGATTATGGCGTTCGTGCGGCTAGCTTTACCAGCCGCCAGTATTCAACGCGGCAGCGACAACGGGGAAACCCCCCGCACGGGACTAGACCCCCACAACGTTGCCCGAACTGTAACTTTGCTTCCCATCGTTTTAATGTGTGCCCTGCTCTGGGCAAGACTTGCAATTCCTGCCACAAGCAGAACCACTTCTTAGCGGCGTGTCGTTCCCATGGGAGGCCTGTCCAGCACACAGCTGAGGACGCTTCCCTACAACAGCTTGCCGCGGTGATCAGGCGGGGCTGGCCAGACTGCCGTACATCCCTGCCGGCCGCGGCACTGCCTTACTTCCTGGTTTGTGACGAACTCATGCTGCATGATGGTGTAATTATGATGGTGTAATTGTGAAGGGGCACAAGGTGGTGGTGCCCACTGCGCTGCACGACCAATACTTCCAAACCAACATCGTGGCCATCCCAGGGCCGAGGCCACTCTGCCCAACGCTCAAAGCCAGTTCTACTGGCCTGACATGGCTCAATATATCTGTGAGAGGGTTTCCTCCTGTCCGACCTGCAACAGCCTCGCTCCGCAACAGCAGCGGCAGCCTCTCATGCAACAGCCTGCCCCCGCGCTCCCCTGGTCTGCGGTGGCAACTGACATCTTCGAGTGGCGTGGAAAGCACTTCCTGGTGCTTGTCGACTCCTACTCCAGCTGGTTCGAGGTTGACCAGCTGCACTCACTCTCGTCATCTGCTGTCATCGAGAAGCTGCGCCAGCACTTCGCGACCTTCGGATCCCCGGCCAGCCTGCAGTCGGACAATGGCAGTCAGTTCACCAGTGCTGAGTTCCGGGATTTTGCTGATAGCTGGAATTTCCATCACTATACAAGCAGCTCGGAATACCCGCAGAGCAACGGCCTGGCTGAGCGCGCGGTTCGCAGTGCGAAAGGATTGCTGGAACGTTGTCGTTTCTCTCGCTCTGACATTTACCTTGCCCCCCTGAATCTCCGCAACATCTCCCGCGACCATGCCATGTGTTGCCCAGCTCAGCGCCTTATGTCTCGTGTCACGAAGCCTCCGATCCCGGTGACCCAGCAGTCGCTCGAACCCTCCATCCTTGAACCTGCTACGGTCCGGAAGCGCATTGCTCATAAACATGGTATCCAGAAGCGCTCCCATGACAGGTCCTGCCGTGCCCTCTCACCTCTCTTCCCTGGCCAGATCGTCCGCATGCGATCCACCTCCGGACACTCCAGCTCGCCACTGTCGTAGGCTCTGCTGGCTCCCCACGTTCGTACCTGGTTGACCATGATGGTACAATCTATCGGAGGTCCCGACAACACCTCGTCCTCCTCCCGCTGCCCCGTATTCCCCCCCCCCCCCCCCCCCGTGACGACTATGCTGCCTTGATCAGTACCTGCACGTCCCTCCCAGCCTTGTTCACCAAAGGCTCATCCGCCCTCCCCTGTGCATCCGCCAGCTGCGCCCCCTGTTTCTCCGCCTTCTCCATCCTCACCGTCCCCCCGTGGTTCCCCTGTCATGGTTGTTCTTCCTGCCCCGGCGCCAGCCCCTTTCGTTCCCGTCGAGGGGGGAAATGGCGAGGTACGGACCCGGTCGGGCCGCCTTGTCAAGCTGCCCGACCATTATGGTGATTTTGTGTGATTCATGCTTCCTGTATAACTGCTGTCTATTTTCCCTTAGCGTCTGAGACGTGGTCGCCCTGTCACAACCTTATTGTTTTTTTTCTGTAGAGGATGGATGTAGATGATATGTGTGTACACCTTTAAATATAGTGACATAACCACTCCTAACCACTCCCCTTATCATTCAGTATAACTGTGACCTTCCCACCCATGGCTCTCTCTCTAGCATCCATGACAGACCACGTACAGCTAGGGCAGTGATGTATGTGTGTAGTGAATAAAGTAGTAGTAAAGACTCTATGTGTAAGAGGCAATCCTTTACAAAGGTGCAATATGACCATGTACTGGAGGAGATGATTAAAAAAATTGTCCGTACCAGGAATCTCATATACGATGGAGATAAGATCAGTATCTACCGAGATTATCCTGTGGAGGTCTCCAGGAAGAGAGCGCTGTTTAAAGAGACAAAAAGAATACTTAAGGATGTGAAAGATCTGAAGTATGGTTTGATGTACACGGCTACATTAAGAGTTACCTACAATCAGAATGAACATATCTTTACCAACCCTAAGGATGCATTGGAGTTCGCCCAGAAGATCAAGCGCTCCAGAGGGCCATTGACAACGCCCAGAGGATTGTCGGCTGCCCTCTCCTTACCTTGGAAGACTTACACAGGTCCCGCTGCATCAAAAAATCCCAGAATATTATAAAGGACATTTCCCACCCCGGACACTCCCTGTTTGAACTGTTGCCGTCAGGCAGACGGTACAGATCTACAAGGACAAGGACAAACAGATTTAAAAACAGTTTTTACCCCACTGCTATAAAGGCACTAAATGTAGCCGCCAAGGAACGCGAGGACTAAGGGACTGTGGTTGGTACACTGTGAAATCGACAGAAGGATGTAGGGTTGGGTGTTTATGCGTGCTATTTTCATATTTCATATTTATTTTAGTTGTTTATCTTTTTTAATAATTTACCTTGTATGTATCGTTAGCTTTTATGGTTTGAATGGTGCACTGACTGGTTGACATTTTTAAATTTCGTTGTACATGGTTCATGTTACAATGACAATAAAGAAACTAAAAAATTAAAATAAAAAATTAAAATAAAAAACCTGCCTGATGACTGAATATTAATTACAAAACACCTGACGTCAACGAACAATGTAACTTTGTAAGATCGGATGGAATTTAAGCTGTTATACCTAAGGACAATCGAAATTGGATAAGGATGCTGAATAAGGCCTTTCCCATGGACATGTTACACTCATAGTTACTATCAACATTAATAACTGACAAATACCAATTATAACTGCGCGGTAGTACTAATAACTATTACTAATGGTTACTAATTGCTTATAATTGAATTACTTAGAATTAGTTAAATGGCAATTATGAGTACGGTTGGATTTAAAGCTTGATTTCACTTTTTTTTTCTTTTTTTCTCCTCATCTGTTATCTATTTTGATATATACTATATCTTGATAATAGTTACCTCTTTATTTTAAAAAAAAAAATATATATATATTTTTTACTAATGGAATATGAATACTTTGGAACTTAAAATGTTTCCCACCCCCCCCCCGGTAAACTATCGCTATGGAAATGTCATCTTAAAGAGAGCATGGAGCTAGTTAAGTTTATTTTTTTCAACGGCTACGGAAGTCGGTAGATGGCTAGCCATGTTAGGATGGCTATCACTAACTGCACTACTTATAGATGTAGTTTTTTCTTTCTTTTTTCACTTTACTAACCACTTAATCTATCACTTTTTTAATATAATACTTTATTATAATTTTCAGTTTGAATGGAGTCATAAGTTTTATCAAAGGAGACATATATACGCGAGAAACACCAACGAGACTTAAAATTCATCTATCTGATGTTCGGGTGTAATGTCGGGCTTGTTGAGCTGAACTATCTGTTCTTTTATAGACCTCCCTAAACAAAAGATGCAAGATTCGAATATGAAGATTGGGGGTGAAGGAATAACATTTTGTAGTTGGAACGTTAAGGGTATTAACGAACCAATCAAGAGAGGTAAAGTAATAGCACATTTAAAAACACTTAAAACAGATGTAATATTTCTTCAGGAAATTCACCTTAAAAAGGATCCAGAGCATAGATTGAAAGCTAAATGGATTCATAAAGAATATCATTCCTCATTCACACATAAATCCAGAGGTGGTGCAATACTAATCCGTAAAGGGATACCTTTTAAACATATATCAACTATAACGGACAGTGATGGTAGAAATATTGTATTAATAGGTGAATTATATGCACAAAAACTGACTCTTATTAATGTTTATGGACGAAATTTTGATAGTCCCTTGTTTGTTAAGAAAATATTTAATACAATTCCGGAATTAATACAACACAATTTAATAATCGGTTGAGACTTAAATTGTACATTAGACCCCTATTTAATAGATCATAAAGACAACGGAAAACAAAATCGCAGTCCAGTGACTTATTAAATGCATATATAGATACTAGTAATATCAAGGATGTTTGGAGAATAGAAAACCCAACCGGATGAGAATATTCATTTTATTCACCGGTACATAAAACATATTCAAGAATAGATTATTTTTTGGTGGACTCCAAGCTTATTCCATTTACTTATAACTCGAAATATCACAATATTATAATCTCAGACCATGCTCCCTTAACATTTATGATTAAATTAAATGGAAGGGCGGAGAAACAGTTACAATGGAGACTCAATCCACAAGTTTTAAAGTAAAAAAGCATGTCAGGAATATCTCACCAAACAGATTAATATGTTCTTTGAAATCAATGAAAACCCTGAAACATCTGCCTCCCTACTATGGGAAACATTTAAAGCATTTACTCGAGGAGCTGTGATCTCCTCCCAAGCATTTCA
This sequence comes from Raja brachyura, assembly GCA_963514005.1. Next base: position 10,250,907 of record OY740821.1, on the reverse strand, counting down.
TAATAAAAAGAATCAGGCTCAACAACAGGCATTGGAAAGGGAAATTAAACAATTAGACATAAAAAATGCGGCTATACTAACCATGATAAAACACAATAAAATTGCAGCATTGAAATATAAATTAAATAAAATATATTCAGACCAAGTTGTAAAACTTTACCAATATACTAAACAATTACATTTTGAATTTGGTGATAAACCTCAAAAATTATTGGCTCGTCAATTACGGAAACTGGACGGGGAAAAAACAATTCATAGGATTAAATCAGAAACAGGAGAACCACTAGTACAATCTAAGGATATTTATGAGAGATTTCTGCTATATTATCAAAACCTTTACTCTGCTAAAACGATAGATCACCGGACAGGAACAGAAGCATTCCTACAAAAATGCAATCTTAAAGGGTTAGATATGAAAGATAGAGAATTATTAGACACTGAAATAACAGTAAAAGAAATAGATAAGGACCTGGATGATCCAGGTTCATATAGAGCTATAGCTCTCCTAAATACTGATTAAAAAAAAAAAAACTAAATTCCTAGCACAAAGATTAAGCACAGTGATTAATAAATGAATACATTAAGTTAATTAATTAAATATATTTAATAATAAATTAATACAGGATTTATACCAAAACACTACTTTTCATATAACCTGAGACGATTATTCAATATTATATATTCAAAGAGAAGTACTAACAAAGATCTAGCAATTATTTCGTTAGATGCTGAGAAAGATTTCGACCAGGTGGAATGGCCCTATTTATTTTCGGTTATGAAAATTTTTCAATTGGGCGAGAAGTTTAGTACGTGGGTAAAACTTTTATATACTAACCCAACAGCTAGAATATCGACAAATCAAATGTTATCAGCTAAATTTAACTTCTCTAGAGGCTGTAGACAAGGATGTCCGTTATCCCTGCTATTATTTGCACTCGCAATAGAACCATTAGCAGAAAGCGTGAGGTCCCATCCTGAAATATATGGGTATAAAACCAAAGATACTGAGAATAAAATTTCCTTATATGCAGACGATGTATTAATCTACATTACAAAACCTGAAGTTAGTATCCCAAACTTATTAAATTTAATAACTCAATATGGCTCGTTTTCAGGATGCAGAATTAATTGGAATAAAAGTGAAATCATGCCAATAATGAAAAGTAACCCACACATATTACAACAAATTTCCTTTTAAAATAGTAAATGAAAAATTCAAATATCTTGGAATTTATGTAACAAAGAGATATACTTCTTTATTTAAATTTAACTTTCCGCCTTTATTGAACAAATTACATAAGAATATTTTATATTGGAAAACACTACCTATCCCAATGTTGGGTAGAATTAATGCAATAAAAATGATTTTTCTCCCGCAACTCCAATTAATCCCGATATATCTCCCAAAAACTTTTTTTTAAAAGGTTGACTCTACAGTCACCAATTTTATCTGGGATTATAAGAACCACAGAATAAATAAAAAACACTTATGTAAATCAAAAATAAATGGAGGTTTAGCACTACCGAATTATATGCTCTATTTTTGGGCAGTTAACATTAAAAATATGAATTTTTGATTGGAAGAATTGGACCAACAACCAGATTGGTTAAAAATGGAAAAGGAAGACTGTTTACCTTTTGAAATTGGGTCGATCTTATTTGCTATAACTAAATTAAGCAAAAAAACCTATAGTGAAAACCCCATAATATATAGTGGAATACGCATTTGGAAACAATTAAAAAAGACACTAAAATTGGATAATTTACCACTATCTCTTCCCATTGTAACCAACCCTACATTTAAACCCTCAATGATGGATAAGGGTTTTTTACAATGGAAAAATCACGGAATTACAAAGATGGGTCATCTCTACGGGAAAGGTACATTCCTCTCATTTCAGGAACTACAACAAATTTATGGGCTTCACTCAAATGACTACTTTAGATACCTACAACTTAGAGACTATGCTAAATCAAATACACAGGACTATAGAAACAGAAAGACAGAAATTCTTAATGTTTGAATAAACACCCTAACAGAAAAATTGATATCTTATATTTATAATATTCTATTAGATAATGATGCACCCATGACGGAAATATATAGGCAATCATGGGAAAATGAACTAGGCCAAACAATAAGGCCAGAAATATGGGACAACATATACAACACTGTTCGTTAAATGCTAGACACTCTTTAATACAATTTAAAGAATTACATAGATTGCACTATTCAAAAACAAAATTAAATAGAATTTCCCCAAGCATATCTCTTATTTGTGAAAAATGTCAGCACTCAGAAGCTAACTTAACGCACACATTTGTAAGTTGTATAAAAATGAATAATTTTTGGACGGAAATTTTTAAGATAATTTCAGAAGTTGTCAATATCCAATTGGACCCCGATTCAAAATTAATAATATTAGGAATACTAGAACAAAATCAATTATTTACAACAAACCAAAGAAACTTTATCAATTATAGTTTAATAACTGGAAAAAAATTAATATTAACATTTTGGAAAGGCCCTATAACCCCCACAATTAAAATGTGGACTATGGAAATGTCGGAGACCCTACATTTGGAAAGATGAAGACTTGTCTTAATGGACAAACAAGAAATATTTACTAGAATATGGTCTCCATTCATTGAATATTTGAAGGGGCAAACCGGTTTGGCACGAGAACCTGACTGAAACCCGAATTAAGGATTAGATGAAGAATTACATTTTATAATCCACGGACATATCTCCAATGATGCATAATTAGCTGATTACTCCATTCTCTTTTAATTTTTTGGGTTTTTTTCTTTCCCTCTCTATTATTTTCTATCTATATAAAAATTTAAAAAATATATATAGAAGTACAATTATTATACAATTGATAATACAAACAATATTAATAATGTATGACCACAACAAACAAAATGGTTTTTATTATGTATTTACTTCTAATAAAAAATTTAAAAAAAAAGAAAAGAATCCTTGTTCTAAGTTATATTGCGGTTGTTAAAGGGGCTGTCCCACTGCGGCGACCTAATCTGCGAGTTTAGACGAGTTTGCCCTCGACTCAAACCTGCAGCATGGTCGACATGTGGTCCTAGGAGGTCCAATGAGGTCGCTGGACCTCTCCTTCATGCTCGAAGGAAGTTCCCGCATACTCGTGTCCTCAGCTAGGTCATGGAAATTTTTTCAGCATGTTCAAAAATTTTCCGCAAGTAAAATGTGGTCAGCATGGTTCTTTTGAACTCGTAGTGAAGTGGAGTGGGGTTGCTATGTAGTTACAGGCAGTCGAGGGCAGCCGTAGGCAATCTCCTTCGCTGACCGGACATTTTAATTGGCTCATTGGAGTTTTCAGGACCAAGGAAAACCGACTGGTAGATAAAATGCCCGCATAACTTTATTATACTTCTTAAAAGTGTCTCCACTCCTTCTCCCCCCCTACTCTCCCCCCTCTTCTCTCCCCCCCTCTTCTCTCCCCCTGCTTCTCTCCCCCTCCTTCTCGCCCCCCCCTTCTCCGCGCTCTCTAAAGGACTTACCGTACACTGTGCAGCCGTCTTTCCTTCCTCTTCATCGCGGGTGTGAATTTCAGACAGCGCTCCCCCGCTTTCCCTGGCCCCCGCGTTTGCTATGTGTTTGTGTGTGTGTGCGGTCAGCGATCCAGCTCGCAGTTTCAACGTGGAAACAGGCCCTTCGGCCCAACTTGCCCACACCGGCCAACATGTCCCAGCTACACTAGTCCCACCTGCCCACGTTTGGACATATCCCTCCAAACCTGTCCTATCCATGTACCTGTCTAACTGTGTTTTTTTAAACAATGGGACAGTCCCTGTACAGATACATGACAAAGGGAATAACATTTAGTGCAAGGTAAAGCCAGTAAAGGTGGGGGTTTCAGAGTTCAGTGACAGGAGTGTCCATGCAGGTCTAACTTCAGACACTGATCAATTGGATTCTGGGGCTGCAGGATCTGTTGTTGGATAATTCATGGAATCTTTTGAGGATTAGCTTGCGGCAGCAGACAGAAGATTGAATTGAATTGAATACATTTTATTAGCCAAGTATGTACACATACAAGGAATTTGCCTTGGTGCTCCGCTCGCAAGTAACACCACGATATACATTGGACAATTAAAAATAAAACACTACAATTTAGACATGTGAAGACTGAAGTAATTACCAGAGCAAAGGGAGGCTACAGATTTTTGGCTGTGGAGTAGAGCAACTACTCGTGGATAAAAACTGTTTTTATGTCTGGCTGTGGCAGCTTTGACAGTCCGGAGTCGCCTTCCAGAGGGAAGTGATTCAAAGAGTTTGTGGCCAGGGTGAGAGGGGTCAGAGATGATCTTGCCCGCTCGCTTCCTGGCCCTTGCAGTGTACGGTTCATCAATGGAGGGAAGGTTGCAGCCAATAACCTTCTCTGCTGATCGGACGATTCGCTGCAGCCTCCGGGTGTCGTGCTTGGTGGCTGAGCCAAACCAGACCATGATGGAGAAGGTGAGGACAGGCTCTATGATGGCCGTGTAGAATTGGACCATCATTGCCTGTGGCAGATTGTGCTTCCTCAGCTGCCGTAGGAAGTACATCCTCTGTTGTGCCTTTTTGACTGTGGAGTCGATGATGGCCTCCCACTTAAGGTCCTTGGAAATGATGGTTCCCAGGAACTTAAAAGACTCCACAGATGTGACTGTGGTGTTGTTGATGGTGGGTGGGGTGAGGGGAGGGGGAGCTCTCCTAACGTCTGCTATCAGTTCCACTGTCTTAAAAGCATTGAGCTCTAGGTTGTTGCGATGGCACCAGGACACCAGCTGTGACACTTCCTGTCTGTAGGCAGATTCCTCCCCATCCTGGATCAGTCCAATCAGGGTTGTGTCGTCCGCAAACTTGAGAAGCTTGACAGTCTGTGGAGGTGCAGTCGTTGGTGTAGAGAGAGTAGAGGAGAGGGGAGAGTACGCAGCCTTGTGGTGCTCCTATGCTGAGCGTTTGCGGGTCCGAGATGTGCTTTCCCAGCCTCACTTGCTGCTTCCTGTCTGTCAGGAAATTGGTGATCCACTGGCAGAGGGGTTCAGGCACAGTCAACTCGGAAAGTTTGGAGTGGAGTAGCTCTGGCACAATGGTGTTGAATGCAGAGCTAAAATCAACAAACAGGATCCTCGCATAGGTCCCCTGGCAGTCTAGGTGCTGGAGGATGATGTGCAGGCCCAGATTCAATGCGTCATCCACAAATCTATTGGCCCGGTATGTAAACTGCAGAGGGTCCATCAGGGGGTTCGTGATATTTTTCAGGTGGGCCAGCTACAAGTCTTTCAAGGGTCATCCACTCCCAGCACACGAGGGACAATTTTACAGAGGGCCAATTAACCTACAAACCCGCACGTCTTTTGGTTGTGGGAGGAAACCGGAGGAAACCCTCGTGGTCACAGGGAGAAGATGCATACTCCACACAGACAGCACCCAAGGTCAGCATCAAACCCGGGTCTCTGCCGCTGGGAGGCAGCACAACTGTGCTGATCAACAAAACAGAGTGGAGGAGGCATAATTCCAAGATCTCATGAAAATTGATAGCGACGTTGATGGTCACCCCGTTCAAAAAACTCAATCAGTTTGATGAGACACCATTTCCCATGCACAAAGCCATGCTGACTATCCCTCATCAGTCCTTGCCTTTCCAAATGCACATCGATCCTGTCCCTCAGTACACGCTCCAATAACGTACCCACCATTGATATAAGGAACTCAGCAGGACAGGCAGCATCTGTGGAGGGAATAGACAGATGATGTTTCGGATCAGGACTGAGACTGGTTCAGGTGGAGAATGATCAGTCTGAAGAAGGGTCCCGACCCAAAATGTCGTCTGTCTACTCCCTCCACAGATGCTGCCTGACCTGCGATGTTCCTCCAGCATTATTGCTATCCTCGAGGCCCTGCTTTATAATCTTCTACCTAATTAACTCCCTATATTCACTCCACAGGACATCCTCCTTTTTTAGTTTAGTTCAGTTTAGAGATACAGCGCAGAAACAGGCCCTTCAGCCCACCGAGTCTGTGCCGACCAGTGATCCCTGCATGCTAAGCACTATCCTGCGCCCTAACAGTTTACAATTTTTACCAAAGTCAATTAACCTACAAACCTGCACGTCGTTGGTCCGTGGGAGGAAACCTGAGCTCCCGGAGGAAACCCACGCAGTCATGGGGGAGAACATACAAATTTCGTACAGAGAACACCCATAGTCAGGATTGAACCTGGGTCTCTGGCGCTGTGAGGCAGCAGCTCTACAGCTGCGCCACCCTTTTTCTACCTATTTCATTTTTTTTCTTCTTTCAAAATAGACGTTAATCAAGTAATAAATATATACAATACAGGAACCGTGCAAAAAAATCATCGGACATTCTCGGAGGCTATACAAACATTCACTACTGTTTACTCACATTACCCAAATTACACACATTTCTCCCCAACCCCTCCCACTGGCGTGGAATCCCTTCCCTTATTGTGAGGGGCATCTCCACCACACCCTGCCCCCCATGTCCAGCAGCAGAAGGACCCTAGACTGTGGTCCCCCCCCCCCACCGAGCCTTGGCGTTGGCTGCACCGAGCTTCAGTGCGTCCCTCACAGAAAGCACGTACTCCTGCAGTCTGCAGCGGGCCAGTCTACCTATGTGGTATTGGAGGAGACACTGATCAGAGGTACCAGAACTATCCACAATGCAATCCAGATCCATTGCAGTGGTGCCAATGTTGAGCCATGGCGGGGCTTCTTCTTGTTGTCACTGAACCTCTCATGGTGGAGACACCAATAAATGGCCTCTCCTTTATTCCATTGGAATTGTGAATTAATGTAATTCCCTGCCACAGAGGGCAGTGGAGGCCAAATCACTGGATGGATTTACGAGAGAGTTAGATAGAGCTCTAGGGGCTAGTGGAATCAAGGGATATGGGGAGAAGGCAGGCACGGGTTATTGATTGGGGATGATCAGCCATGATCACACCCGGAGGCTGCAGCGAATCGTCCGATCAGCAGAGAAGGTTATTGGCTGCAACCTTCCCTCCATTGATGAACTGTACACTGCAAGGGCCAGGAAGCGAGCGGGCAAGATCATCTCTCACCCCTCTCACCCTGGCCACAAACTCTTTGAATCACTTCCCTCTGGAAGGCGACTCCGGACTGTCAAAGCTGCCACAGCCAGACATAAAAACAGTTTTTATCCACGAGTAGTTGCTCTACTCAACAGCCAAAAATCTGTAGCCTCCCTTTGATCGAGTATTTTGTTGGTTCACGTGCTTGATCAATGGTGTTTTATCATTAATGTTTCATTATTATTAATGTTTAGTGTTTTCTGAGTCATTCGTAACTGTCACTGTGTGTCATGTTGTTACTTGTGGGCAGAGCACCAAGGCAAATTCCTTGTATGTGAATACTTGGCCAATAAACTTACTTACTTACTTACTTACAATGAATGGTGGTGCTAGCTCGAAGGGCTGAATGGCCTCCTCCTGCACCTATTTTCTATGTTTCTATGTTTCTAAACCAGGGATTATGTCAGTGCCCTCTGGGAAAGAGCTCCTCTGTATTCACTGTGGAATTGAATTGTAAGTGAGTTCCTGATAAACAGGTTGATGATGTAACTGCATTTGGTGCTCATAGGAAATCCTCCCTTTTGTTTATTCCCACTGCACTAATTGAGGCGTTTAAAGAGGATTAAGGGAGTTGATGCTGTTGGCAGCGAGAAACAATTTGCGGGACACTTTGGTGACAGCTTTGCAGAGCCTCTATGCTCTATCTGCAAGGGCCATTCTGATCTCCTACAGTGGTTTGCAAAAGTATTCATACCCCTTGAACTTTTCCACATTTTGTCACGTTACAACCACAAACGTAAATGTATTTTATTGGGATTTTATGTGATAGACCAACACAAAGTGGTGCATAATTGTGAAGTGGAAGAATAAATGATACATGGTTTCCAAATTTTATTACAAATAAAAAACTGAAAAGTGTGGCGTGCAAAAGTATTCAGCCCCCCTGAGTCAATACTTTGTAGAACCACCTTTCGCTGCAATTACAGCTGCAAGTCTTTTGGGGTATGTCTCTACCAGCTTTGCACATCTAGAGACTGAAATATTTGCCCATTCTTCTTTGCAAAATAGCTCAAGCTCAGTCATATTGGATGGAGAGCATCTGTGAACAGGAATTTTCAAGTCTTACCAGAGATTCTCAATTGGATTTAGGTCTGGACTTTGACTGGGCCATTCTAAAACATGAATATTCTTTGATCTAAACCATTACATTGTAGCTGGCTGGATGTTTAGGGTAGTTGTCCTGCTGGAAGGTGAACCTCCGCCCCAGTCTCAAGTCTTTTGCAGACTCTAACAGGTTTTCTTCCAAGATTGCCCTGTATTTGGTTCCATCCATCTTCCCATCAACTCTGACCAGCTTCCCTGTCCCTGCTGAAGAAAAGCATCCCCACAGCATGATGCTGCCACCACCATGTTTCACAGTGGGGATGGTGTGTTCAGGGTGATGTGCAGTGTTAGTTTTCCGCCACACATAGCGTTTTGCATTTAGGCCAAAAACTTCAATTTTGGTCTCATCAGACCAGAGCACCTTCCCCCACATGTTTGCTGTGTCCCCCACATGGCTTGTGGCAAACTGCAAACGGGACTTCTTATGGCTTTGTTTCAACAATGGCTTTCTTCTTGCCACTCTTCCATAAAGGCCCGATTTGTGGAGTGCACGACTAATAGTTGTCCTGTGGACAGATTCTCCCACCTGAGCTGTGGATCTCTGCAGCTCCTCCAGAGTTACCATGGGCCACTTGGCTGCTTCTCCGATCAATGCTCTCCTTGCCCGGCCTGTCAGTTTAGGTGGACGACCATGTCTTGGTAGGTTTGCAGTTGTGCCATACTCTTTCCATTTTCAGATGATGGATTGAACAGTGCTCCGTGAGATGTTCAAAGCTTGGGATATTTTTTTATAACCTAACCCTGCTTTAAACTTCTCCACAACTTTATCCCTGACCTGTCTGGTGTGTTGCTTGGGCTTCATGATGCTGTTTGTTCACTAATGTTCTCAAACAAACCTCTGAGGCCTTCACAGAACAGCTGTATTTATACTGAGATTAGATTACACACAAGTGGACTCTATTTACTAATTTGGTGACTTCTGAAGGCAATTGGTTGCACTGTAATAGAATAGTTTCTTTATTGTCATTATAACATGAACCATGTACAACGAAATTTAAAAATGTCAACCAGTCAGTGCACCATTCAAACCATAAAAGCTAACGATACATACAAGGTAAATTATTAAAAAAGATAAACAACTAAAATAAATATGAAATATGAAAATAGCAAGCATAAACACCCAACCCTACATCCTTCTGTCGATTTCACAGTGTACCAACCACAGTCCCTTAGTCCCCGCGTTGCTTGGCGGCTACATTTAGTGCCTTTATAGCAGTGGGGTAAAAACTGTTTTTAAGTCTGTTTGTCCTTGTCCTTGTAGATCTGTACCGTCTGCCTGACGGCAACAGTTCAAACAGGGAGTGTCCGGGGTGGGAAATGTCCTTTATAATATTCTGGGATTTTTTGATGCAGCGGGAACTGTGTAAGTCTTCCAAGGTAAGGAGAGGGCAGCCGACAATCCACTGGATTTTATTTAGGGGTATCAGAGTAAAGGGGGCTGAATTCTTTTGCACGCCACACTTCCCAGTTTTTTATTTGTAAAAAAATTTGAAAACCATGTATCATTTTCCTTCCACTTCACAATTATGCGCCACTTTGTGTTGGTCTATTACATAAAATCCCAATAAAATACATTTACGTTTGTGGTTGTAACGTGACAAAATGTGGAAAAGTTCAAGGGGTATGAAAACTTTTGCAAGCCACTGTAGTTGTTAACCTTTTCATCTCCCCTTCCAAACTTGTCAGTCCTCAGTCGCCTCTACTGCCAGGGTGAAGCCAGGCACAAGCTTACAACCCAGTGGTATGGACATTGAATTCTCCAATTTTAGATAAACGTCTAACAACCTCCCTGCTCCCCCCCCACCCCCCGCCTGTACCTCACCTGAACTCACACTTATTTTCACCCCTCCTCCGACATTCCTACATATGCTTTGATCTCTGGCCTCTGTTCCAACCATCTTCCTATCAATACTGCGTTACTCCAGTATTTTGTGTCAATCCTCCCCTTTTTCAGCTTTCTCCCCCCCCCCCCCCCAACCCACCCCACAACCAGTCTGAAGAAGGGTCCCGACCCGAAACGTCACCTATCCCTGTTCTACAGAGATGCTGTCCGACCTGCTGAGTTACTCCAGCATTTTGTGTCGCTTTTTCTCTACTAAAAGGAGCTGCCAGTTGCTGAGCTGGCAATGGGCCACGTGCAGAGTGTCCGGTGATTTTGAGCAGTTATCAGAATGCACAGTCAGCCTCCAGAGTATTCTTCAGCAGACTGCAGCGGCTTTAACCCACTCAGCAATGGAGTCATCATTGCTCCTATTGCATCACTGGCTTGATTCGGCAACTTGAGCGCCCTGGAGCGGAAAAGACTGCAGAAAGTAGTAAACACTGCCCAGTCCATCATCGGCTCTGACCTCTCTACCGTCGAGGGGATCTATCGCAGTCGCTGCCTCAAAAAGGCTGGCAGCATCATCAAGGACCCACACCATCCTGGCCACACACTCATCTCTCCACTGTCTTCAGGTAGAAGGTACAGGAGCCTGAAATCTGCAACATCCAGGTTCAGGAATAGCTGCTTCCACACAGCCATCAGACTATTAAACTCAACTCAAACAAAATCTGAACTATAACAGCCTAGTGCACTTTACCTGTGTATTTATGTGTGTGTATATATATATATTCTATGGTAGTTAGACACACTGATCTGATCTGATCTGCGTTTATGCCTAAAATATTCTGTTGTGCTGCAGCAAGCAACAATTTCATTGTCCTGTCTGGGACACATAACAATAAACTCTCTTGAATCTTGACTTGATGGCATGATTTTACTGGTTTGAAGTATGGTTTAATTTGACTAGATAGCATGCAAGCAATGTTTTTCACTGTATCTCGGTACACGTGACAATAATGAACCAATATCAATACTGGCTTCAAGTGCACCTTTGGGCAGATGCAGGGAGTCGCAGTGGGATTGGAAATCCAAACGTTAAAGCAATTGGGAGGAACTAAATGGAATCAATTTTGATTGGGAAAAATTTGCAAGAATTACAAAATGTATTAATTTGGTTTAACTTGTGCCAAAGTCCGGCATCCTGCGCTTTCTTTTCTTGTGCTTTCTCATACGTTGGTGGCTAAGTAGTTCCAAGTAGGCAGCAGGGAACTGTAAAAACAGCAGCAGTAGGTGTGCGTTTGCAAAGACAATGCGATGGACGCACAAAAGGCGAGGAAGCAAGCGAAACACACACACGCACACGCAAGCGTTGCTCCCAAATGTTCTCCGCATTGCCACGACATCTTCCAGAGCTGGAAAGTTTGAATGAGGCCTCAGGAGCATTCAATAATATAATTTGAAAAGTAAGCGTGTTTACAGCTAATTCATTGTGTTAGCATAGTTACAGCATTTGCTGGTCGAAACATTCTTCGAAGACGTCCATCCTGTGGGCCATGTTTAGAACTTGGCAACATTTTTGCTGAAAGCACTTGCAGAAGATTGTATATTTCTTCCAAGTACTTCCCACTCAGAAACCGAAGGGACGAACTATTGACAATATGCTTATTAGTTCGAGTCTCCTCTGTGCCTCGTGGCATATAAAACAACCCAGTCATTCAATTCTATTATACTGTTATTGGAGCCATTATTATGTTATTGAATGAGTTTATCTGAACTGAAATATCTCTTCCTGTCTAGCATGCTAGCTTATGTTATTAATGATTCCTGCTTGGCAGTGAATCTTCTATCACAAGCATATTGTAAGCAGTTTTGGCCCCATATCTGAGCAAGGATGTGCTGGCGTTGGAGAGGGTCCAGAATATTTCCAAGAATGATCCCAGGAATGGTTGATTTAACATATGATGAGCGTTTGACGGCACTGGGCCTGTACTTTCTGGAGATTAGAAGGATGAGGGGGTACCTCATTGAAACTTACCGAATAGTGAAAGGCCTGGATAGAGCGGATGTGGAGAGGATGTTTCCACTGGTGGGGGAGCCTAGGACCAGAGGGCATTGTCTCAGAGTTAAAGGACGTACATTTAGAAAGGAGATGAGGAGGAATTTCTTTAGTCAGAGGGTGGTGAATCTGTGGAATTCATTGCCACAGACGGCTGTGGAGGCCAAGTCAGTGGGTATTTTTAAGGCAGAGATTAACAAATTCTTGATTAGTACGGGTGTCAGGGGTTACGGGGAGAAGGCAGGAGAATGGGGTTGACAGGGAGAGATAGATCAACCATGATTGAATGGCGGAGTAGACTTGATGGGCCGAATGGCCTAATTCTGCTCCGAGAACCTATGATTCACTGGAGTGTTATTCCCGTAAACCCATTGAAGTGAATGTTAAGAGGGATCCTTGAAGGAATGTTAGGTCCAATGCTGCCTTGATGTGAAGAGCCTTCACTCTCATCTCACTTCAGCTCCGGGGCTCCTGGTTTGGATTAGGGCTGTGATGAGATCTGAAGAAAAGTGGTCCGGGCAAAATCCATATTAGAGATGAAGTGCTTCTTGGCAGCATCGAGGAAACAATCTCCCCTCACTTTGCTGATGATGGAGCGCAGACTGATTGGGTAGTAATTGGGTAATAAATGATTTGTTACCCCTTAACCATATAACCATATAACAATTACAGCGCGGAAACAGGCCTTCTTGGCCCTTCCAGTCCGTGCCGACCATTTATTTTCCCCTAGTCCCATCTACCTGCACTCAGACCATACCCCTCAATTCCCTTCCCGTCCATATACCTATCCACTTTACTTTTAAATGTTAAAATCGATCCTGCCTCCACCACTTCTGCTGGAAGATCATTCCACACAGCCTCCACTCTCTGAGTAAAGAAGTTCCCCCTCATGTTACCCCTAAACTTCTGTCCCTTAATTCTCATGTCATGCCCTCTTGTTTGAATCTTCCCTACCCTCAATGGGAAAAGCTTATCCACGTCAACTCTGTCTATCCCTTTCATCATTTTAAAGACCTCAATCAAGTCCCCCCTTAACCTTCTGCGCTCCAAAGAATAAAGAGCCAACTTGTTCAACCTTTCTCTGTAACTTAGTTAGAAACATAGAAACATAGAAATTAGGTGCAGGAGTAGGCCATTCGGCCCTTCGAGCCTGCACCGCCATTCAATATGATCATGGCTGATCATCCAACTCAGTATCCCGTACCTGCCTTCTCTCCATACCCTCTGATCCCCTTAGCCACAAGGGCCACATCTAACTCCCTCTTAAATATAGCCAATGAACTGGCCTCAACTACCCTCTGTGACAGAGAGTTCCAGAGACCCACCACTCTCTGTGTGAAAAAATTCCTTCTCATCTCGGTCCTAAAGGATTTCCCCCTTATCCTTAAGCTGTGACCCCTTGTCCTGGACCTCCCCAACATCGGGAACAATCTTCCTACATCTAGCCTGTCCAACCCCTTAAGTTAGTTTGTTCCAGTTAGTTGCTGGAACCCAGGCAACATTCTAGTAAATCTCCTCTGTACTCTCTCTATTTTGTTGACATCCTTCCTATAATTAGGCGACCAAAATTGTACACCATACTCCAGAATTGGTCTCACCAATGCCTTGTACAATTTTAACATTACTTCCCTACTCCTATATTCAATGCTCTGATTTATAAAGGCCAGCACACCAAAAGCTTTCTTTACCACCCTATCTACATGCGATTCCACCTTCAGGGAACTATGCACAGTTATTCCTAGATCCCTCTGTTCCACAGCATTCCTCAATTCCCTACCATTTACCATGTACATACTATTTTGATTTGTCCTGCCAAGATGTAGCACCTCACACTTATCAGCATTAAACTCCATCTGCCATCTTTCAGCCCACTCTTCCAAATGTCCCAAATCTCTCTGTAGACTTTGAAAATCTACTTCATTATCCACAGCACCACCTATCTTAGTATCATCTGCATACTTACTTATCCAATTTTCCACCCCATCATCTAGATCATTGATGTACATATCAAACAAACACATGAAAATGAAATGAGTTGTTTGGCCTGCCCTGTGCTTGAAACTGCAATGGCAATGGAAATGAAGTGAAAATGCAATGAGCTGTTTGGCTTGAGCCTGCCCTGTGCTTGAACACTGTATACAGTACACTGGGTATGCAAGCAAAGAATCGCACCGTAAGTACTTACTTACTGCCTATTATGCCTCCTGCCATGTAGGGCAGCAATGAAGGTCCTCCACTCCTGTGTGTTCTGGGCTCGCTTCTGGACATTACCCCAGGTCAGGTCCATTGTTTTCATTTCCTCCTCTACAGTTCGACGCCAGGTGGTTTTGGGTCTCCCTATTTTCCTTTTCCCTTCCAGTGTCCAGTGCAGGGCTATTCTTGGGATGCTGTCTGGTTCTCTTCATCCTAGCATCTGTCGATAGCCCTGGAAGTCCTTCACGCCCAGTAGTGTTGATTCCTTCAGTTGCTGTTTCCGGCACATATTTGTTTTACGAGACAGGGTGTAAGCCCTGTGCAACCCCCAACCTGGAGGACCAGTGGATCGCTCTTCATCTTGCCTCTACCCTTCCACCTGTCCAGCATGGGAGACCCTAACAGGAAACGAATCTCCCGCTGACGTAGCTCACAAGCTCACACGGACACACAAACTCCTCGACCACGACAAGGTTGCAATCCAACGGGGAGTCACTGTAAGTACACGTGAAGTATTCCATACCATTCCATTCCAATTCTCTGCCCCAACACCCCACCACACGCCACCCCCACCCCATGCCACCCTGACCCACCCCACCGCGCCCCACCCCGCCCCACACCACCCCACACCACCCTCACCCCACCCCACACCACCCTCACCACCCTCAACCCACCCCACCCTGACCCACCCCACCCCACACTGCAAAACATTAAGAGTCACAGAGTTATACAGTGTGGAAACAGGCCCCTCGGCCCAACTCGCCCACACCGGCCAACAATGTCCCAGCTACACTAATCCCACCTGCCCATGTTTGGCCCATATCCCTCCAAACCTGTCCTATCCATGTACCTGTCCAACTGTTTCTTAAACAATGGGATAGTCCCAGCCTCAACTACCTCCTCTGGCAGCTCGTTCCACACACCCACCACCCTTTGTCTGCAGTAAGGATTTTGTGATTGTGCAAGGAGTATAACAAAAATCGTCCCAGTTAAACACGGACAAAACTATCGAGCAGTTTTTTTGAAAGTAAATCCTTGAACTTTAATTATTAATAATGTTGTACTCATGAATAATTTAAAGTGTAAATATGTTCTTGCATTATTGTTACTGAATGACAAACTGGACTAACAAAGCATTCCTTATGGTGGACACCTCTTGATCAAACTTACTTACACGGTTGCATCCGAAGTGGTTGCAAATCTTATTTATATTTAAGTCCTGAGAGGTGCTGAATAATGAGAGGAGGTTTGGAATGGAATATTGGCCAGGCCACCAAGACTAAACGTCATCGTTCAGCAATGGCAGCACAAGATGTTTATGGTTCACCACGACAGAAAAACAAGATTGTAAGCTAACAATTCAACCAAACGTTAGTGCCCTGATCTAAATCCCATACCCTGGTCCCAATTCTTCCCATGAACCACTCCTATGTTTCCACATATCAGCCCCTGCTCTACTGACTTATTACAACACAGGAGGCCGCCATTTGGCCCATTGGCTCTGTGCCGGCTCCCACCAGTGCAATCCTATTAGCCCCACTACCCCTCTCTTAATTTTCCCGTTACCCAGCGACCCTGGGAGCTACCTTCTCTCACACGACCGCAATTGCTTATTTAATTACAGTAGCCAATTAGCCTACATATGGATAATCCATGTATAATATCCGGGATCAAAGATGATGGGGACGAGAGAGTACAGAAGTGAGATCGACCGACTGACCAAATGGTGCCAGAACAATAACCTGGCCCTCAACACCAGCAAAACCAAGGAACTGATTGTGGACTTTGGAAGGGGTAGGATAAGGACCCACAGTCCCATTTATATCAACGTGGTAAGGGGTAAGGGTAAGATGGTGGTAAGGGTCAAGAACCTCAAATTCCTGGGCGTGCACATTTCCGAAGATCTTTCCTGGTCCCATCACACTGATGCAATCATAAAGAAAGCTCATCAGCGCCTCTCCGTCCTGAGAAGATTATGGAGATCGGTATGTCGAGGAGGACTCTCTCGAACTTCTACAGGTGCACAGTAGAGAGCTTGGTGACCGGTTGCATCGTGGCTTGGTTCCGCAACTTGAGCGCCCAGGAGCGGAAAAGAATGCAGAAAGTTGTAAACACTGCCCAGTCCATCATCGGCTCTGGCCTCCCCACCATCGAGGGGATCTATCACAGTCGCTGCCTCAAAAAGGCTGGCAGCATCATCAAGGACCCACACCATCCTGGCCACACACTCATCTCTCCACTGCTATTGGGTAGAAGGTACAGGAGCCTGAAAACTGGTGCATCCAGGTTCAGGAACAGCTTCTTCCCCACAGCCATCAGGCTATTAAACTCGCCAACAAACAGACACTGAACTGTAACGACCTATTGCACTTTATCTGCTTATTTATGAGTGTATTGAACTGAACTGTTCTGTAGTTTTGCTTACAATATTCTGTTGTGCTGCAGCAAGCAAGAATTTCATTGTCCCATCTGGGACATATGACAATAAACTCTCTTGACGACTTGTAGTTATAGATCAAAATCTGTTGGCCAACTTTATGCTAAGGATCCATTACTCTTTTTTACAATTCAATGTAAAACTAATGATTATTTCCATGCTGATAGTATGGAACTCTCCTTCAAGTAGCGCACAAATTGCCCATCGGGTCAGACAACATCCCCGGAGAAAAGGAATAGGTGACGTTTCGGTTCAAGACCCTTCTTCAGACTGAGAGTCAGGGGAGAGGGAAACGAGAGATATAGACGGTGATGTAGAGAGATATAGAACAAATGAATGAAACATATGCAAAAAAGTAACAATGATAAAGGAAACAGGCCATTGTTAGTTGTGGCCTAGTTGAAAATGAGTTACAGACAATGAGACTCAACAAGACGGCTTTGAAGCTAGCCATCAGTTATCAGGCAACTGAACCATCCTACCAACAACTAGAGAGCAGTCCTGAACTTCTATCTACCTCATTGGAGACCCTCGGACTATCTTAGATTGGACTTTACGGGCTTCATCTTACATTAAACGTTATTCACGTTATTCCCTTTATCATGTATTTGCACACTATGGACAGCTGGATTGTAATCACGTGTTGTCTTTCCCCTGACTGGATAGCACGCAACAAAAGCTTTTCACTGTACCTCGGTACACGTGACAATAAACTAAACTGAAACTCAATGGCTACTTGAGGACTATTGCTGACACTGAATGTTTCTGAGAAACACCATGATTAATCACTGCTTATTTTGGTCTTTAGTGGGAAAGGCTATCTGAACAGATAAATTATTTTAGGAAAAGAGGTATCAGCAATTGATTTTTTTACATTCAAGAGGCAATAGACAATAGACAATAGACAATAAGTGCAGGAGTAGGCCATTCGGCCCTTCGAGCCAGCACCACCATTCAATGTGATCATGGCTGATCATCCCCAATCAGTACCCCGTTCCTGCCTTCTCCGCATATCCCCTCACTCCGCTATCTTTAAGAACCCTATCTAGCCCTCTCTTGAAAGCATCCAGAGAACCGGCCTCCACTGCCCTCTGAGGCAGAGAATTCCACAGACTCACCACTCTCTGTGAGATAAAGTGTTTCCTCGTCTCCATTCTTAGTTAGTGGGTCATAACATTAAAAGAACAGGTGCTGTTCTGTTGAAAAGTGGGTCATCTTGGAATAATTAGCCTTACATTTTTGGGTTACCCACTTTCCTGAATACAGGACAGTTCTTATTTTCTCAAGTAACAGCTGGGAATTACTAACCCCGTTTCCCTAAAATTGAAACTTTTAAGGATCAGCATTGTTTCTTCTGCAGTTGTACAGAGCCCTAGTGAGACCACACCTGGAGTATTGTGTGCAGTTTTGGTCCCCTAATTTGAGGAAGGACATTCTTGCTATTGAGGGAGTGCAGCGTAAGTTTACAAGGTTAATTCCCAGGATGGCGGGACTGTCATATGCTGAGAGAATGGAGCAGCTGGGCTTGTACACTCTAGAGTTTAGAAGGATGAGAGGGCATCTCATTGAAACATATAAGATTGTTAAGGGCTTGGACACACTGGAGGCAGGAAACATGTTCCCGATGTTGGGGGAGTCCAGAACCAGGGGCCACAGTTTAAGAATAAGGGGTAAGCCATTTAGAACGGAGATGAGGAAACACCTTTACACACAGAGAGTGGTGAGTCTGTGGAATTCTCTGCCTCAGAGTGCGGTGGAGGCCGGTTCCCTGGATGCTTTAAAGAGAGAGATAGATAGGTCTCTCAAAAATAGCGGAGTCAGGGGATATGGGGAGAAGGCAGGAACGGGGAACTGATTGGGGATGATCAGCCATGATCACATTGAATGGCGGTGCTGGCTCGAAGGACCAAATGGCCTACTCCTGCACCTATTGTCTAATGTCTATTGTTACAAGGAAACAGGTTCAAGGATCTGACTAGTAGAATGAAAAAAGGCTCACTCGTCTGTATAGTTACAAATCAGTTTTATTTGCAAGAGGACAAAAACAATACTTGTCTTGGTATGCGCGGGGCCCGTTTTACAGCAGCGCTCCTCACTCTCCCTCTGTCAAGTCAAGTCAAGTTTATTTGTCGCATACGCATCTGAGAGGTGAAACAAAATGTGGCAATGCTTGCGGATTGTGCAAAAAAAACCTACAAAACAGAATAGAACAGAATCAATAATTACATATTTGTGAGAAAAACACAGCAATTTTAAAAAGACACAACACACCAGTAAATTGGTACAGTAAGCCTCTGCCTCACTGGCGACTGCCTTTATACAGGTACGAAATGAGCTGTTGAAATAACCGCCGGCAAGTCCTGGCCAATAGCACTGCTCCCAAATTCAAATTATAACCAATGCCAGGAGACTGCATCTGAGCGAGGCCCCCCTCCCTCCCTTGGGAACAAAGCGCTCTCAGCCGTAGACTGGCGCGTAAAGCAATACACAGCGCTACAGACGTGGCGCGTAAAGCAATACACAGCGCTGCCGGTTTGGCATGCAAAGGTTTAAACAGAACGCTGTCGGCTTAGCGAGTGGGGATTTAAACAAAGAGCTGTCATCTGCAACGCTATGGGTTCGAAATATAGCGCTACCAGCCACAGCACTATGGGTTTTAAACATAGCACTAGGGCCACAGCGCTATGGGTCACCGACCGTTCGGGCAAAAGTATCAAACTGTATTTATTACGGGCGGCACGGTAGCGCAGCGGTAGAGTTGCTGCCTTACAGCGCCGGAGACCCGGGTTCGATCCTGACTACGGGTGCTGTCTGTACGGAGTTTGTACGTTCTCCCCGTGACCTGTGTAGGTTTTCTCCTGAGATCTTCGGTTTCCACCCACACTCCAAAGACGTGCAGGTTTGCAGGTTAATTGGCTTGCTATAAATATAAATTGTCCCTAGTGTGTGTAGGTTAGTTTTAGTGGTCGGCGTCAACTCCGTGGGCCGAAGGGCCTGTTTCCGCGCTGTATTTCTAAACTAAACTAAACCAGTCTGACACTCAAAATCGTAAAACACAGACTCACACATTGTTTTACCCGTAGGGGTCAGGTTTAGGGTCATTCCCAGCTTCACACCAATCCAGGCTGCTGCTAATCCCTGCCTCATCTCTTGAGTTGGTGAAAACAAAAGCAAACTGCAGATGCTGGAAATCTGACATAAAATGTTAAGAACACACAGCAAGTGAGGCAGCATATGTGGCGAGAGGAATGGAAGGTCTTCAAACTGAAACATTGATTCTGAAGAAGGGTCTTGACCCAAAACGTCACCCATTCCTTGTCTCCAGAGATGCGGCCTGACCCGCTGAGCTACTCCAGTGTCCTGTGTCTATCTCCGGTGTAAAGCAGCTTCTGCAGTTCCTTCCTCCACTGTTTCTCCTTCCACGGATGCAACCTATCTTGCTGACTGTTTCCAATAACACAGTTTCATGAGAACACAGTAAAACCTGGTTGTGACAGGAGTAAATAAAATCTGTCCTTTCTTCAGACAAGTGGATCACTCAAACAAGTGCATTTTCTTTTTAATCTCATGGTTTGCTGCTCCCTGCTGCGTTAGGGAAGTCCCCAAATTCCATCCTCAATGAGAGGAGACGTCATCTCCTTCCCTCCACTGCCCAGGGACAGGCAGAGGGGGATCAGTCCACACTGCCTGCTTCCCCAGAGTACAGGCATTCAGAGACTGCACTCATCCCTACAGACATCTCCCTGGCAACCTGCTGCTAGGAGCACCAAGCTGTAGCCCTGGAGAATCACTCCTGCCTTTTGCAAAATAACTTGCTTCCTGTGGGCACTGTTCCGCACCAGCCTGTCCAGGTTCCTCCCACTCCCCGGGAAAGCTCTCCCATCATTGCAGATGCCATCTTCAGCTGCAAGAGGTAAACTTATGCAGACACAACAGACTGCAGATGCTGCCATCTGGAGCAGAAAACGGGCTGCTGGAGGAATTCAGCGCGTCAGGCAGCATCTGTGGGGGCAAAGGAATGGTCGATGTTTCGGATGTAGACCCTGCATCAGGATCGATAGTGTGACGGGGAAATAGTCAGTGTAAAGAGGTGTGTGGGGTGGGGGTTGGTGCAGGAGGGCAGAGGCAGGTACAAGTGTGCTGGATACAAGTAAGGAGAAATGTTTGGCAGATGGAGCCAGGTGGCGGGAAGGTGGAGATCAGAATCATAATCATACTTTATTAGCCAAGCATGTTTTGCAACATACGAGGAATTTAATTTGCCATACAGTCATCATACCAATAAAAAGCAACAAAACACACAAAGTATATTTTAACATAAACATCCACCACAGTGACTCCTCCACATTCCTCACTGTGATGGAAAGCGAAAAAAAGTTATATCTCTTCCCTTCTTTGCTCAGGGGCCTCGAGCCTTCCATTGATGGGGCGATCTTGGCTCCCGTAGCCGGCAGCGTTTTGGGTCCTCTCGTCAGGGTGATCAAGCTCCCCTGCGCCAGGCAATCGGACCACAGGTCGGGGCTGGTCAAAATCTTGGAGCTCCCGACATCGGTCTCTACCTGAGACTGCGAGCTCCTGGTTGGAGCGACGATCCCAGGCAAGGGATCGGCTCTGATGGTAAGTCCACGGCCCCACGGTGAGGCTCAAAGTCAGCCTCGAGCAAGGCATCCAGCTCCATGATGTTAGGCCGCAGAGCGACCGGAGATACGATCCAAAAAACAATCGCATCTCCGGCAAGGTAAGAGATTGAAAAAAAGTTTCCCCCGACCCACTCCCCCACCCCCCACATAAAACAAACCAGAGGACATTAACACATACTTTTAAAACACACTAAAAATAACAAAAAAAGACAAATAAAACAGACTGTTGGCGAGGCTGCCATCGTGTGGCGCCCCCTGGTGGTAACAAAGGCTGGGAGGTGATAAGTGGGGTTAGCAAATGGGGCTCGTTAATCTTACATTATGGCAATGCATAGATTACGTCTGCTCTTCTATACTGTAACTGAAAGAAGCGCTACATTTCCGCAGAGGATGCCAGGCTGAATCCAGTGTGCCATTTCACCCGGATAGTGCTTACTGTCAACCTTGCGATTAGCTTTCTTGCTCAATGTGCAACCTTCAAAAACAGCTGGGCTGCAACAGTGCCTTCCCACCACAATAAACAAAACAGCATCAAGCAATTGAGGCCAATCTTTGATAGGGCAGATTAATTACCAAAAGAAATGGGATCGTTGGACCAAAATATTATGTGATTCATCAAATATTCAACACAGGTAGGATAGAAAGTTGGATATTCTGAATCCACAAGTCTATTTACATTTCTGTAATACTGATGCCCCAGCATGGTATGCCATGGGTTTGTGATTTTCAAGAGCAGGTTATTGAATTGCAGGAGAAACAAAATGGAGACACAAGAGACTGTAGGTGCTGGAACCCGGAGCAACAAAGAATCTGTTGGAGAAACAATTATTTTTCCCTCCATAGATGCTGCCTAACCCATTGAGTTCCTCCAGCAGATAGTTTGTTGCTGGAGACACAAGTCGCAGTGTTTGAATGCTTAGAGTGCCATACCAGATGTGTACCACTCCGAACCTGTGCTCAGCCACGATGTGCCAGACCTCAAAGGCACACAGAGAGAACTACTTCAGGTTGCCAAGCCAGATGCGCAAGAGATGTCGGCTACAGCAGGGCACTCCTAGGATTCACCTGTCATGAGAAGAAGATCATGAGGTATTTGTCCACCTAGCCCGGACCTTTTGTCGGAATGGAAATGTGACGAAGAACCGGCAGAAACATTCACATCTGAAGATGTCCATCTCATTAATGAGATGTAATCCCAAAGTCTTTTTTTACAATCTAGCCACCAATACGTTTATCTGATGCTGGCCCTTAGATACTGAAGTGGCTGCGATGGAGGATTACATTTAGCCACCTGCTGAAACATTATGATAAGGTAGATCAGTGCACTTTCTCAAAAATATACTTGTATTTTAGTATTCATAAATGAATGAGCAAATTTTGGTAAGAAGATGCCATGATATCCTGAAATGAAAGAGTTATAGGGAGATACGGCACAGAAACAGGCCCTTCAGTCCATCAATCCACACCAACCATCAGGCGGCCACTTACACCGATCCTACATTAATCCCATATGTTTAGTCTCCCCATGAACTTCCCACGGATTCTACCACTCACATGCACCTGAGAGGCAATTTATACTTGCCAGTTAACATACCAACCCACATGTCTTTGGCAAAACAGAAAGTGCTGGAGGAACTTAGTGGGTCAGGCAACATCTGTGGAGAGAATGGACAGATACCAGGTATCAGGTTGGGACCTTTGGGAGATGGGAGGAAGCTGCAAAACCCTGAGGAACCCAGGTGGTTTTAGATGCAATTGTGAATATTGGCATCATATATTTGAAAAGGTCCAGGTTAGACCTTTACATTATTCGGCAATCTAAAAATATTTTATTTGAGAGACACGGCATGGAATCAGGCCCTTCGGCCCACCGATCACTTCTAGCTGTACGTTATCCCACTTTCTCATTCACTCCCTGCACACTAGGGGGCAATTCACAGAAGTCCAATTAACCCACAAACCCTGCGCACAACTTTGGGACGTGGGAGGAAACCGGAGCACCACTGCGTGTCGCCCTCTTAATAGAGCTGAATGTGTTTTGAACGTGTACTTTTCTGAAGGAAAATGCACTTGAGTCACCTCTGCAGTGCAACGTGATCAGCAACAGTCAACGAAGGAATCGCCATGACTGACATGGCAGCAAACCAGTTGTCACGCGAACAGTGGCTACTTATCCACACCGTTGACAAATGGGACGAGACAAAAGTGTTGACCTGGTCTAATTCTTGACCCGTTATAACAGCGAGGGGGAAGGCCGGTGTGATGAGTGACAACAGCGTCACCCAGTCAATTTGTGACAGACCGTGACAAGGTCTCCGGTCAATTCGCCCGCTGGAGCTTGTCCAAGCAGGTTAGGTTGACTCACGCATCCAGTGCCCGGGGGGGGGGCGGGGGGAGGCGAGGCATCATCTGAGTGACGGAATAGTTGAGCAATTACCGACGGGCCTGGCGGCGCGTCATGGCATGATTGGCTCCACTTGACCAATCGCATCCGAAGGGAGGCGGGGCCAAGCCTGATAAAGTTAGGGTGCGAGGTCGCACGCCTCCGCGATGTTCCAAGATGGCGGGCACAACAAGGAGGCTCCTGCTTGTCACCGTATGCTCGGCGCTGGTTATGTGCCTCTCGGCTTTCCTCAACATCGAAGAGCTTAACGAGATGAAGTACGGCATCGAGATCCTCTCGGACCCCATCATCAAAGGGCAGGTGAGTTGGACAGTGCTGTCATGGGGGCACGGTTGCCTCTGAGTGTAATCGGTTGTCGACCCGTTCGCACGGCGCCCGAGGATGCTCGTGTTGTTGTATACGCTTGGCCTTTAAAGTGGTCTACTTGTAATGTCCAGTTCACTTCATGTTGATGAATCTAAATAAAGCGACGTGTCCGTTTTTGTCAAGCACGCATCATGGGCAGGTAGTGATGGTATGACATTGGGATGTCTGTATATTAACAAAAAGTGGCTAGCGAAAATCTGCTTGTTGTCTTTTAGGGGATGGACTGCCCGTTTAATTGTTTTTCCGTGTGTGTTTTGCGTTGTGCAGTAGACTTTAATCCAAATTGAGAAAGATGAAATGAGGTGTAATGCATTATTTCGGGTGCTGTTCTAAAGTCGAGGTTGTTAAAGTATCCTTTGCTGCAGTCTATATATATTGAAAAATAAAATGTCGAAGAGATTGACCCGTTTCAGAATAGATAAAGTTGCAAAAGTACGGGTACTACTATGGCTGTAAATTATTTCCGGACACTTTGAGATAGTAAAATTGCTAAGAAAATCCGAATATTTGTTTATTTAAAATGTAAACTCGTTGTATCCTTTGTAGGTGTCTGATCAGCAAAATTAAAATATTGTGGAATAAGATGTATTATATTCTTTTTCCCTCTATGGGTGCTTTTGGTGTGTTTGGGGTCCTAATGCCTTGGGAGTGTCTAGATAGTGTGTACTTTTTGACACCAGTAGAAATAGCACAAGCTATAGCCAAAAGCATGTAGCATTTTTGTTTTGTTTACTTTGTATGGCCAGATAAGGAATTTGCTGAAACAGTGGTAATATCTTATTACTTTTCTGTACTATTTCTTTCAAGGGTATATCCAGCAAGTAAATCGATGGCATGGCATCTGTAATTCCAAGGTACTTGATGTCACGGCCTGTGTGAAAATCTGAGAGCACCAAATCCCTGACTTGCTGCTTTTGCAACTCAGTATAACTCTTGGAAAGATAATTTGCAGAAGCTAGCAATAATGTGTCCTTGTAACACAGAAGACTAGTCATTTAACATAGCTATTTGTGTCAATGTCGGGTTGTACAAGTGGTTGAAAAATCCCACTGGCACTTCGCCATATATGTTCACAAATGAAAATTGGCCACTTAAGTTACACACCAATGGGTATCCAATGATGCACTGATGGTAAATGGTTAATATAAGGCTCCGACAAATGTGTTTGAAAATATGTGCATGGTAGATAGTCTGTCATGGCACAATGCCTTAATCCGATACATGCTTTATAAAAAAACAAAAGGCTGGAGAAACTCAGCAGGTTAGGCAGCATCTGTGGAGGGAATGGGAAGACAACGTTTTGGGTCAGGGCCCATCTCACTGGAGTAGGGAAGAGAAAGCAGATAAAGTGAGGTGGGGCAAACCTGGCAAGTGATAGGTGGGTACAGGTCGGGGTGGAATAATTGGCAGATGGGTGGAGTCGGTTACAAAGGTTAGAGGTTTAAAGGAGGCAAAAGGATGTCTGATAAGGAAAGAAGATGATTATGTTTTTAATCTTACTATGCATGAGTGCAATCATACACAGATAAAACAGTGAAACAATTATAAATAGATCCTCTTCTGGGACAGCACGCAAAGAGTTGCCAGGTTCCAACGCCATCTTGCAACTTTCAGGTCTCTGAAAGTTCTTATCTTGGCCTAAGAAGATATGCAATATCCTTTTTTAATTTCAAGGCACATTGTCCTGGTGGCACTAGATCTATGAAGTAGGGGTTGGTGTGCATTTCTTGGCCATGGCTTCAACGTGGCTGCTCCAGGACAAATTGCTGGTGATATTTATTCTTAATTCGACCATTTCTACTAAGGTTCCATCAATATATACCTGGGTTTGTATGTACTGCTTTGCCATTCACTGCCTCCTGTCCCAAACCATTTAACAGCTGGGGAGGTATGTTTGAAGTGTTTTCACTGTTGTGTTGAAGGACATTTTGCTGTCAATTTGCACATCAAATTCCCAACAGACAGCCAAGAGATAAGAACGATATAATCTTTCTTTTTAACTAAAGTTGGTAGTGACCAGGGCACCAAGCAGAATAGCACTGCTGTTCTTTGAGCATAAGAAATGTATATAAACCACAAAATTGTAAAAATACAATGCTCCCTCTGGTGGGAATTTACAACATTCCTATACCTGACCTGTAATCAAGTAACTTCCCAACTATAGTGCGCACCGCTCGACTATGCATGACTCGATGCTGCTCTGGAGTGTTAGCCATCATGTTATGCACTCAAATTTCTGCAATGAAATTTGAACCCGCTGCATTTCACTGAGAGCTAAATACTTTTTTAATTGGTTGCGTTCCGAAGATGCTGTTTCTGTCTTGAACACGAGAAACAAACAGTTGGAGGATTGGAGAGGTGGGTGAAAATGGAAATGTCTTTGGAGTCTCCAATTGCAAGTTCATTTAATGGATATTTTGTGCAAAGCTGATATTTGAAAGCAGGGTCAGGGCTCTCACTTAACATTTTTATCCCTGTTGCCAGCTGGGCAACCTTGGCAGCTTTTTAGGTTGCCAAATGACAGTTTAGGTGGTCATTTAAGATGGCTTGCATGACGCGTGCTCGGACGAAGTGTGTAGTTACCAGTCGGAATTATGCTCAATGAAGCATTCACATATTATTTCTGCTTCAAATAAAGTCACAAACTAAACATATTCACCAATCAAGACTTGATATATACCACAATGACATGCAGCAAAATTATAATACAGTATCTCAACTCTTTTTACACATTGCAATTAATGCAATTTTTATTGTTTCTTCCAAACAAAAATGTGGTTGAATTATTCAGCGTATGATCAACTTGTGTCAATAAATCCTGGACCTTGATAACATATATGCTTAACCATGCACACTACAGATTGATGCAAGCATGTTTTCTGTGAAGGACCGAAATGTATCATGACATGGCTATAGCGAAGGAATAGGTAACGTTTCGGGTCAAGACCCTTCTTCAGACTGAAGAAGGATCTCGACTCGAAACGTTACCTATTCCTTCGCTCCATAAGTGCTGTCTCACCCGCTGAGTTTCTCCAGCATTTTTGTCTACCTTTTGAAAGCAGGATATGATTTACAAACTAAGACATTACAAGCTCTTTGATTAAGGGATAACCAGATTTGATCTGTCCCCATAATTTGATTGTAATGCAATGCAATTGTTTCATACACTGCAGGAATTGGATCAATTCCCTGTTCCACAGGTACTGCAGAGGAAAGTACTGAAGATTAGATTGGTTTCTGAAACAGACTTTTGCATCTCCGCCTCACTTGTCTTAAAGCTGCACTCTCCAGGCATATTGTTCCTTGCTTTGGTGGAGTGTCCTCCTACGAGCAGTTTAAAGGACTGACTGCCTAATTTAATTAACACATTTTATTTTCAACATTTTAGTTGTCTTTTTGGAATAGTAAAAGTTCTAAAAAATGTGGAAATCTTGTATTTAACTTTTCAGAGGTGTGGGACTGGCATGTAATATCACATAAACTGCTTTGATGATAACGGCGTAAAATTTTTTATCTGAATAACTTGCTGTGACTATCAAATGCCGAGGAGACCTTTACTCGGCCTAGTCTGTAACAGCTCTGTATGGGATAAATGGCCTGTCACAGCAGCAAAAATAATGGATGAAAGTCATTTTCTGGGGTCTGGGGATTGCTGTCAAGTTCAACATTTCCCCTTGAAGGGGGGGGGGGGGGAATAGAGGCTTGACAGCAATGACCAAGTTGCAGAATATTAATAAATTAAAAATAAAATTTGCAAGCCTATTATTTCTGCTGGAGTGACTAGTGAATCTTTTCGAAAACATAGACATAGAAAATAGGTGCAGGAGTAGGCCATTTGGCCCTTCGAGCCAGCACCGCCATTCAATATGATCATGGCTGATCATCCAAAATCAGTACCCCGTTCCTGCTTTTTCCCCATATCCCTTTTCTGGTGAAGGTGCTCCCACAGTGCTGAGGGAGAGCAAGTTGCAAGATTTAGACCCATTGATGATGAAGGAAGGGTGATATATTTCCAAGTCAGGAGCTGCTTGTAGGGGAATCTGCAGGTGGTAATGTTACCAATCATCTACAGCTTCTGGGAGAGGCCATGGGATTGGGATGTGCCGTCAGAGTACATTGGAAGAGTGACTACAGTGCTTTTTATCGATCGTTATAATGTGATGGAGTTATTGATGCAAGCTCTTTTTAAGGAAAGTAGATGTGCAATAATACTGTTTGTTATGCGTTAACAAAACTTTTTTTCGTGCCTTTTTTAAAAAGTTACTGGATCTGATTTAATTCACAATGTCGATACGGTTGTGGGGATACATTGTAACCTTGCGCTGGCTTGATTGAATAAAAATTAATTGCATAATTACGTATTTCTCTTTCTACAGATACTGACTGACCTGCAGTGCATTTCTAGCACTTTATTTTAATTTAACACCACTTTTAAAACCAAATTAAAAATGTAAATTGCCCAGCCACAACTAAATGCTATGCTCGATCGGCTGTTCTTGTTTGGGACTGAAATGCAAGACTTTGTTTTAACTTGAACATGAATAGTTAATATAAATGTCATAGGATTCCTTGAATAGTATGATCAGAAATCTTGAAATTACCTTTGGAACACTTTCTAAAGGTTCAGGCATGTAGTATTTTTTTTTTCTCCATGGTGCTTCAGCTTTTTATTATTGTTGATGTTTGTTAATTTTAGCATGATACTTGGGCTCATGAGTGCAAAAGAAAAATCTGTTCCTCTATCATAACTTTTCTGTAATGAATTAAAATACTGATGATGATGTAAAGTTGATTATTAACATTTAAAAAAATGTTATTTCAATCTAATGGGATAGGAAAAAGTAAGCATTTCATGTGTTAAGAGCATTCTGTGTTTCTGGGGTCATGCCACACCGAAACAGGCTCTTCAGCCCAACTTGCCCATGCTGACCATGTTGCCCCATGGACACTAGTCCCACCTGCTTGCATTTGGCCCATATCCCTCTAAACCTTTCCTATTCATGTACCTGTCCAAACACCTTCTAAATTGCCTCCTCAGCTCTTTCCATATACCCACCACCCTCTGTGAAAAAGTTGCCCATCAGGTTCCTATTAAATCTTTCCTCTCTCACCTCTGTGTAAAAGACTCTGCATCTTCCTTATCTATTGTCCTCATGATCGTATACACCTCAATAAGATCACCTCTCATCCTCTTACGCTCCAAGGGATACAGTCCTAACCTGCCCATCCTCTCCTTGTATCTCAGGGCCTGAAGTCCTGATAATCTGCATAAACTTTCTCTGCACTCTTTCCACCTTAACGACATCTTTCCTATAACAGGGTGACCAAAACTGAACACGATACTCCAACTGTGACCTCACCAGCGCCTCATACAGCTGTAACATAACATCCCCGCTTCTATACTCAAAGCCCTGACTGGGGAAGGCCAAAAGCCTTCTTGACCATCTTATCTACCTGTGACACACAGAAACTGCGTGCCTCTGCTTCCAGATTCCCCTGCTCTACCACCCTCCCTAGAGCCCTGACGTTTACTGTGAAGGTCCTGCCCTGGTTAGTCTTCCCAAGGTACAACACCTCACATTTATTTGCATTCAAACTCTATTAACCATTCCACTGCCCACTTGCCCATCTGATCAAGATCCTGGTGCAACCTTTGATAACCATCTTCGCAGTCTACAATGCCCCTTACTTTAGTGTCGTCTGCAAACTTGCTAATCATGCTTTGTATGTTCTCATCAAAATCATTGATTTTAATGACAAACAGCAATGTGGCCAGCACCAAACCCTGGAGGTTGTAAATGTCTGAAAAGGAGGTTAAATGGAAGTCTTGAGATTAATAATTTATCTTAACAATGCGTGTTTTTAATCATTTTAAGATCTATCCACGAGGTTTCAGACAAAATTCTTAAGGGGTTGGACAGGCTAGATGCAGGAAGATTGTTCCCGGTGTTGGGCAAGTCCAGAACAAGGGGTCACAGTTTAAGGATAAGGGGGAAATCTTTTAGGACCGAGATGAGAAAAACATTTTTCACACAGAGTGGTGAATCTGTGGAATTCTCTGCCACAGAGGGTAGTTGAGGCCAGTTCATTGGCTATATTTAAGAGGGCGTTAGATGTGGCCCTTGTGGCTAAAGGGATCAGGGGGTATGGAGAGAAGGCAGGTACGGGATACTGAGTTGGATGATCAGCCATGATCATATTGAATGGCGGTGGAGGCTCGAAGGGCCGAATGGCCTACTCCTGTACCTATTTTCTATGTTTCTATGTATGCAAATACATTGTTAATTAGATTCCAAAATAATTGATGTTAATTTTGCATTGGGTTGCATGGGCTTGCTGGGCTGATTCTTGATTCTATTTTACACACTTGGCCAGGCATTTGGTATCTGCTTATGTGGGTGGCATTAGCAGAAGAATTAGCCTGGTTCTATCATTGAGTGACTAAAATTAAACTTGCGTCCCGGTGTATGCAAATGACAGAAACCGCAGTGGAAAAAATGTGCGTCTTGTTTATTTCTAGAACAGTTGACGTCATAATCTCAGTTTATCGAGATAGGCGCATGAAGAGAGAAGTTGATATGCAAGATTGCTTGCAAAACTAAAATGTGTGATACGGTAAATGCTGGAATCAAAAGAAGAAACAAGACATTGTTCATTGAAGAATGTATAATATAGTTGGTCTAATACATTCTTTACTTTCCACAAATGAATACTGTTTGAGGAGGTTTAAGGGGGAATTTGATAGACTACCTTCAAGATTATCAGTGATTGCAGGCCAGAGGTAGACGCCATCAATTAAAGACAGTCACTGATAAATCCAATGGGAATTCTGGAGAAACGATCTTTGCTACAGATTGGTTAATGTGAAACTTGCTATCAGAGTGAGTGGTTGAGGTGAAATGCATTAAAGCACTTCATTAAACAAGTGGAAAAATAGCAGTTATTACTGGTGGAATTAGATCAGGAGACTCCTGGGGAGCATAAACACTGATAAGTTAGAACAAGTATTTGTTTTTTTGTGCTGGTTTTGATGCTCCAAGTTTTTCTTGTGGGGTTGGGGAAAGCTGGACAAAAAGAAAGATATTACTCGATTTCCTGCCGCACCTTGCATGAATGCTTGGGCCAGGTTTCCCAATGAAGCTCATTGTGGAGATTTCCTGTGATGGCTAGATCTTTCTCTGACTGTGCCAAACCGGAAGTTGTGCATATATGTGGAGAACTTGCCTAAATCCTCAGGGTATTCCACCCACCAGCCTCTATTCTGTGTCGTCTAACCCTGCTTTTATTTCTTATTTGTTAGTTTAGTTTAGCGATACAGTGCAGAAACAGGCCCTTTGACCCACCTGTCAACCAGCGTACCCTGCACATTAACACCATCCTACACACACTAAGGGCAATTTACACATGCACCAAGCAATACCTCCAAGTCTGTGGAATGTGGGAGGAAACTGAATATCTCGGCGAAAACCTGCGCGACATGGGGAGAACGTACAAACTCCGGTAGGCAGCACCCGCAGTCGGGATTGAACCCGGAACTCCGGAGCTGCAAGTGCTGTAAGGCTACCGTGCTATCCACGTTCTCTTCCATCCGCCTGTTTTTCCCCCCCCCCCCCCCCCCCCCCCCGTTCAAAACTCCTTACAAAAGCATGGGAGTTGCCCTCCAAACTACACACCATCCTGACTTGGCAATGTATCGCTGTTCCTTCACCATCCGTGGGTCAAAATCCCGGAACTCCCTAACGTCATTAAGGGAAAAGCCACTCCACAAGGACTCCAGCGGTACAAGATGGCAGCTCGCCACCACCTTCTCAAGGGCAACCAGGGATGGACAGTTGAATTGTATTATTGTTTGGTTCAGAGATACAGCATAGAAGCCAGCCCTTTGGTCCACCGAGTCCACGCCGACACATTCTCGCTAGTTCTATATATCCCCCAAACACATCCACCCCCGACAGACTTTACAGGGGCCAATTGACCTACAAACCCATATGTCTGCGATGCGGGAGGATATACCGGTGCACTGGAGGAAATTCATGCGATCACGGGGAGAACCTGCAAAATCCACACTGAAAGCACTTGAGGTCGGGCTTGAATCCAGGTTTCTGGCGCCGTGAGGCAGCAGTTCAACCAGCTGCTCTATGGTGTCTAATTGTACATTTATTTGTTGTGTTATTGTATTTAATGTGCCTGTAACGCTGTAGCAACTAAGAATGTCATTGATCTGTTCATGACAATTAAGCACACTTGACTTTTGACTCATTTCTGTGGCTTGGCTAACTGGTGGATAAACTTGCTGGAGAATTTTTGTTGTTGTCCTCAAATATCGTAAATAGCATTCAAAGTTGACAAGTTCTTCTCTGCAGCTTTATGCTTCAGTGCAAAACCACCACTATTAATTTTTTGTGCCTGTTTCTGCCTCGGGTGCAGGTGTTATTCTAGTCGTTCACCAAACATTGTGGCAATTACTTCTCTACTCGTGAGCTCCTATTTGTGGGCTGGCATGCATGCATGCAGCACCAAATGTTTGTTGTAGATAAGAAGGTATATCAACATGCTTTATAATTTGTTGCAGTTGACTTTCAAAGTTGGCAGTTTTGTAGTTAATGGCTGGTTTCAAATTCCCCAAGTGCATTTCGTTAGCATTGCTTTATTTGCCAGCTGTGATGTGTCGTGAAAGGTTGCCTATTTAGTCCATGGTGCTGCCAGTAAATATACATAGTAACTGCGTCATTAGTTTTTAAAAACTCATTGTGTCAGCCGTTTGTTGTGATAGCCAGGTAACCTCGAGTTGGAAGGCATTGCACAATAGTATGAGATTTGATCCCACGGTATTGTGTTAAAAGTACTGTCTATAGTTTCTGTAATGGTCAAATATACAATTGAACCAGGCAAGAATAGACGTAGTTGCTCTAGCCTTCATTTTCGGACTACGGCTCCCATTCAGACTTGGCATGATTGTACAATTCCACCTACATATCAAATCTCGTGACTGCTTTGCTGAAAGTGGCGAAGAGAATTGAAGCATTTAACATGTGCGCAACTCTGCTCCACACATTGCATTTCTGATGGAAATACCTTGATTCAATTGACTAAAATTGCTGGGATTTCTTTGATTTGGTTAGTTTCCCCTGTTCCTGAAATAGATGCCCTTTAATTGTTGTTCAGAAGTGCAGTTGACTGTTGTGAGTCCTGACCCACTTGCAACTCATTGTTGAAAGTGTTGTAAATCAGGGTAATGCATGTTTTTTATTGCTTTATCTGAAATAACTGTCCTGCTGTGCACTGTATTTAACTGGCATTTCGATTGTTCACTCTAAACTCGACAGGAATGGAAGCATTCTTACAGAAATGTAATCTTAAAGGTTTACATTTGAAAGAGAGAATTGCTAGGTGTTGAAATAACGGTAAAATAAATTGAAGAGTCTATTAGATCTCTTAAAAAAAACGGCAAGGCCCCGGGCCCTGACGGTATAAGCTCTGAATTTTATTTAAAAAATCACGATCTGATCTCCCCACGTTTACAGACACTATGAGTACATTTGTACTCAACAGAAACTGCCAGAAACGCTAAACGAATCTATAATAACACTTATACCAAAAACAGATAAGGACCCTGCTTCGGAGTGGGTCAGCTGCGGCTCACCTGCAGTCCGTCTGTCTTTTATTTTATTTTTGTCCTCGTCCCTGTTTTTGGCGTTTATTTTTGGTTTGTCGGGTTGTGTGTGTGTGTGGGGGGGGGGGGGGGGGGGGGAGGGTGGGAGAAACGGGGTTTTAGTCTCTCCCTTCGGGGGGATGCGACTTTTCCTGTCGTGTCCCCAGACACCGTCTCCGTCTGTGCTGAGGCCCTGGTGACGGCCTTCCAGCTTCCAGAGGCGGCGGCATGGCCTTCAGAGCTTCGGCGGCGACCTGGCTTCCGGCGGCGGCCTGGGCTTCGGGAGCTGCGGTGCTCCAGCGGCGGCCTGGGTGTCGGGAACTGCGGTGCTCCAGCGGCGGCTTGGATGTCGGGAGCTGCGGTGCTCCAGCGGCGGCCTGGGTGTCGGGAGCTGCGGTGCTCCAGCGGCGGCCTGGTTTTCGGGAGCTGCGGTGCTCCGGCGGCGGGCCCTGTGGCGGCGTTCCGGCGTTAGCGGTGGCGGCGTTCTGGATCCCCTCAGCGCAGAGGGAGAATAAGGAGGGGAGAAAAGACTGAGACCCTAAGACTTTTGCCTTCCACCACAGTGAGGAGGTGTTTGGTGAGCTCACTGTGGTGGATGTTAGTTTTGTGTTTATTATGTGGTATTGTATTGTTGTTTTTTTATATATGTATGACTGCAGGCACGAAATTTCGTTCAGACCGAAAGGTCTGAATGACAATAAAGGTATTCTATTCAATGAAGACCCAGCTTCTTCTTCTTCTTTCGTGTGGCGTGCGCAGCCTAAAGTTGTTGGACAACTTGTTCTATTTGATCTTCCATTTGTGCACGTCGAGTTTATTGCATTAGTCGAAACAGGGCGGCCCACGTGAAGGTTGCAATCTTCCACCCCAGGACCCAGGTTCATATAGAGCTATAGCTCTTAAATACTGATCAGAAAATATTAACTAAAATCCTAGCACAAAGATTAAGTACAGTCATTAATAAATTAATACACCCTGACCAAACAGGATTTATCCCAAAATGTTACTCATCGTATAACCTGAGACGATTATTCAATATTATATAATCAAAGAGAATTACTAACGCAGACTTAGTAATTATTTCGTTAGATGCTGAGAAAGCATTTGATCTGGTGGAATGGCCATATTTATTTTCGGTGATGGAAACATTTCAATTGGGCGATAACTTTAGCACATGGGTAAAACTTTTATATACTAACCCAACAGCTAGAATATTAACAAACCAAATGTTATCAACTAAATTTAACTTATCTAGGGGTTGTAGACAAGGATGCCTGTTATCCCCGTTATTATTCACACTCGCTATTGAGCCACTAGCAGAAAGTGTTAGGGGCCCATCCAGAAATACACGGATATAATACTAAAGACACAGAATAAAATCTCTTTATATGCAGATGATGTATTAATCTACATTACAAAGCCTGAAATTAGTATTCCAAACCTATTAAATTTAATAACTCAATTTGGTTTGTTCTCGGGATATAGAATTAATTGGAATAAAAGCAAAATCACGCCAATAATGGAAATCAATCTACATATATTACAACAATCCCCCTTTAAAATAGTTAATGAGAAATTTAAATATCTAGGAATCTATGTAACTAAGACATACTTTTTTATTTAAATTAAACTTCCCTCCTTTACTGAATAAATTACATAAGAATATTCAGTATTGGAAAACACTCCCTATCTCAATGTTTGGTAGAATTAATGCCACAAAAATGATTTTTCTACTGCAATTATTGTACCTCTTTCAATCAATCCCGATATCTTCCAAAACATTTTTTTTAAAGGTGGATTCCATTGTCACTAATTTTATCTGGAATTATAAGAATCGCAGATTAAGGAAAAAACATTTATGTAAATCAAAGACAAATGGAGGTTTAGCTTTATTGAACTTCGTGTTTTATTTCTGGGCCGTTAACATTAAAAATATGAACTTTTGGTTGGAAGAAATTGATCAGCAACCAGACTGGTTAAAGATGGAAAAGGAAGACTGTTTACCCTTTGAAATTGGCTCGATTCTGTTTGCTACCACAAAATTGAACAAAAAAACCTATAGTGAAACCAACTATAATATACAGTGGTATACGAATTTGGAAACAATTAAAAAAGACTTTAAATTGGATAATTTATCTCTTTCTTCCCATTATAAACAACCCTGCATTTAAACCTATGTTGGATAAAGGTTTTTTACAATGGAAAAATCATGGAATTAAAAAGATGGGTCATCTCTATAGGAAAGGTACCTTTCTTTCATTTCAGGAGTTACAACAAACTTACGGACTCCACTCAAATTACTATTTCAGGTATTTGCAACTTGGAGGTTATGTTAAATCAAATACACAAGACCACAGAACTAGAGATCCAGAAATTCATGATGAATGTTTGACTAAACATCCTAATACAGATAAATTAATATCTCATATCTATAGTATCCTATTAGTTGTGAGGCACCACTGACTGAATTATATAGGCAAACATGGGAAAATGAGCTAGGCCAACCAATAATGAAAGATATTTGGGACGAAAGTTTACAACATATACATCAATGCTCGTTAAATGCCAGACATTCTTTAATACAATTTAAAGTATTACATAGGTTACATTACTCAAACTGAATTAAATAGAATCTTCCCACTTCTCCTATTTGCGAAAAATGTCAGCATTTAGAGGCTAACTTAATTTTTAAGATAATTTCGGAAGTTGTCAACACCCAATTGGATCCCGACTCCAAACTACTAATATTAGGAATATCAGAACAAAGCCTAACACTTACTACAAGCCAAAGAAACTTTCTCGACTATAGTATAATAACTGGGGAAAAATTAATATTAACATTTTGGAAAGGCTCTATAACCCCCACAATTAAAATGTGGATTATGGAAATGTCGGAGACCTTGCATTTGGAAAGAACTAGACTTGTCTTAATGGACAAACAAGAACTTTTTGTCAGAATATGCTCTCCATTTATTGACTCTTTGAAGGGGTAGAATGGTTCAGCACGGAAAACTGACTGAAGCTCAAACTCGGGATTAGATGAAAAGTTATACTTAATAATTTTATTGTTAATTATTTTCTATCTATAAAAAATATAGAAGCAGAGTCATTAAATAATTGATAATATTAGCAATGTATGACTGATATACATGAAATGTTCTTATTATGTACTTGCTTCTAATAAAAAAATCTTTTTTAAAGTGTAAGCATTGATTAATTGTCAATATAAAGTTGCTGATTAAAGTATAGAATCTAAAGGGAAATATGCCGTACTTTATTTACACACCTTTTTTAATATATGTAACATCATGGTATGCCACCATGGTAAAACAGCACTCCGTATCATGTGTGCTGTAATTTGAATCCCTGTGCACCGTTGTACACAGCTTATTCAATACTGACATTGGTAGTTATTTGTGTAGCTTCTCCTCCCATGTATAAACTTGACAATGCAATAGCAGATGGTGCCCAACCCAGTAGACTCTGACTATATGTTAGTCCTAGGTCAAGACCCGAAACTTCACCTGTTCCTTCGCTCCATAGATGCTGCATCACCCGCTGAGTTTCTCTAGGATTTTTGTCTACCTTCGATTTTTCCAGCATCTGCAGTTCTTTCTTAAACATACTGGACGGGATGGTACCTTCCAACTGCTGAGGACAGGAAAATGGAAAATGCATCTTGTGATGGTATCATACTGGAAGTGTTGGATATGGGCAGGGCCCTAGTGAGACCACACCTGGAGTATTGTGTGCAGTTTTGGTCCCCTAATTTGAGAAAGGTCATGCTTATATTGAGGGCGTATACGCAGCGTAGGTTTACCAGGTTAATTCCCGGGATGGTGGGACTGTCATATGTTGAGGGAATGGAGTGTCTGGGCTTGTACACTCTGGAGTTTAGAAGGATGAGGGGATCTTAGTGAAACATATAAGATTGTTAAGGGTTTGGACACGCTAGAGGCAGGAAACATGTTCCTGATGTTGGGGGAGTCCAGAACCAGGGACCACAGTTTAAGAATAACGGGTAAGCCATTTAGAACGGAGACGAAGAAACACTTTTTCTCCTAGAGAGTTGTGAGTCTGGAATTCTCTGCCTCAGAGGGCGGTGGAGGCTGGTTCTCTGGATCCTTTCAAGAGAACTAGATAGGGCTCTTTATAAAAAAAAATAAAATAAAAAAAAAGCGGAGTCAGGGTATATGGGGAGAAGGCAGGAACGGGGTACAGATTGGGGATGATCAGCCATGATCACATTGAATGGCGGTGCTGGCTCAAATGGCCAGATGGCCTGCTCCTGTATCTATTGTCTATATGGTCCAGGATGATGCATTGCAGGGGGAGGCTGGTGGATTGGAAAATCATTCTAGTCCCAGAACCAGCCTTGAGAACAAAAGTGTGGACACTGTTGGAATAAATGTACAATTGAACATAAGGGGCAGCATATTGGAAGGTGCCATCATCTGAACAGTTGCAATGGAGACTGAGAAACTGGGAGTGTAGAATGGAGTCTTTGCAGGAAGTTGGTTAGAAGGAGGGAGAGTTATGTTAGCTGCGGGCTTGCGGTGGCTAATGATCGCAACTCATTCCCCTGAAATGGAATTGCGAAGCTAAGCTAAAGGGGAAAGGTCGGAGATGGACTCTGTGAAATCGGCACATTGGGGCAGCTGATGAGCCGCTGCCTCATGGCGCCAAAGACCTGCGTTTGTTCCTGACCTCGGCTGCTTTCTGCGTGTGCAGTTTGCACATTCTCCCTGTGACTGCGTGGATTCCCCCCACATCTCCAAGACGTGGGTCTGTACGTTAATTGGCCGCTGTAAATTGCCCATAGTGTTGGGGAGCGGTTAAGTACATTGGATAACATAGAACTAATGTGAACGTGGGCCAAGGGTCCCGATTTCCATGCTGTCTTTAAATCAATGAATCCGTTGAGATAACAGTAGAAAAGACTAATGGAAACCCACTCGGAGATCGGCATTTCTGCTGGTGGTAGATGAAATGCTTTTACATGCTCTGAAAGTGCATGCTTGAATTTTTTGTGTCATCTGAGAGTAAAGAAATAATATCTACCCCAGTATTCTTTGAAGTCTACAAATAGATTTGCATTTTGTCAGCTGTTTACTAATCTCTGTAGTGTAGCAAGTCTGGAGGTACTCTGTTAAGGGCCTGTCCCACTTTCCCGAGTTACTCACGAATTCTCCCGAGTTTTCCCCTTGCTTCAAACTCTGAGAATGTCCTTAGCGAGGCCGTAGGCGTCCGTAGATATTTTGGCACGGCTTGTAATGCCAGCCATAGGTGCGCGGGGCATCAGATAAGTCGGGACGTTTTTCAGCATGTTGAAAAATGTCCACCAGTTTAAAACAAAAGTAGCTCCGAGTACCTACGGCTGGTTATTAATTCTCAGAGTTTGAATCGAGGGGAAAACTCGGGAGTAACTCGGGGAAGTTGGACAGGGGCTTTAATAAGCAAAACACTGGTAATACCATGCAGATACATAGTGCTTGGTACATGCAGCTGTTGGAGTTTTCTCCTGGGTAACGCTGAAGCAAAGCCAGTGGCTTTACTGTGATGCCAATCAATTTCAAAATAATCAAATCTGAGCTGGCACCGATGACCCGGGAAAGGTGGAGCCCACGCTGGTCCATTGTTGGCTGTGGACGAGGTGATACAAAGTGATATGATCAGTGAAATTAGCAGGATGACTAGGGTGGGGGAGGGACGGAGAGAGAGGAAATACAATGTTCATCCCAGGTTGTAAGCTGCCCATGCAAAATATGAGGCCACGGCCAGCAATTGACCATTGTTGGCTCCACCTTTCCTGGATCATCGGTGCTGCCTCTGATTTGTTCTGTACTTGTTCATACCTCTAGTCTCCCTCCTCTCCTGACCCTCAGTCTGAAGAACGGTCTCAACCTGAAATGCCACCTATTCCATCTCTCCAGAGATGCTGCCTGACATGCTGAGTTACTCCAGCATTTTGTGTCTATCTTGAACATATTCAAATCTCTATGCTGCTGTCGGGAAAACAAGCTATCAATTTATCTCTATGCAAATATTGGCCTGGGTTTGTTTGTCAGTCTGGTTCATGTTCATAAGTCTTGGCAGCAGAATTAGGCCATTCGGCCCATCAAGGCTACTCCATTCAATCATGGCTGATCTATCTTTCCCCCTCAACCCCAATCTCCTGCCGTCTCCCCATAACTTTTGACACCCGCACTAACCAAGAATCTGTCAATCTATTAAATACCCAATGACTTGACCTCCGTAGCTATCCGTGGCAATGAATTCCAGATTCTCCACCTGGCAGTGCAAACAGGCACTCAAAATATATTTATTTTATACCACTTTTGAGGGATATACAAATGATCTAAATATTGATTGATGGAACAGATATGCCTTTCACTAAAGGATAAAGCGCCTGTCCTACAAGCATGCAACTCTATGCGATTAGTGCGACCTAACGTGGCCTCGACGCATTACACACCGCCCCGACATCATGCCTCCGTGACCCTCTCTGTAGGTGCCTCTGTGACCCTCTGTGTGTGGCTCCATGGCCCTGTGTGTGTGCCTCTGTGCCACTCTCTGTGTGCCCCTCTCCGTCCTGGCGAACTTACCTTAGACTTCGCTCCAAGTTTGCCTCGCTTTGCGCCGCGTTGCGCCACTCACCCGACTTCCGCGCGGCACCTGCTGCCGGTTTGGTCGCGCTTGCCGCATGCAGGCGCATGCTGGTGGGAACGGCCCTGTACAGGGATCACCCGACCTCCGCGCGGCCCCCGCTTCTAGTTTGATCGCGTTCATCGCATAGAGTTGCATGCTTGTAGGACAGGCCCTTAAGTAGCAGGAAGATCACTATAATCTTGTCCCTGATCTCATCCCAGGAGTTTCAATGTGATCCAATTAACATAACCCATTTGTGTAAGAAGGACTGCAGATGCTGGTTTAAGCCGAAGATAAACACAAAAAGCTGGAGTAACTCAGTGGGACAGGCAGTGTCTCTGGAGACACCGAAATGGGTGACGTTTCGGGTCGAGACCCTTCTTCAGACATAAGCAGGGCTTGAAAGTAACGGTTGCCCGGGTGCCATTGACCACCCAAAGTGCCGGTGGGCAACCTAAACGCTGAGTCATTTTGCCCGGCTTGGCAACTTGGTGTATACTGAAGATAGACACAAAAAACTGGAGTAACTCTGCGGGTCAGTCAGAATCTCTGGAGAAAAAGAACGTGACATTTTGTGTCGGCGACGGCTGTTGTGCGGGGCAAAGATACTAGGTGCGGGGTGACGAAGGGTCGGGGCGAATGACGGGCCCTGAACAGCAGCAGCAGCGGCCATGATAGCGGCCACTGGTTGCCACTCTGCCAACGGCGCTTTCAAAACAAACCCTCCCGCACGCCGAGGCCACAAGGAGGTAGGGAGGGGGAGGCTTCCTTCCGCCGTCAGAAGCAGCTGCACCAAATGTCCTATAGCTATAGGATCTTTGAGCTGCACCGCTCGGCCCCGCACCTTGCTGTTGGCTGGCGGTGGCGAGGATATCCCAACCGCTTTCCCCCTTTGGTGGTGGACAGGGACAGCCAAGGCAGCGGGGCGATGTTGTCCGAGGAGCGCTGACTTTCCTCTCGCTCTCGCCCTTCCCCCCCCCCCCCCCCCCAACCTTCTCCATCCTGCACTGATCCCCATTCCGCCCTCTATTCAGTCCTCACTGACAGCCCCTGTGCTCCCCTCCCCATCTACCCCCCAATGTATTCGTCCTGCGTTGACCACCCTATCCACCACGCATTGATTCTCCTGCCACCCACCCATCCATCCTACACTGTCCCCCAATTCATCCTGTACTTATCTTCCTTCCCATCCATCCCGCACTTCTCCATTCATCCTACTGATTCTCTCCCCCCCCCCCCATTCACCCTGTACTGATCCCCCCCATTCACCCTGTACTGACCCCCCCCCCATTCACCCTGTACTGACCCCCCCCATTCACCCTGTACTGACCCCCCCCATTCACCCTGTACTGACCCCCCTTCACCCTGTACTGACCCCCCCCTTCACCCTGTACTGACCCCCCCCATTCACCCTGTACTGACCCCCCCCCATTCACCCTGTACTGACCCCCCCCTTCACCCTGTACTGACCCCCCCATTCACCCTGTACTGACCCCCCCATTCACCCTGTACTGACCCCCCCCATTCACCCTGTACTGACCCCCCCCATTCACCCTGTACTGACCCCCCCCATTCACCCTGTACTGACCCCCCCATTCACCCTGTACTGACCCCCCCATTCACCCTGTACTGACCCCCCCATTCACCCTGTACTGACCCCCCCCATTCACCCTGTACTGATCCCCCCCCCTTCACCCTGTACTGATCCCCCCCATTCACCCTGTACTGATCCCCCCCCATTCACCCTGTACTGATCCCCCCCCATTCACCCTGTACTGACCCCCCCCCCATTCATCCTGTACTGATCCCCCCCCATTCATCCTGTACTGATCCCCCCCCATTCATCCTGTACTGATCCCCCCCCCATTCATCCTGTACTGATCCCCTCCCATTCATCCTGTACTGATCCCCCCCATTCATCCTGTACTGATCCCCCCCATTCATCCTGTACTGATCCCCCCCCCCATTCATCCTGTACTGATCCCCCCCCCCATTCATCCTGTACTGATCCCCCCCCCCATTCATCCTGTACTGATCCCCCCCCCCATTCATCCTGTACTGATCCCCCCCCCCATTCATCCTGTACTGATCCCCCCCCCATTCATCCTGTACTGATCCCCCCCCCATTCATCCTGTACTGATCCCCCCCCCATTCATCCTGTACTGATCCCCCCCATTCATCCTGTACTGATCCCCCCCATTCATCCTGTACTGATCCCCCCCATTCATCCTGTACTGATCCCCCCCATTCATCCTGTACTGATCCCCCCCCATTCATCCTGTACTGATCCCCCCCCATTCATCCTGTACTGATCCCCCCCCCCATTCATCCTGTACTGATCCCCCCCATTCATCCTTTACTGATCCCCCCCCCTTCATCCTTTACTGATCCCCCCCTTCATCCTGTATTGATCCCCTCATTCATCCCATAGTGATTCCATTCATCCTGCACAGACCCTCCGATCAACACTGTACTAACCCCCCCCCCATTTATCCTGTACTGATCTCCCCCCATCCATCCCGTACTGATTCCCCCCATTCAACACCACTGACACCGCCCCACGTGCTCTCCCCTCACAATTTTACCTACTCCAACTAACATGTACTAATTCACCTGCCTCAATCCATCCATACCGCACTGATTGCCTTCTCAACCCCCCCCCCGGCCATCTATCCACCCGCACTGATTCACCCCCCCCCCGGACCCTACTGCGCTGGAAATGTCTTCAGAGCGAACATTGACTATGTTTGATAACGGAGTGCAATCAAATGTGTTTTAATTCCCAATGTTATTTGTTTCAGTCCATAAAGATGGATTAATTAAATTGTGAACACGTGAAACATTAAAACCGCAGTGTTCGATTGTCACTGCTGCCGTTGACAAATTATTACAGAATTCATTTTAACGGCAAATCAATGCTCTTAATATGGAGTATCAGTACTGTAAATTATTGGCAAAGGGGGAAAAAAGTTAAGCGAGAGCCCTGATGAGCATCGATTGTTTTTTCCTGCTTGTAGTTATTTAATAAGCAACCTTCACAATATCCAGGTTTTACTTCTGCAGTCGGTCATATACATCACAAATTTGGTCAGGAGATATTTCAGTTGAAATTTTAACGTTAATTCTGAAGTTAGAATGATGGAAACAGCGTTTATCAATTTTTTTTTAATCTGGTGCGTACAAACTTAGTATCTTCATTGCTGTTCACAACACGTACATCTAATCTGAATGTCCGGTAATGTGGCTTTTTGACACATTTAAACATATTACCAAAAGAACATTTGCTGCAGTTATGTCCTTTGGCCATCTCTTGTCCGTTAGTGTAATGTTTAACCAGTCAGATGGGTATAGTCAGTTTTAACAGCTATTATCATAAAATGCCTAGAGAAATTTCCTTGTAACCTGTATATTTTGTTATGGATAAATTATGTGGGAAGCGAGAGTGTTTCTGTACCAATAGTAATAACTACCCATGCTATGACCATGGTAATTTTCGGTCCTTCACAGAAAACATGCTTGCATCAATCTGCAGTGTGCATGGTTACGCATATATGTTACCATGGTCCAGGATTTATTGATGCAGGTTGATCATGCACTGAATAATCCAACCACATTTTTGTTTGGAAGTGTAAAGAACTAATATAAATTGCATTAATTGCAATGTGTAAAAAGAGTTGAGATACTGTATTATAATTTTGCTGCATGTCATTGTGGTATACATCATGTCTTGATTGGTGAATATGTTTAGTTTGTGACTTTATTTGAAGCAGAAATAATATGTGAATGCTTCATTGAGCATAATTCCGACTGGTAACTACGCACTTTGTCCGCGCACATTATCGCACGCGTCATGCAAACTGAGTTAAATGACCACCTAAACTCTCATTTGGCAACCTAAAAAGCTGCCAATGTTGCCCGGCTGGCAAAGGGGGGGAAAA
The DNA here is from genome assembly GCA_963514005.1 of Raja brachyura. The sequence goes on along the minus strand of OY740821.1, from coordinate 10,206,507 downwards.
AGTTAAGCGAGAGCCCTGATAAGCATCGATTGTTTTCTCCTGCTTGGTTTATGTTGCAAACCCAGGATGCCCCATGCCCCAAAGCTGTTTTAATGTCCTTGAAGCATCGTTGCATGTTAGTGTTTAATACAAGTATCAATGGAAGAGATTGTCTTATCAGTTTCCAAGGTACATCTGATAAGTGATCTCCGATGGAATACCCCAAGGCTGTAATGCAAATGTTCGTGGTGTACTAATGGACACATCACTACCAGTGTAGGCCTTCGAAGGGGTGTTTTCCAAAGCCCAGTTTGTGGTGAACTAGCTGATGTACGCCAAGGCATAAATAGCTGTGTGTAATTTTCTGAAATACTTGCTGTCATGTTGTAACTATTTTATTAATACAGTTCACTGCAGGCGTTTATCTAACTTGTGACCACAGCGCAGTAAATTACAGACAACCTCTTGGAAACGCGCAGTGTGAAATTTCTGCACTTCTGCAGAAAGCAGATGTTCTTTTAACATGCTTATTTTTCATCCTTTCTATTTGAAACGAATGAATGTGCAAGAATTCCACTCTCAAAAATAGTCCTTCCCTGCTTCAATGTGACATTTGGACATTCCCTGTCAGCCAACTGGTTCAGGGCTTTAATTTGTGGGGCTAGTTTTGTGCCGTAGAATTATACTCTCTAGTAAATCGACTAATGCTGCTCAATATCAATAGTAATTTTGTGCAAAGGTTCGCGGTTATTGAAGGAATTTTCAACGCGAGCTGAATTACATCCCGGGCTTCTGTTAAAAGGATTGCATGATTATCTGTGTCATTCTCAATAATTGGCATCATTTCAAGCTGCAACTGCTGTCTAAGTTTAACGTTTCCTTCTTTCTTTCAGTCAAAATCAGATGATATTGTAATAGTATCTTCAAAATACAAGCAGATGTACGAGTGCAGGCTGCCGGCTCAAGCCATGAAGTTTCAACAGGATTCTGAAGATGAAGAACAGTCTTATGCAGGGCTAGACATTTCTGAACTGTTGAAGCCAATGCATGCAGCATCTTGCCTTGTAAAGGTGAAGTTATTGTTGTGAAGAAATTAAGCTGAATACCTGTGTTTAGAAGTGTTCTTTTAGACACAAGCTTTGTTTAATGAAAAGTTAAATAATTACCAGTCATTTCTGTTGCCTCCTGTTCCACACCATCCCCATACCAATCCTCCCCCCCCACCCCACGTAACAAAAAATATGAAGCGTGACTGTTCGTATCAATGACGTATCAATGACTCACACAGACAAGACTTCCCATCTACACTTCACGCTGCCCTGGAAAAGCAGCCAATATAATAAAATCTGCTGATCCTTGCCCCTCATCTGGGTCGCCAGCAAGCTGTGGCGGTCGCCTCATCTTTATTCCAGGCCAAGGGGCCGGCCGCCATGCTGTCAGCTCCTACACCATGTGGTCCGAATCTCCTGGCGCCCACCTGCCCCCCCTTCTCCAATAGGGAACCTCTGTGATGGCACCACTGCAGCAGCACCACCACTGGATCTCCCTTCGATTCCGGCAGCCTTATCTACCATGTTAGAGCTGTGGGGTCTTCAATAATGATTTGTATCCTGTAGAGTTGATATTTTCATGCAGTTGTTACACTGGTCCTTCCCTTACTCTAGCATTTGAAGATTGCAGTAACCTATTAGAGATTGAAGAGATCAATTATTATTAATTCCTTGCACTTAGTTTAGTGATGCAGCCATTCAGTCCACTTTGACCATCAATTACCTGTTTGCACCAGTTGTGTTGTCCCACTTTCTCGCCCGCTAGAAATTTACAGAGGCCAATTAACTTACAAACCTGCATGGCTTTGGGATGTGGGAGGAAACCGGAGCACCTGGAGGAAACCTACATGGTAATGGAGAATGTGCAAACAGGATCGACCTTGGTCCCTAGAGCTGTGAGGCCTCAGCTCTACCGGCTTTCTGGCAAGATCGGCATTTAATGCCAATCCCTAATTGCCCTTTAATAGATGCTATTTTCCATGAACTGCAATCCCTATATGGGGAAGATACTTCCATGGGTAGATAGTTCAGGGATTTAGTCCCAACAATGATGAGAAGTAGTTGTGTATTTCCCTGTCGGAATGATGGTTGATATATTGACGTGTTTATCTTTCTATTTCCTTGCAGGTCAAGGAATGGTGGACTTACGAATTTTGCTACGGGCAGTATATCAAGCAGTATCACACAGAAGGTAAATCCAAAAGCTCATGTTGATAGCCAAATTTTGAATCTCTTTAAATTGTTTTTCTGAAATTTGTGCTTTGTCAACAAAGTCAACACATATTGCCATCCCAAGTTGCATTTGAGAAGTTGATAGCGAACTGCAACATTGAACCTTTATAGTCCTCCTAACTGTAGATTATTTTTCACATTTGCATCTTTTCTCTCATTCTCTTCCATGATTTTTTTAATTACTATCTTGACAAGGGATGGGGACATAAGGCCAGGATTGTGCTATGACATTCAGGCAACGCACTGGGATTGCAGGTCATTCTTTCCATGTTACCCATTCCACAACTTTTTTCTTTTTCTCTATTTTCATCCCGCAATCACCAAACCTGTTTCTACTGCGATTTTCAAATTGACTCTGTAGTCTGAGTCTCATGACTGACTTTTTGATGTATACTAGATATTAGTTACTAGGAATTAAAATTTTCAATACTCAGTTGCAGAAACTAAACTAATCCTTGTCTAACATTTAAGCTGTTATTATTGGTATCAAAATAAGCAGCATCAGAATCTGTGTAAAAATTATGTGCATTGATGTGATCGACAGAAATAACCGCTGTAGAAACAAGACAAAACACGTTTTTATTAACAAGCATTCTGCGCTCTTCAAACTTTGAGTGTGCAGTGTTAATAGAAATTGGTTTCAAAGTGTCTTTTCAAAGCTGGAAAGTTGAGCTGTACAAATAAACTAATTATATAAATTGTGGTGTTTGGCGGCAAGAGATTCTTGGCAACTCGTTTTTGACTCTGTGCTTGTGCAAGGATAATCTTGCAATCCCACCCCAACCTAATTCTTTCCCCCTCCCACCCCCACCCCCCCCCCCCCCCCCCCCCCCCAAAACTGAGGTTGCACCCATCTACAGTAAGAAGGGTAAGTATGACAGCACAATTCTGCTCTAATTCTTTGAAGTAATTCCCAAGGCATACAGGCTTGTTATATTGCAACGCTAAAAATACTTGTGATACAAGACTGACTTTAAAAAAACTATTTGCCTATTCTTACTGTGTGTCCGAATGTTTGCTAGAGCTCTTGAGTAGAATAGTGAAATGCAGTTTGTCGTCTTTTTAACTGTTAAAAATCTGCATTATACATCAAGGCTGCTGCTGTGCAGTTTAGCTAATGAACCAAAATTCAGAGCGCTGGCAATCAGGCAAAGCATTACAACTGCAGTGTTGCTCAAGACATTTCCAACTAGATTTCTGGCCAAAAATCTACCCACTTATTTGGGCCAGGAATGTTTTTAAAAACTGCGATGCTGATCTCCTGACAGGCAGGTTGTTCAGAGGTGCGAACAAAATGGTGATTGGAGGCAAAATACTAGATGTAACAAGTGACTAGAAAGGAACAGCCTCTGAAAGGTAGTTTCCATGCTGCAGAAGTCATGTTGTATCACAGCAACTGCTTTGTGTTTAAGCACGGCTGAAAGAATGGAAGTTGCCTACATTGCCAGCTTCAGGATCAATGCTGTGTTTGTCCAACACTGCATAAAGTTCTCATTTGTAACTCTACTTTCAAGATGGAGTTTGCATTTTAGCTGTAATTTTCTTGTGTTCAGATTCTGAAGTTAAAGGAGATGTGATGTATCTTGGGTTTTATGAATCTGAATTTGACTGGAGCAATGAAACTGCAAAGGTAAGGATAAATTCAAATCATAGGTAGGCTCGTCTGGTGTCATTCTATTATTGGTGGCAGCAGATCAAAGATTTAAATGCTGTTATTTGGACTTGCTCAAGCCAAATTGCTTTGACTACTAACCTTATACAGGTTATGAGTGTATAACTCTACCACTTTTATTCTTTGGGTTTTGTTTATAAATTCATTTTTATTTGCTCTGATCATTTATTGTTGACCATAAGATTTTTCAATGGGATGCCAACTTTGGTGGATGTTCTTCCCTTTAGAATTGGAAAATCATGTGTTCGAGCCCCATGCAAGGCTTGAGCATGTAATCGGGGCTGACTTTTCATGACTGAACAGAGGGAATGGTGCACTATTGGAGCACCTTTGGAAAAATGTGTTAAACAGGGACCACTTCTGCCAGGAAGTATTATGGTGTCCTGACCCATATTCATCTTGTAACCAAAGTAATTAAAACAAATGATCTGGTCATTATTTCTCTTATTGCACTTTGTGGGAAATTGCTGTGCGCAAATCTGCTGCTACTTTTTTATTTTGCATTACAATAATGACTTCAAATCAAAGTACTTTATTGCTGTGAGATGTCATGAATGGCGCTATATAAATAATACAAGTTCTTTCCTGCACGTAATGGTTGTCTATCACGATTATTGCATTTCTGAATTATGCGCAAATATCTATCTCTCGCATCCTTGCATAAATACAAATGTTGTCCTGTTATAATTTGCTTTGAAGCTCTAGAAGTCCATAGCACAATAAGGTAAGGTCACAGGATGTGCCAATTTGTAGCACCCTGTAATTGTGTAGGTATTAGCTTGTTCGTTTGTGGATGCGGACTGTGAATGGTGCATTTAAAAAACCAAATGCACTCTGTAACAAAAATGCCCCGAGTCAAATAATAAGCTAATCCATTAGTCTCCCAAAATGTTGCCTTCTCTCACCCATTCCTCAATGGGTGCTTTTGTTCAGAAACTAAAAGTTATGATCAGAGAGCTTTCAAATACAAATACAAATTGCCTTTATTGTCATTGAAACAAACAAAGGTCTGAACAAAATGTTGTTCCCTGCAGTCATAGCAGTAAAATGCACATAACACAATTAGCAGAGTTTCACACAGACGTCCATCACAGTGAATCTCCAAACACCTCCTCGCTGTGATGGAAGGCAACAGTCTTATCTCTTCCCTGTTTGTTGTGATATTCTAATAACAATGATATTCTAATAAAAAAACAATTCCCAGCTGAAGGGATTGGGTGACTTGCCAAGACTCAAGAACTTGGATGCTAAGTGATCAATTTGGCCAAGGCATCAAGTATAGCTGGTGCCCATGAAATTGCCGCCAGTAAAAAGAGGGCTATCTGTGCAGTTTGCCTCCAATGACTGCATGGTTAATTTAATTGATTACTGATTACAACTTCAACGGATTAAATTATATAACTAATACAAATAATTTGCAGTTATAAAGTCTTGCATACCTTTTTTTTGAAAATCCCTTTTACTTACAGGCTTCAAAGCAGCACAAATTGAAGAGGTATCATAGTCAGACTTATGTGAATGGATCCAAGTGTGACCTTAATGAAAAACCAAGAGAGGCTGAAGTGAGAGTAAGTTTACAGTTTACCTTAGAAACTGGTTTAAGAAAAAAATTAATCCTGTTATACTTAATTAGTTACTCGTGTTCAGAGTTAAAGGGTAAAATTCTGCTTGGTTTGAATCCCAAATCTATTTGGATGTATTTTGACTTTGGTGTTACTTTTGAGTAACTTTTTAATATATCATTTCCATTGAATGGTGTATGAGAGTGGTACTTGGAACACATCATCTCTTTAAATGCAGGACTTTTTAGTTGTCATTATTCTGGATCACTATTTGGGGCCGGCTCGAGCACTAAGGAAAAAGTGCATGAAGGTGAGGGCAGCGTCAGGTCAGAGTAGGTATCAGAACACTGGAAGAACTCCAAGTCACGCAGCATATGTGGAAAGAGAAACCAGTTTGGATGAAGGGTCTTTAACCTGAATCTTTTCACTGGTTTCTCTTTCCATTGATGCTGTGTGTCTAAATTTTTTTTTTTTTGTTTCGGATTCCAGCATTTGTTCCCTTGAGTAAGTACAACATGAGAGGAATGACTGTGCCACAGCAGCTTACCTTGACTTGAACCCAAGAATGAAATGTTACCCTATGTTATCAATGTAGGATGTATATATTAAAAAAGCTTAAACCATTACAATACTAAACGACCGACCTGAGTGTAAATCCTAACAGAGCAAATTGAGAAATAAAATGCAATAAATCCCGGTGATTTTTAAACTGGCATCTGGTGAATAAACATTGAATTCTGTATTGTTATAAAAATTCAACTAGTTCCTAAATATCCAAAAGTTTCAGAGGCTGCTGTTTGGGCATGTCCTCCTGGTGTTTGGGGAAGTTGAAATGGTGAGTTGCTTCAAAGGAGGGAGTATTGATGATGTTTGCTTGGTGGGTAAATATACTGTTCAAATGATATTGATTTTGCTATTCACTAATTTCACTGTGCGAGCTAAGTTCTCTTGTTTTATTGTATTTTCAATAGTTTATGTGTGAAGAAGGATCGGGAGATTTCATCGCTCGAGTGGATGAACCTCAGTCGTGCAATTATGTGCTAACAATACACACCACTCGTATCTGCCAGCACCCTTACTTGCGCCCCACCATTGTCTCCAAGCCTCACCCAATTAAATGCCAGCCTGCTCTCAGCCCAGAGCAGTATGTTGAATATGTCAAAGCCCAAGTCTGTGAGTAATGACGTTTTAATACCTTCAATCCAACCAAGGTGGATTAACTAACGCACACAAGTTGACTTTTACAATGTTACATCTTGCACTAAATGTTGTCCTTAGCTGTTATCTGTGCACTGTGGACAGCTTGATTGTATTCCTGTACAGTCTTTGACCAGATAGCATTTAAGCAGAAGCTTTTCACTGCACCTCAATACATGTGACAATAATAATCTAAACTGAACATTGATTATCTTAAGGTTTTATATTGTTTCGTTATGAAGTGTACTTTCAATGGCTGCCTTTCTGTAAGGAAGGTTAGTGCCAGTTTTGGCCAGTTTGGCTCTGAGGAGGTTGCAGTGGGTTAGGGCTCTATTCTCACGTTTAGAAGACTAAGATCTGACCTCATTGAAACGTACAGAATTTGTAGAGGGTTTGATAGGTAGATGGAGAATGTTTTCCCACGCTAAATAGTTTAGAAATAAGGGTCACACCATGTGGTAAGCCATTTAGAATTGATAGCGTGGGAAAATGGTATTGAGATAGTTGAAAAACGTAAAGCAATCAGGGAATTTATTGAGGGGCATGAGGACTGAAGAATTGTGTTAACCACCTCCGTTCACAATTGTTGTTGTGCATGTCAGCCTGTTGAACCTTTACTTTAATATATAATTTACCTATCTTAATATTTCAAGTTTTTGGTCTTTGAGGGGAACAGTTAACTGGTATTGCAAGCTTACAATGAAAAAAAAATCCTCTTTTAACAAAATTAATCGGCAAAGCAGAATCCTCAAAATTCCAGTGTGATAGTGAGAGCTTTTTTTAAATAACATTAAATAATTGCACTTCGAGCCAGCACTGCCATTCAATGTGATCATGGCTGACTTCCCCCAGACTCCTGAATTCAGAATTCTTCTCCGTCCCTGAGGAGATGGTTTTTAAACCCAAGTACCGGGCAGACACATGGTAATCATTGTTCTGTTGTTGATGCAGGGGTGTCTCTCCCTGACAACACTATCGAATCCTACTTTGTACTTTACTACTTTCCCCTCCAATGTTTTCTGCACTGTGGCACCACGGGCAGTTTGCCGTCTTTTCTGTGGTCTTTATTCTCATCTGCGCAGGCAGCAAGCAACTTGTACCTTTTGGGGGAAAAGTCATGAGTTGAGGCTCCTGCACTGTGTCCAGCTCGCAGTTGAATCCTCCTGACCAATGATCGTGACTTAACCCACGCTCCTGTCCCAGTAACTTGCCCATTCCTGAAGCTTAACGATGTCTACACAACGATGTCTTAACGATGTCTAGTTCCTTAAGGAAGAGAAGCTTATTTCAGGTGCTCTTTGTGGGATTGTACTGGTCTCCATCAGCTCCCCATGCACTGTACCACCTGTTCTACTGTCTGTCTCATATCTTGTTTTCCTTTTCATTCACTTGATTATGCTTTATAGTTTATTTAAAACAAATAGATTATCTTTCTAAACTTAGTTCAATATCCTATTTTAAAATTTATACATAAATTACATTACATAAAAACAGTTTTTATCCACGAGTAGCTGCTCTACTCAACAGCCAAAAATCAGTAGCCTCCCTTTGATCTGGTATTTTGTTGGTTCACATGCTTGATCAATGGTGTTTTAACATTTAGGTCTTATTAATATTAATGTTTAGTGTTTTCTGAGTCATTCGTAACTGTCACTGTCTGTCATGTTGTTACTTGAGGGCGGAGCACCAAGGCAAATTCCTTGTATGTGAATGCTTGGCCAGTAAAATTACTTAACTCTCACCTTAGTTTGAAATGACTGCCTTGGTTAAAAGAAGTTGGTGACCAACAGCATTTACACTTGGACGGGTCCATGGATAGGAACGGTTTAGTGGGATATTGACCAAATGTGTACAAATTGGACTAGTTTAGCTGGGGCATCTTGGTTGGGTCAAAGGACTGAATGACTCTGAAAGCCCGGCAGTCCTATCTTTGACAAAAGTCTGGTTGTTGATGAAGATGATGCTTTTTCCTGAGGTTGCCAGTATTGACTCTTTCTCCTGGTACCACCTCTAGCTGACACAAAGCGCAAAGTGGAAAAAATCTCGGAAGAATTGAAAACCTTGGATGAAATGCTTTTGAAAGACCAAAATACACAGAGCAAGGAAGTGGCCGGTCTGACTCAGGAACCTGGTAATCAATCTGAGGAGCTTCCAGTCAGCAACGAGAGTATATTTGAATTGGAAGGTATGTTAGAATCTGTAGCTGTACACAAGGCATTTATTCTGAAGGGCATTATTCAGCTGAAATTCCAAGAAGTAGACCAAGATCCTCTTGCGTGTCAAAATTCCACAGCGCGGAGCCTTAAATGTAGAAAAAATAAAACAGGGTTTCATAGGGTAGCAGGCTAGGAACTAATGGGGACCTTTTAGCACTCGCCTTATCTCTTGGGTCTGTATTTAATGTTTGATTTGTTCACTATAAACAAGGGAGGCACAGTGATAGAGGTGCTGCCTTGCAGTGCTTGCAGTGCCAGAGGCCCAGGTTCGATCCCTGCACGGAATTTGCATGCTCTCCCCGTGACCATGCGGGTTTTCTCCAAGATCTTCAGTTTGCTCCCACACTCCGACACCGAGGTCTTGAGGCAGGTAGTTGAGGCACGGATCATCTAAACATTGCAGCCACCAACACTAATATTTAAGTTTTATACTGTCTGATTTAGAACTACAATTACAGTTTATTTAGCAGTTTGTTGCCGCTGGCAGAAATGGAAGACTTGTTTCAGCTGTGTAGCAAATTCCAACCTTAAACCTTGCATCAGAGAAATCTGAAATGGAAAATATGCTTACTTTTACTTGATCTATTACACACACTGCATACAGTTTAAAGAACAACTCTGACAATGAACTAACAGTTGTAGGCTTGTTTGATTAACTCGCAGGAAGTGAAGCTTTCAATTCACCCGAGGCGATTGAGGAGGATGACTATGGTGAGGATTTCTGGAATAAAATCAGCAAACCAGAGACTGTCGATCCCTTTTCAGAAGAAAAGCTAGAAGAGGTATTGTCAAGAATTTTTGATTTATTTTTCCCATTGAACTGTTATGTTTGGAGAGAAGCAGATGCTATAATTGTACAAAAAACAGTGCAAGTGAAATCGGTGAGTGTGAAAGCTGATAAATTCCAAGAACCTGATTGACATCCTAGAGTTTTGAAAGAAGTGGATTGAGAGGTAGCTGGAAGAACTCAACGGGACCGGGCAGCATCTGTGGAGGGAACGTCGTTTACAGCTGGGACCCATATGTCCATTCCCTGCACACTGGACCAACCAACAAATGATGGATTTCATTCCTATTAAGTTGTGCATTGAAGACCTTTTCCTTGGTGGTTCAGGTTGTTTAATTCAGCCTAGGTTAAGCGGTGTAGTTTAACGTGTGTGTGTCCTTCAACTCCTTTACTTGTGATTTGCAGTAATGATAAATGTCTTTATTTATTAGGCTGACTCTAAATTGAGCGAAACGGTTCAAACTGGGGAAGATGATCTTCTGGATGACCAAGGTAAAAAAAAGTTGATGACTGGGCAGAGCAGCCCCTTCCAGCTTCCCCTTTCCAGGTGTGCACTAGGGCTGTTTCCAAATGTCCATGACCTGATCTCAGACGACATCACAGTCCTTCAATTTCAAAAAGTAGTGCATTGCACCCTTTAATTCTGTGAATAAATAAATATCTATACCTTTTACAAGATTTAGGTTTTACTATATGGAGGTATACTGTAAATCCATCATCATAAAGCTTATTTATTCCATTTTTAAGTTTTTTAATTTTTATATTAGAATTATTTTAGATTTCCATGTAAGCTTTGCAAAGCTCACTCCTGGCTTTGTAATTCTTTTCTCCGCACCACTTCTCTCCCACGCTACTCGGCTCTTTTGTTTTCAGGAAATCAGAAAATGCAGTACAGAATAATACGGAATCCCGATGATCTTGCAAAATTAGTTCAAGAATTAAAAGACCAAACTGAAAAGGTACTGAATATAATCCTGTCCATTCCATTCTCAAACGTTGATCTTGAAACGAAGAAATGTCTACAATGTAATTTCACTCTTTATGATGATGTTCTGCTTTGACCATCATAATTTGCTTAACGACATTTTGTGGCAGGTTAATGGAGTCCCATTTCACGGCTGCGATCACAGAACCAAATTACATGACCACAGAATGGTCACAGCCGGAAAGGACCCCCTTCTGCCTGTTGAGCATGCACCAGCTCTTTCTCAACAGTCTAGTCCCATTGCCCTGGGATTCATGACCAGATCCACCTTCCTTCTCAGCTTGGGTTTAGATCTGCCTCCTTGTAGCCTTTATAACAACCGACTCAACCTGAATATGGATGACATATCATGTAAACAGGTTCTTGGTCGAATGCATACCTAATATTCTCACTAGCCCCACCCCAACCCCCACTGCTGAGTTTAAATGAACCAAGTTATGGCCAGTATGGGTGAGAATAATCACTCAAATATCCAAATGAGCTTTCATTTCTGCGCCCCCTCCTGTCCTGTAGAGTTAACACATCTGGTAATAATTTTAACTCTGTACTGGCATTTTTTACTTTGAATTGCACTAATGCTCTCCCATTGTGAGTTCTCCGTATTTTGAGACTTGGACTGAAATCTCAAGACTATTTTGAATGGAAATAGATTGTAACTTTTTGATTTATAGCATCAGAAATAGTTTTGCTGAAACTAATGGTCGGGGAACAAATTCGTGGTGTTACTTTGCATGCAAAGTTACAACCTCCAACCATAGAATTGTTGTTCTACAAATTGTTAGGTTGACGTGCTTAAATCGTCTCTTAAAGTTTTCATTTTGCCTGGGTGGTTGCGAGCGGTGGTCAGCTGCTGTGCCTGTTAGAATTGAAGCTAATTTGTGCTTTCTGGCGGGTGAAAGCGGAAAGGAGAGGACAAGGATCCGACCGAGAGTTCTGCACAATATCCTGAGGACCGGGCCGAGCAAGACTCCTCGGAAAAGCAAGAGGAGACGGTAGATGATGAAGAGAATGAGCTCCTGAAAGACTTTGAAAAGGAACTGGAGGAAGTGTCTCTACCTAAATCAAAAATGTCTGAGATTAAAAGGGAAGTCAAGGAAGAAATGGAGAAGGAGTTTGAAAACCTTATTGATGAAGTGAGTAATTAATATGGGCATAAATAGTAAAATCGTTGGGTTAATTAACTTGACAGGCCCTGAGAATTTTTACTTTGGACCCGTGTGCATATGATGGATGACGTGCTGGTGAAGTATGTAATACTGGTGTCGCGGCATTGTGGATGGAATTGTAGTGATGTCGGTGCTTTGGGGCAAGACGATGATCAAGCGGCAATTACAAATCTTGCGGATGCTAAGATTGGGCCATTAGGTTTCAGGCTTTGTTACTGTCTAAAGGTGGATGTGGGCAGAATTTGTAGTGTCCAGAGTGGTGCCTTGACATTAAGATTGTATGTGATGGAGCATGCAATCAGGACCTGAAGCCCCCAAGTTGAACTCCGAATTGGTTGCTCAACTTGCAGTCGTATTATAAAATTGAATGAATGAATGGCACTTCATTGTCACATGTACCATGGTACAGTGAAATGCCTTATTTTGCATACAGCCTAGGCAGTACTTGTGTCGCCACGTTTTGGCGCCGACAATGTTACAAAAGTACCAAACAGTCTTATCTGCTGCGTGCCACCACATTGGCAGCAGCCTCCCCCTCCCCCCCCCCCCCCGCCACAGAGTCCCCCTGAAACATAGAAACATAGAAAATAAGTGCAGGAGGGGACCATTCGGCCCTTCGAGCCAGCACCGCCATTCATTGTGATCATGGCTGATCATCCCCTATCAATAACCCGTGCCTGCCTTCTCCCCATGTCCCTTGACTCCACTAGCCCCTAGAGCTCTATCTAACTCTCTCTTAAATCCATCTAGTGATTTGGCCTCCACTGCCCTCTGTGGCAGGGAATTCCACAAATTCACAACTCTCTGGGTGAAAAAGTTTTTTCTCACCTCAGTCTTAAATGGCCTCCCCTTTATTCTAAGACTGTGGCCCCTGGTTCTGGACTCGCCCAACATTGGGAACATTTTCCCTGCTTCTAGCTTGTCCAGTCCTTTTATAATTTTATATGTTTCTATAAGATTCCCCCTCATCCTTCTAAACTCCAGTGAATACAAGCCTAGTCTTTTCAATCTTTCCTCATATGACAGTCCCGCCATACCAGGGATCAATCTTGTGAACCTGCGCTGCACTGCCACAATCACAAGGATGTCCTTCCTCAAATTAGGAGACCAAATACTCCAGATGTGGTCTCACCAGAGCCCTATACAACTGCAGAAGAACCTCTTTACTCCTATACTGAAATCCTCTTGTTATGAAGGCCTCTTGTTTGCACCCAGGTCTCGCTGTACCTCCCCCTTGCCTAACCTAACCCCATTGAGATAATAATCTGACCCCTTGTTTTTGCTGCCAAAGTGGATAACCTCACATTTATCTATATTATACTGCATCTGCCACGCATCTGCCCACTCACTCAACCTGTCCAGGTCACCCTGCAACCTCATAACATCCTCTTCACAGTTCACACTGCCACCCAGCTTTGTGTCATCCGCAAACTTGCTAGTGTTGCTCCTAATTCCCTCTTCCAAATCAATAATATATATGGTAAACAGTTGCGGCCCCAACACCGAGCCTTGCGGCACTCCACTCGCCACTGCCTGCCATTCTGAAAAGGACTTTGCTTCCAGTCTGCCAACCAATTTTCTATCCATGTCACCACCCTACCCCCAATACCATGTGCTCTAATCTAGTCACCAGTCTCCCGTGCGGGACCTTATCAAAGGCTTTCTGAAAGTCTAGATACACTCATCCACTGGCACCCCTTCATCCATTTAACTTGTCATATCCCAAAAAATTCCAGACGATTTAGGCTCTTGTGAAAATAATACAATATCCTTGTCCTTTCTGCAGCGGATTGCCAAAAATTGCTTTTCAATAGTGTGTAAAAGCTTCCTATGGGGCTGTCCCACTGTACAAGCTAATTCAAGAGCTCTCCCGAGTTTAAAAAAAAAATCGAACTCGTGGTAAGCACGTCGAATGTACGTTGCGGGTATGTCGGAGCTCGGGACGTCTCTTAGCGGCTCGTAAAGCTAACGGCAGATACTCGGGAAACGCGGTAAGCTCGTGAAGACTCGTGAAGATTTTTCAACATTTTGAAAAATGTCCACGAGAGCCCCGAGTACCTACGAGTGGCTATTACCGTAATTCTCTGAGTTTGAATCGGGGGAAACTCGGGAGAACTCTTGAATTCGCTCGTACAGTGGGACTGCCCCATAACTTGTAGAATGTACTACATTGCACCTTCCAGCCAAATTGCCGCCATGCTGATCAATGATTTGTGTTGTGTAATGTTGTGTGTGCTTGGTGACTAAAAAAATGGAACTGAGCATAAATTGACATCATTATACTGATGAAATTGTGTGTAACAATATTTCTCAGGCACAAGATGAGCTTGAGGCAGAGGGTCTCAAAGGGGAATTTGATCGCAATCAAGCCTCCAAGACTTTGGTTACGACCCTAAACAAACTCATTGATAAGCTTGAAGACAAAGAAGCTTCGAACAAAGAGGACAGTGACCCGGCCAAGGGTAGTCCCAGTCACTCTCCCAAAAAAACACCAGGTACAAGGCGCTTATTTTGTTAGCACAAGTCCACAGACCTCGCTTTTATCACCCTCACACCCTGCCCTCTTTCTGATAGTCCCTGACAGTTGGACCCAAACTCTCTTATCAGCAAATATCTTGTGCTTTGTTTCAACAGAGAAAACATTGCTGATGGGCGTTAAATCCAATGTCATTACCAGCTTTGGCTGACATTGATAACTTACTTGAGACCAGGGCCTTACCAGTCAGTGTGATTATTGCCATGCCATTTGGGCCATTTTTCCTGTATTTTTTCAGAGCCCTAGAGGCAATAGTTACAACTTATTCACTAAGGATCTATGTATTAATAAGGATCTAAGGAAAATGTTTAAGGAAAAACATTGCAAAAGGCAAAACCATTGGGGAGAGATGCAAAGTATTATTTGAACATTATTTAAATATTATTTACATATTATATGTAAAGTTTACGTTAAAACAGTCGTGGAGAGGTTAATAATGCATGGAAAAGGACTTGAAATTAGGAGCAGTGCTGAAAGTTGGGTGGTTTCCAAATGGATTGCCAACCCAGGTTAAAAATAGCAGAGTCATAGGTGATAATCTTTCCATTCTCAATTGAATAATGTTGCAGGGTTTCTGTTATTATACTAATGTTCAAGAACATCAACCAGGAAATTGAGTCGAATGTCAGTCTGGAAATCATTCTTGGGATTCTAATGAAGCTCAATTTAAACATTGGAAAAGTATGTATGAAGGAACTACAGATGCTGGTTTACACCGAATATAGGCACAACATGCCGGAGTAAATCAGCGGGTCGGGTAGCATCTCTGGAGAGAAGAAATGGCTCATGACCCCAATCGTCACCTGTTCTATTGCTCCGTAGATACTGCAAGACCCGCTGAGTTACTCCAGCTTTTTGTGTCGATCACTGACAAAGTAGCCAGTATTGTATTCGGTCTCTCCTCCACCATTCAATAAGATTGCAGTTCACCTATACTTTACATTGTTTTTGTCCCTCTGCACTTTTTGCGGTACTTGAGTATCCAAAATCTGTTTGTCTTTAACATGGAGCATCCGCAACTCTGTCGGTTAGAGAATTGCAAATACCTGTTCATTTGAGTGAATAATTTTTAAAGACATGTCGGACGCCTGTATGGTCATGAGTAGTCGCCCAAAGAGTCGTACCTTTTGCTGGTCGCCGCTGGATTTTCAATTTTTTTTAAATTTTCAGCAACCTGCTGCGACTGACGGGTGCCGGCAAGTCGCCGAAAAAAGTTGCGTAAGTGGGACAGGCCCTTTAGTTAGCAATGTTACAAAATTTTGAGATTTAAAAAATCAAGTCTGCAATTTATCCCATCAGATAAAGCATAAAAAGAAGTTTAATTTGACACCTAATTCACTTTCATATCTCCAGTATTAAAAAGGTTATGGCCATTTTCATACTCGGAAATTAGCATCTTGTTCCCCATTGCCTTTCCATTGACTTAACACAAAAGCTGTGATCTAGGACTGTCAAAAGGCTATAACTTTCTTAAAAATTAAGAGAACTCAATGAATTTTTCAGTTAGTATAGATTGAAGCATTCCGAAACAAATATGAAACGATCTTACTTGGATGACCTGAAATTAAAGCATATAATTAGTTAGTTACCTAATTGTAGCTAATTACAAAATTCAATTACTAGATCTATACATCTATCCATTTCTTAAGAAAAGATAAACATTTTTAAATTGCCTAAGTGTCCAAATAACATTCACACAATAATCCACAATATAACATGATTTTTAAATCTCATTTTCATGAATTAATAGGCCAAATGGAAGGAATTTAGTGTTTAATTCCTGTAAATTAATGGCCATTTAAATCAACTAGCGAGTGGGTTTTAGTGGAATGCGGTGGATTGGAACGTTGCGGTTAGCGGTGAAGTCGGTAGGAAAAATACTGGCGGTTCATACATTTTTTTGTCCCCTTTGCGCAACATGAAAATTTGATTAAATGCTTCCTAAAAACCATGTTTTTATGTAAAAATAAACTGTACCTCCATTTATCGCCTACGTTTGGTCAGTTCTGCTGTCAGCTTTCAGAGCTTTAGAAGATGATTTTTAAACTGCTCTAGTTAATAAATAATCTAGCGTAGTTTAAAAATACCTTCATGAATGAAATGTCGGAGCAATTTCTCTTTAGGGACGAAATCGCCTGACATGGATCGACTTGGACTGTCTAGGGAAAAACGGCATTTTAAACCCGCCCCCCCTCTGAAAGTTTTATCTCCAACTATTTTAAAATCACTGGCAGTCCGTATTTCCCATTTTATTTGTTCAGTACAAGGTGTTTAAATGTGATCCTGGGATTTGAGTATTGTTGGTTTTAAATGTAACGATCACCTTTATACCTCTTGCCATTGATTTCTTGCTGCATTTCAGAAACTGATGAAGAGACTGAAGGGCACGTTAAAGTCCGAGTCACAAAAATCAACCCAAGCAGTCCACTGCGTAAAGAGATGAAAGTGCGGGAAATGAGTAGCACAGATCCCCAGCTCAGGCAGATTCAGAATGTGGTGCAAGAGCAGCTGGAGAAAGCGGGATTGAAAGCTGAAGGTAGTTTTGCAGACTCATTATTTGTACTGACACAACAAATTTTCCACAGGCCCTTTAGTCTGACAGAAAGGAAGTGGTTCTTTTCCATGAGGGAGTGGAGAGTCTCCTTCAGAGCCCCTCTGTGTGCAATGGTCAACTTCCCTGTCTGTGGCCTCAATTTACAACTGGCCCAGAATGCTTGAAGGAATAGTTGCCAGCCACACGGGTGTCTGAAGTGAAGCGAGCTACGGTTTAATCAAGGGGACACGAGTTGGAATTGTGTGTGTCATGAGGACACTTGATGGGGTGGGAAATTGGATAGTGGCGCACTCTGATTCTTATATCATTGTGACAAATGTATCCTTTCTCCTTCAGCGGCCTGTAGCCTTTGACACCGTTGTCCTCTGATATCCCTCCACTCATGGGGCAACATTTGTTCCATTTGCACCAGGGCAAATTCCTTGTATGTGAATACTTGGCCAATAAACGTATTCATTCATTTGTGGCTATCTTGCCATAGTCCAAGAGTCACCAGTAATGGCTTCTCTTCCTGTCCCTGCATCCTCTTCCCCGAAACATTGATGCACTTGTATCACCCAGCTTTATTTGCCATGAGCTCTCGTGGCCTCTTCACTGCCTCTATTTTCAGACTCGTTGTCCAGCATCTAATATTGGATGAGCAAAATTGCTTGCAATCAAATACTGGGAAGTCTAAAATCCTTACAATAAACTCCATTTCTTGCCCACTGACTTCATCCCATTTATTTGAGTTTCCCTATTGGCTTCAAGTTGTAACATATACCAAGCACAGGAACAGACACTTTGGCCCGCAATGCCTGTGCTGAACACAATGCCAAGTTACACTCATCTCTACTTCCTGCTTGTGATCTGTACCCTTCGATTGCCTTCATATCCATGTTTCTATCCAAAAGCCTCTTAAATGCCAGTATCACATCCACTGACACCACCTCTCTCAACAGTGTGGGTCCACAAAATGCTGGAGAAACTCAGCGGGTGCAGCAGCATCTATGGAGCGAAGGAGATCTTCAGGGTTTCGGCCCGAAACATTGCCTATCTCCTTCGCTCCATAGATGCTGCTGCACCCGCTGAGTTTCTCCAGCATTTTGTGTACCCTCCATTTTCCAGCATCTGCAGTTCGTTCTTTAACACTCTCAACAGCGTATTCCAGTCATATATATAACCTGCCCCGCACATCTCCTTTAAACTATGGCCCTCTCAACTTGAAGTTCTGCCCTCAAATCATTGACATTTCTACCTTGTGAAAAAGGTTCTGGCTGTCTACCCTATCTATACCCCTCATAATTTTGTATACTACTATCGGGTACAATCCAAGTTTGTTCAGCTGCTAAGTGTTAATGCAGCATCACCAGTAGGTGTGACATGCACTGTGGGGCCCAGTGTGAGCTTGTACATTGTCCTGTATTTCACCAGCGTGCCTTATTTCCCACACTGTTCATCTTTCCTCAGCCTCTTCCCTGCTGTAGTGCAGATGTAATTTGAGAAATTGGGGCACAAGACCAATTAGGAAGCCTTCAGTTTGGTCCAAGACTATCACGTATGCAGTCACGCTGACCTGGATTTGAAAGCACCGTTTACAGTTGTATTGATCTGAATGTACTTTGATACTCATTACATCACATTGTCAAGTAGTAGCGGGCAGGTGGAGTGAAGCAAAATGTTGGCCAAGAAATGGGAAGGTGACATTGATATCATATCGGATAGTGGTGACATAATAGTAGGTTCCTATTCTTTATGATCAAAGACTACACACTTCTGCCTCCCCGTCACAGCTGTTTAGTTTAGAGATAGAGCGTGACAACGGGCACTTCGACCTAGAGTTCACACCAACCAACGTTCACACTACACTTGTTCTACCCTACACATAAGGAACAAATTAACAAAGACAATTAACCTACACACCTGCACACCTTTGAAGTGTGTGAGGAAACTGGAGCACCCGGAGAAAACCCACGCAGGTCACGGGGAGAACGTACAAACTCCATACAGACAGCACCCATGGTCAGGATCAAACCTGGGTCTCTGGCGCTGTGAGGCAGCAACTCTACCGCTGCGCCACCATGTTGATGCTGTTTAATGGATTTCCCCCCTGATTCCACTAGCCAGTGAAGAGTGATGGATATTTCCTGAAAGTGTTTTCTGGTTCAAATTGTTGGAAATGTTTTAGGAGTGCATCGTAGCGTCCATGTTTCACTTGATCTGTAGATGTATGCATGTCATTTATTATTTCATAGACTTTAACTGATGTTAACAGTCGCCTGAAAAATCGCATAAGTGGGACATGCCCATTAACAATTTGGCTTTTCAGAGAAAATAAATCAGTGCAGACAAGTAAAATGGCATTGAAAGGTTAGATCGAGTGAAGCATTGATAGACAGGTCTAAATTACATGTTGAAAATCGCACAACATAATATTCACAGGACTGTATTAAACACTAATGTAAATCCTTTCAGCTCTGACCTGAAATAGCTCTTAGCAATCAAGTACATATTTAGGGATTTGAGAAAACATTTAAATAAATGTGAATAAACTTTCAAGGATGGATAATGGCAATCGCTTGTGCCTAACCACTGGCTTTTTCTTCAGGCAAAATTGAAGTGAAGATTGTCACAACTGGATCACTTGGGGATGATGATGACGATATGCATTGGCTATCTGAAGAAGACACCAAATCCTTCCGAGAGCTTCTCATCAACTTACTGGTAAGGTTTATTCCATAGAGAGCGAACTTTAAGAGAATCTGAAATTGTAATGGTTGATGGAAACACAAGGAACTACAGATGCTAGAATTTTGAGCACAACAGTGCTGAAGTAACTCAGCAGGTCAGGCAGCATCTGTGGAGAACATGGATAGGTGACGTTTCACAGAGTGCTGGAGTAACTCAGCGGGTCAGGCAGCGTCTGTGGAGAACATGGATAGGTGACGTTTCACAGAGTGCTGGAGTAACTCAGCGGGTCAGGCAGCATCTGTGGAGAACATGGATAGGTGACGTTTCACAGAGTGCTGGAGTAACTCAGTGGGTCAGGCAGCATCTGTGGAGAACATGGATAGGTGACGTTTCACAGAGTGCTGGAGTAACTCAGTGGGTCAGGCAGCATCTGTGGAGAACATGGATAGGTGACGTTTCACAGAGTGCTGGAGTAACTCAGCGGGTCAGGCAGCATCTGTGGAGAACATGGATAGGTGACGTTTCACAGAGTGCTGGAGTAACTCAGTGGGTCAGGCAGCGTCTGTGGAGAACATGGATAGGTGACGTTTCACAGAGTGCTGGAGTAACTCAGTGGGTCAGGCAGCATCTGTGGAGAACATGGATAGGTGACGTTTCACAGAGTGCTGGAGTAACTCAGCGGGTCAGGCAGCATCCGTGGAGAACATGGATAGGTGATGTTTCAGGTCGGGACCCTTCTTCACACTGACTGTAATGGAGGGGGAGGGAGAAAGCTGGAAAACAGGTCGGGTGGGACAAAGATGGAGGCCTTTGTCAAGATTTTCATCTGTTGACAAATGAAAAGGTGCATGCACCAAAACTGATAACATTTCCTTTTCTCAAATAGACTGGCGGCAGTGAAGAAGTTTATAAAGAACAACAGAGGCAGCAACAGTTAGAAGATAATTATCGCTTTGTGTGGGGGGAAAGCCAAGAAGAAGCACAGTCATCGAGCAACACAGATTCTGATGATATGGACTTCTAGGGACATGTGACTCTCAGTATAATTCAAGCACATCTTTGAGTGTTAGCACATGAACCAGCCAATTTGCACTTTGCCATGTGTAATGGCACATTTATTGTGATCAATGATCGCAATCAATAATAAATGAACCTGCAGAAGAATGGTCATAATTTTTTATTTTTATTGATGAGCTAAAATTGAAGTTTGTGTTTATTGGGTACAGTCCTTTGTGTGTTGGAGGTGGTGTATATGGGCCATGCTAATATCTTATGAATGTGTATCTTAGTAATGAACCTT
The DNA here is from genome assembly GCA_963514005.1 of Raja brachyura. Next base: position 10,185,601 of record OY740821.1, on the reverse strand, counting down.
GCATCTGAAACAATGGGCATCCTTCAACTTACCGAGGAACATGTTCTCATGTGAGGGGCAAGGCCCAGTAAGAAAATGGAGAGTGAGCACACTGTAATGAATGTAATGTTATTTTAATCCCCAAAATGGATTTCTCTCCTAGTTGAAAGTAGAAAGCTAGGCAGGTGAAGTATCTAAAGCTGAGAATGCTGAGCAACCTGGTGTTAAAAATCTAATTGGGATCACTACATTATCAGTATCGAGGCAGCCAACCTGCAATCAAATTTTTGGACAAAGTTCACAATTCCAATCTTTAGATGGTCTTGTTTGCTTCAAGTTGTTGGGAGGGCTGTATTTCGTTTCCACTGGCGGTGTTTCAGCCATGTTAGCCAAAGTCGGAGACCCAAATCCTTTTAATACACAAACCAATGACCAGGATTGCCTTGTGGTAATTTTGAAATGGCAACTTGCTGCTAAAAATAGCCAGTTTGATGACAGCATTCATCTTGCCTTTAGTAAATAGATAAATACTAGATATTTGTCGCTGGTAGCTAACCAGTCATTTTATTAAAATTTGTTTGTATGTCTGCCTCTTTTTAATATGAATCTTTTGTGCTAGTTGCTTTATTTCAAGAATGTACGAATTTGCTTTGTGAATAATGCAACCATTGCAATGAAAGTTTCCCATAAGACCGAGTAGATACCTACTTCCTCTGATTAATACTTGGACAAAACTGTGATTGAATAATGTTTAATAAAACACAGTATCCAGTTTGTAGAGCATTTTAACCTTTTATACTGAATCGAGCACTTAATGGGTGACTTGACAGTTTTGCATATTATTCTGTATCAAACTGTTTTTATGAATCCAAGGGTTCAGATTACACGCCGGAAGGAACTATATGACCTATGCATCTGAATAAACAATCTGATCAGGTAGAAGCCAGTATGGACTTGAAGATATTTGAATGTTTTGAGGGTGGAGCAAATGTCGAGGATGTAGGCTTTGTTAATCATGAGAAGTCTTAAACTCAAGGTTCCTGACCAAGAAAGTGAAATGAGCAACTAATTTGTTTAAATTGGGAATGGGGCGGGAAGTAGAAAACTGTGTAATGGGAAGATACTCCATTTAATTAAATGGTGGTGCAAGGAGAGGTATTTCACCAAGGATCTCTGCAGCAATAGTACATTTCTATTTAAAGAAGTATTGAATAAAGCAGCAGGCCATATCTCTCTTTGCTGGTGACACCAAGGTATTGATGCGGTAAATGAGATGGATAGGAGCAGAACATTACATGAGTTCAGAGTGAGGAAATGAGAAGTTGCTTGCTTTGGGTCAAAGAAACACGGGTCTAAATCACTAAAATCCAGGGTCAATGAATGAACAGAGAGACGAAGGATTCTATGGATGGAAGTCAAAAATAGCTAGTGGTTGGGTGCAAAGACAGAAGGTTCACATTCAGTCTGAAGAAGGGGCTCGATCTGCAACGTCACACATTCCTTCTCTCCAGAGATGCTGCCTGAGTTACTCCAGCATTTTGTGTCTATCTTCGGTTTAAACCAGCATCTGCCGTTCTTCCCTACACAGGTTCATGAGATGTTGGTCTTTACTTCGTGGGCGATATACCAGTTTGCCCAGTATGCTATAAGGATTCAGTTTTATGTTATAAGGAAAAATCTAAAGTCCCTTGTAAGGAAAGTCTGACATGCGTTTCAATTTAGATGACTTGGGATTGGTCAATTTGAGATTACAGAGTGGTGGGTGCCTGGAACGCACTGCTGGGGGTGGTGGAGGCAGACATGATAGTGACGTTCAAGGGGCTTTTAGATAGACGCATGGATGTGGAGGGATATGGATGCTGTACTGTTCTATGAAACTCTTACACTCTCCCGACTTGGGAATATCTTACTGGTTCTTCATCACCACTGGGTCTACATCATAAAACAGCACAGAGGGAGCACCTTCACGTGAAGAACTTCAGTGATTCTAGCCGGCAGCTCACCCCCACCTTCGCAAGGGTCAATTAGGGACAGGCAATAATGCTGCCCTTGCGAGCTCAAATCCTGGAAAATGTCAAACCTCTTTGTAACAGGCCCATTATTTACTCTAAATAAGCGAACATGGGCAAAATGTATTCCTTCACTGGGGAAGTGTGGGTGTGTATTGCCACATGCAGAGGTGTGTGTAAGCAGGGATTTGAGATTGTTGGCAAAAGACCCATGCGTGTGTTGTAATCAGGAATGCACTGTGGAAGAGGCGTTGGGAGCAGATTCAGCGGTAACTTCCAAAAGAGAAGTGAATGAATCCTTAATTGGGGGGAAGATTGGAAACTCAGAGCTTGGTGTGAAGGACCACTGGTGAGTGGGACAAAGTGGCTAGTTCTACCAAATAGCTTGCACAGGAACAATGGGCAGAGTGGACTCATTCTGTGACATTCCAATCTTGCGATCTTCTGACCTTGTTTCATCAGTACAGCAGTACAACAGCACTTTAAACAACAACTTTATCATCTGTGAAAGGTTTTTGGGCCAAATTGCAGTTGACATCTCGACAAAAGTACCTTGACAGTGCACCTCCTACAGCCTGTTGGTGTCGCTCGTGACCTCATCAAGCTGCTCGTTCTCAAAACTACCACTGCCACCAAGTGGTGTTACATTCATGCTTCTTGGTCATTTGTAATTTATTTGACAATTTAAATAATAGCAGCATTTAAAACAATATCGATGATCCCAATTAGTTTCCCCATTTTTGATTTCTGAAACCATTACCCTCTGCCTACAGATATGATCAATAACAGAGCCTGGAGGTGGCAATTCATAGCCTGTGACAGGATAGCGAAAGCCTGTAAGAACGCCTTTTGATTAATTTAGCCTCCAGTGCATTATGGAACCAATATGCTCTGGCAGTGATGCTTTCCCATCACAGTTGTGTGGAACCGAGTCTTTACTTTGTGAATCGGGAAGCAGAGGGCATGGGTTTAAGGTGAGGGGGGAAAGATTTAATAGGAACCCAGGGGGATTATTTTCCATCGAGGTTTCTCACTGGTTGTGGTTCACTAACTACCTGTCACTGGGCCAGTCTGGAAGCTGTGTCCTTTAGTGCTCTATCAGAGATGCTGCTGAACCACCTTTAATGATGGATATTGAACTGTCCCATACGCACACAGATCGCAATCCTTCAGTGCTCCTTCCAAGTGTCGTTCAATGTGGAGGAGCACTGATTCATCAGCTGTGGGAGGTGGGAAACTGTGAGGAAGGTTTCCTTGCACAAATATGCCATGGGGTTTGGAGTCTGTGAGACTCTCCGGGCAACTCCTGCTCACTGTCTGCCTGGGGGAGCAGGACATACTGAGGGACTACGATGGAGGAGTCTGATAGATTAGGGGTAGGGTACGGGTCTGTCTTCTCAACTACATCAGACCGTCGGTTACACAAAAAGCTGGAGAAACTCAGCGGGTGCAGCAGCATCTAAGGAGTGAAGGAGATAGGCGACGTTTCGGGTCGAGACCCTTCTTCAGACTGGTCAGGGATCAGGGAAACGAGAGATATAAACAGTGATATGGAGAGATAAAGCAAGAACAATGAGTGAAAGATATGCAAAAAAGTATTGGTGATAAGAAAAACAGGCCATTGTAAGCTGTTTCTGGTGTGAAAATGAGAAGCTAGTGCGACTTGGGGGGGGGGGGGGGGGGGGGGGGGAGATGGTGAAGGAATGTCAGGGCCCGAGGGCTGAGGGAGAGGTGGGGGGGTGGGGGGAAAGGAGCAGTCTGGGTTAACAGAATTGAGAAAATTCAATGTTTAAGCCCAGAGGATGCAGACTCCCCAAGCGGAATATGAGATGTTGTTCCTCAAACTTGCGGTGTTGTTCACTCTGGCCATGGAGGAGGCCCAGGACCGAGAGGTCGGATACGGAGTGGGAGGGGGAGTTGAAGTGCTGAGCCACCGGGAGGTCGGGTTGGTTATTGCGGACCGAGCGGAGGTGTTCGGCGAAACGATCGCCTAGCCTCCGCTTGGTCTCACCGATGTAGATTAGCTGGCATCTGGAGCAACGGATGCAGTAGACGAGGTTGGAGGAGGTGCAGGTGAACCTCTGTCGGACTTGGAATGACTGCTTGGGTCCACCGCTCGGTCCGCAATAACCAACCCGACCTCCCGGTGGCTCAGCACTTCAACTCCCCCTCCCACTCCGTATCCGACCTCTCGGTCCTGGGCCTCCTCCATGGCCAGAGTGAACAACACCGCAAGTTTGAGGAACAACATCTCATATTCCGCTTGGGGAGTCTGCATCCTCTGGGCTTAAACATTGAATTTTCTCAATTCTGTTAACCCAGACTGCTCCTTTCCCCCCACCCCCCCCACCTCTCCCTCAGCCCTCGGGCCCTGACATTCCTTCACCATCTCCCCCCACCCCCCCCCCCCCCCCCCCCCCCCCCCCCAAGTCGCACTAGCTTCTCATTTTCACACCAGAAACAGCTTACAATGGCCTGTTTTTCTTATCACCAATACTTTTTTGCATATCTTTCACTCATTGTTCTTGCTTTATCTCTCCATATCACTGTTTATATCTCTCGTTTCCCTGATCCCTGACCAGTCTGAAGAAGGGTCTCGACCCGAAACGTCGCCTATCTCCTTCACTCCTTAGATGCTGCTGCACCCGCTGAGTTTCTCCAGCTTTTTGTGTAACCCTCGATTCTCCAGCATCTGCAGTTCCTTCTTTAATACATCAGACCGTCCCTTGACCAACTCTCAGGACTTCTTGTGATGAGGACTTGCAAGTCAGCTGAGCTTGAGGTCAAAGGGGGTGCGTTTTAGAGTGTGTCTCAAACTTGGATGGAGAGGAGGGAGGGGAATCCAGAGTGTTGGACCCAAGTACCTCCCATCCAAGCAGTTTGATTATTAGAAATATTCTTGCAGGGGAGAGCACAAACTGACTTGTAGGCTCATGATATCATTTTTCCCTTGCTTAAAATGAAGCATGTTTGCCAGCTTGGAAATGAATGGTGCAATATTACCTTTGCTCAACATATTATACAGCACGCAATCAAATCCTTGGGCCTGACTTAGGCCGCTTGGTTGGCATGGATAAGTCAGCTAGTCCCATATGCCTGCATGTTCCTGTAAGCCCAACATATCCATGTACCTCTTCAAATGTCATTTAATCTTTGAAAACATTAAATAATATGATTTTGCAATAATGGAAACACATTTAAATTGCTGCTGTCTGAATATATAGAAAGCTAAGTTCCACATGTGGAATTGTACTGCTAACCCATTTTATTTTGTGGCCGTTATTAACATGTTCAACCATTATTAACCTGATTTTAATGAAAGTAAATATAAAAAAGATAACTGGCAGTACATGTCCGGTCTTTGAACTTCTTGGCAATGATATGCCCTTATGTAATACTGGGTTATCTTCTACTTCTTACGTATGGCCTAAAGTTGCAGGACAACTTGTTCTATTTGATCTTATTTGATTGTGCATGCCAGGTTGATTGCATTCGTCGAAATGGGGTGGACCACGTGAAGGTTGCAATCCCCCACCCCAATATTGGGTTATTAATTAAAAGGACTGAGGAAACTGGAAATCCTGGAGAAAGCTCGCGCAGGTCACGGGCAGAATGAGCAGACTCTGCACAGACAGAGCCCGTAGTCGGGATTGAACCTGGGTCTCTGGCCTGAGGCAGCAACTCTGTTGCTATTGCAAAGGGAAGAAGCTGATTGGTGAGGAAGGTGAATCCTGTAGCCAGAAGGACATGTGGGTTTAGTTGTGTGTGATGAAGACAGCAGTGCAAGAGATGCAGAACATACGTGTAACACGCGGAAGCATTCCTTAACCTCTGCACACACTGATTGCAGATACACAAAACATGGGCATGATGCACTGACATCTTAACGTTAAATAAAAATGGATTTATTTGGACTGGACAGTAGAGGGGATAGAATACAGCAGAACACCAGTTCCAGCTCTAGAATTGTGTCCTCACCACGCGCTTCTTCCTCATCTCCTTGGCTGGCGATGAAGGCCACGGATTCTCTCGAACCAGATTCGGCACACCCACGCCGAGGTTGAATACAAACATCATTTGACTGTAAATACGGTTATGTAAAACAAATTTACTAGCTTATTCTGGGAAGGTGTGCACGTTGGTAGGCGGAGCAATTGCTTCCTTCTCATGGCTCCGCTTGCTTTCGACGTTAAATGGCCCCACAAGTCCTAAAGGCAGAGCAGAGCAAATCGTTTAATTTACAGCTGGTCTCAGTACGTTCATGTGTTCTAGGAGCAGAATTAGGCCATTCGGTCCATCAAGTCTACTCCGCCATTCAATCATGGCTGATTTATCTCTCCCTCCTAACCCCATTCTACTCATAACCCCTGACACCCGTACTAATCAAGAATCTGTTCATCTCCGCCTTAAAAATATCCATTGACTTGGCAACGAATTCCACAGATTCTCTGACGAAAGGAATTCCTCCATCTCCTTTCTGAAGGTACATCCTTTTATTCTGAGGCTAGACTCTCCCACTTGTGGAAACATCCTCTCCACATCCACTTCATCCCGGCCTTTCATAGAAAATAGGTGCAGGCGTAGGCCATTCGGCCCTTCGAGCCTGCACTTCAATATGATCATGGCTGATCATCCAACTCAGTATCCTGCACCTGCCTTCTCTCCATACCCCCTGATCCCTTTAGCCACAAGGGCCACATCTAACTCCCTCTTAAATATAGCCAACGAACTGGCCTCAACTACCCTCTGTGGCAGAGAATTCCACAGATTCACCACTCTGTGTGAAAAATGATTTTCTCATCTCGGTCCTAAAAGACTTCCCCCTTATCCTTAGACTGTGACCCCTTGTCCTGGACTTCCCCAACATCGGGAACAATCTTCCTGCATCTAGCCTGTCCAACCCCTTAAGAATTTTGTAAGTTTCTATAAGATCCCCCCTCAATCTTCTAAACTCCAGTCACTAATATCCCCACTCATCCTTCTAAACTCCGGTGCCGTCAAACGCTCATCATTATGTTAACCCATTAATTCCTGGGATCAGACCAAATGGATGCAGGAATCACAGCGGGCATGTACCGAGAGCTGACATCAACTCCAGGCCGCTCAGGGGAGAGAGTCAGCCTTGGCCACGTGGCTGAGTGTCTGATGCGCAGCTTCATAAGCTGACAGCTTTGCAGGGCATGAAATTATTACCTTGGCTTGCAATTGGTGGAGGTCCTGTGTCCTTTTCTCCCTGGTTCATCTTCATTCAGAGTAGTTGATTCATCTGTTTAAATGTGATATTTGAAATTAATATTTGGGTTATTGTGCTCATGCTTCATCCATGGTGCCATGTTGCCAGACTTCGAGCTAAGGGGTTGCGAGTTTGAGTCCGACTTCAGGGGCAGGAGCTCGTAATCCAAGCCGACACCTTGAGACACACTGAATGGTGTGTCTTTCAATGGAAATTAAACGAGGCCGAGGCTGCTGTTCTAAAGATGCTTCAGATCACCTGACCTAATTTGAATTTCAGTAATATAAAACGGAGATTGCTGGTAAGCATTCAGCAGCTCAGGCAGCATCTGCGGAAAGGGAAATAGTTAACGCTGACTCAATTTGACTTCGGAGTCACGTCAGTGACTACGTGAAGACCCCGCCAGCACGCATGCGCGACATATCGTCGAACGCATAGCGGAAGCGACAGTCGGGAGGAGCGTTACTCCTCCAGCGTAAGTTTAAAAACTTACGGAAGGTAAGTCTCACCTGTAGTGGTGAGCGTGGCGACTCGGTGTTCTTGCTTACAGGAGAAACCCATCATGGAGTCGCGGAAATCAAGGAGAGCAGCGGCAAAATCCGCTGCTGTGGGGAGCAGCCAGCAGCGTGCCGCTACTCCAGAGCTGCAGGTGTTACCGGCAGCTCCCGACCTTTCGCCAATGAGGGCCGCAGGTACGCCGCGGTCGGGCGGCAAAGCCACCCGGAAGTCGGACGGGGCCATTGACTCAGCTGGGTCCGGACCCGAAGACACCCCGTTCGCTGATAGCGACGGCGGGCGTCTCTCCCGCATGGAGCGGATGATGGAGCAGTTGCTCCAGCGTGACCTGCTTTTGCAGGGGCAGAGTCACAGTGGGCCTCTTCGCAGGCCAACGGCAGAATCCTATCATGGACTGCCAAATGTCTCACCCTCTTCGCAGGGGAGCATTAGGGGTCAGAACTGGGCTGACCCTGTAGAGGGGGACTTGGCTGAACAACCAGCAGTGTTGGGGGTGCAAGAAGAGTTACTGGACATGGTGAACAAACATGCCGTTCCTACTCACAAAGGACTGCCTATTCACCAGAAGCTGGCAGCCAGCATCAACTATATGGCTACTAACCAGCTTCAGGAGCAAGCCATTAACGCAACGGCAGAGAAGTATCTCGCTCCTGAAAATTGTAACTCTCTTAATGTTCCTGCGGTGAATAACCCTATATGGGGGAACATGAGCCCTACAATAAGAGGCCAGGAGATAAAGCTTCAGAGGATTCTGAAACTATTGGCCGCCGGTATCACAGCAGTGGCCAGGACTGCTGTTGGGGTTGAGTTACCGGAAGAATTGCAAGATGCTCTGGCTCTGCTGTGCAATACACAGTTTGAAATAAACAGCTATCGTAAGAGCATCATAAAACCTGCACTTAATCCCAAATTCGTGGGATTATGCAGGACAGGTAACTTGCAACCACCCAACCTGCTGTTTGGGGATAACCTTCCAAAACAGGTGAAAGACCTGGATGAGGAGGCAAAGGCTATAGGCCTGATTAAGGTACCCAGTACCTCCAAATCCCATTACCAGCAGCGGCAGCACCCCTACACACCCACCGGACAGCGATACTATAACAGACCGTCCGGTGGTGAAAGCTCGAAGGCCGGCCCACCTGCACAATGGTCTTTTTTAGGCCATGGCCCAGCCCAGCCTTCTTGGAAAATGCGCCATCCCCACGACACAGCAACACAGCAACACAAGAAGCAAGGGCAGAGACCGCAACACCGGCAGTAACCATGGAGGTAGGTGGGTCTGGTTCCCTCAGGAACATTGCATGTCTAAATTCATCTAATGTGGGGGGACAGTTGCACTTGTTTCATGAAGTATGGCGCACCTTTACCTCTGATCCTTACATACTCGGAAGTATTCAGGGTTATAAAATTGAGTTTATTCTCGAACTCCCTACCCCAGTTCAGCATTCGCCTAGCCGGAAGTTTATACTTTCACAAAAAGAAAGGACGGCAGGCCATGCTGAACTATTAAGATTAATCAATAAAGGGGTAATTGAGAAGACTATCAGAGAATCTCAAGAGTTCGTATCGAATATTTACTAAAAATAAAAAAGACGGCGGGGTGCCGCAACATCATAGACCTGACCGAACTAAATACTTCCGTTCAGTATGTTCATTTTAAAATGGACACTTTTGTCACGGCTAAACAGCTAATATCTGAAAGGTGCTACATGGCTTGCATTGATCTTAAGGATGCATACTATTCAGTACCTATACATAAGGATCATAGGAAATACCTGAAATTTATCTGGATGGGACAATTATGGCAGTACAAAGCCTTACCCAATGGGTTATCATCAGCACCCAGGCTGTTTACTAAAATATTGAAACCAGCTTTAGCCTATTTAAGGGAACAAAACCATATTGTCATGGCCTACCTTGATGATATCCTCATTGTTGGGGAGAATTTGGAGATGGCTACATTGGCAGTTCTAGCCACAAAACATCTTTTTCAAAAGCTGGGATTTATCATACATCCAGATAAATCGAAAATGGAACCCTCCACTACCATGGATTATTTAGGGGTTCACCATTGACTCGGCGCAAATGTCTATCACCTTACCACCTACCAAGGTGGTGGACTTGATAGAAGCATGTAGAAGCCTCACTGGCATCAGGGAACCATCCATACGGCAAGTAGCCAGAGTGATTGGGGAAAATAGTGGCTGCATTTCCCGCAGCACAATTTGGGCCACTCCATTATCAAAACCTTCAAAGAGCAAAAATTATAGCTCTCAAAAATCATGCAGGCCATTTTGACAGGCCTATGAAACTATCAGAGAAGGCAAAATCCGAGTTAAATTGGTGGATAGAGAATGCACAGCTTTGTTCTAACCCCATCACTATCATGAATCCCTCGGTTATTTTACAAACTGATGCCAGTGCCAAAGGTTGGGGAGCAACTAATACCACCACAAGTTGTGAAGGTAGATGGAGTGCACAAGAGCTAACCCTATTCAAGTCATTAGGGATTAATTATTCAGAAATGCTGGGAGCATTTCATGGACTTAAGGCATTCTGCTCAGATATGCACCAGTTGCATGTCAGGTTACAAATTGACAACACCACAGTGGTGGCCTATATTAATCATATGGGTGGAATAAAGTCGATATCATGTGACGAATTGGCTAATAATATCTGGCACTGGTGTCTGCAAAGGGAAATTTGTATCTCAGCCACTTACCTTCCAGGTAAGCTAAACAGTGGCAGACACCAGATCACGTAAATTCAACGACAACATAGAATGAATGTTGGATCGGAAAGTGTTTACGGATATTATAGAACGTTATGGGACACCAGATATCGACCTTTTTGCATCCAGACTTAATCACCAACTTCCAACATATGTTGCTTGGGAACCAGACCCAGGGGCAGTAGCGATGGACGCTTTCACGCTACATTGGGGGGATTTGTTCTGCTATGCATTTCCCCCCTTCTGCCTCATCAGTCGGGTCTTGCAAAAAATAAGACAAGACTCCGCAACGGGTATTTTGGTTGTTCCCGACTGGCCTACCCAACCATGGTTCCCAGCAGTGCAGAAGATGGCCACAGAACCCTGCATCCAGGTCAACAGACGACCTAGTTTATTGATACATCCCGTTACAGAGGATAGCCATCCATGTCAGGACCGCATGGACCTGTTAATTTGCAGATTCTGAAACGGCCACTTCTGGGATACGGGCTCACCGACAGAACAATAAATACCATCTCAGCGTCGTGTAGGGAGTCCACCACGAAACAGTACCTGACCTACATCAGGAAGTGGGAAGTGTTCTGTGCCACGACAAACACTACCTATGAAACAGCCACCATCACGGAAGTTCTGGAGTTCCTGGCTACCCTTCACTACGATGAAGGATTAAGCTACAGTGCCATCAATAGTGCAAGGAGTGCTCTATCGAACTATCTGGGCAAAGGGAGTGATCATCTGGCAATTGGATCACACCCATTAGTGTCTAAACTAATGAGGGGAATATTTAATTCCAATCCCCCAAGGCCCAGATACAACCATACGTGGGACATCAGCATAGTCTTGACTATGTTACGAGGATGGACACCCAATACGGGGCTCACCTTGGACAAGCTCACCTACAAGATGGTAATGATTATGGCACTTGTCACAGCACAACGGGTCCAGTCCCTACACAAGTTAAGTATGGACGCCATGACTATCACTAATGGAAAAATAACTTTTCTTATACAGGGGCTGTTAAAACAAGACCGACCCGGGTCGTCTGGACAAACATTAGAATTTCAAGCTTATCCTGCAGATACTCGACTCTGCATCGTTACACTGATATTGCAATATATAAAAGTCACTAAGACTCTAAGGGGCACGGAGAGAGCTTTGCTTATAATCCATAAACGGCCTCATCACAAAGTCACGGTGCAAACCATATCAAGATGGTTAAGGGTGGTGTTAGATGCAGCGGGAGTGGACACTAATGTCTTCAAATCTCACTCCACCAGGGCTGCATCTACATCGGCGGCTAGGATGATGGAAGTTCCCATGGACCACATCCCGGCCACAGCGGGCTGGAGCAATGAGAAGACTTTCCAACGCTTCTATAATAAACCCGTGGCCTCTCCTGACACGTTTGCAGGAAAAATTTTGAGTTCTGCTAAATAATTACCCAATGTGGGATATATTATTGTTTTGGTATGAATAAATACCTATTTTGTTTTTCAGCACAGTGTTATGTCTGAAATACGTTCATCCTCTTATCCCAGCATGGCAGTGTGTGAGCATGGACTCGTTTCCAGGGCATGAAATCACAGGGCTTTGAAATCTTCACGTAGTCACTCACGTGACTCCGAAGTAAAATAGTAAGATTAAATGAGAACTTACCAGTTTGAAGTTTGATCTTTATTTTATGAGGAGTTACGATGAGGGATTACGTGCCCTCCGCTCCCAAAACCCTCTATTATAAAGTTCAACTGGTATGGAAGTTCTCTCTTATCTTACTATATTAGTCTACGTTGCTATCTGTGATTCCACACCACTGCTTTGAAGAATGTCGCGCATGCGTGCTGGCGGGGTCTTCACGTAATCCCTCATGGTAACTCCTCATAAAATAAAGATCAAACTTCAAACTGGTAAGTTCTCATTTAATCTTACTATTCTATTTCCCTCTCCACAGATGCTGCCTGACCTGCTAAGTTGTCACTGCATTTTTTTTAAACTTTTGATAAGAAATAAGAATGTGAAATGGATTACAGAAGAAAGGGAAACATGTTATTTTGTTGATTTTGTCAACTTGCCCCGTTTCTTTTGTTTCTAGAATGTGGTTTCTTATTTCTCAACCATTCCCGTGCCTCTGCTTTCAATATTTGGTCTTCAATATGTGAGAATGTTACAAAGATTTAGTTATGGATCATGTTTGAGGTCCGAAACCCTTTGGCAGAACTGGAGGGGGACCGACATTCTGGCAGGCAGGTTTGCTAGGGTTACACGTGTGGGTTTAAAGTAAATAGTGGGGGTGAGGGATTGACAAATTGGGAGTATAAAGATGGAGTTAAAGGGGAAGTGAGTACAGGAAAAGTTACAAAAGATTCTCGAATTAATGGGAAGGAAAGTTCGAGAAGGGATAAAAGAGTAAGGTCAGGGCCAATTGCGAGCGGTGCGAGGGGGGGACATGAATATATGGAGGTCAAAGTGTTGTATATGAATGCGCAAAGTATTTGAAATAAAGTGGACGAGCTTGTGGCTCAGTTAGAAATTGTCAACTATGATGTTGTGGGAATTGCAGAGACATGGCTGCAAGAAGGCCAGGGCTGGGAGCAGAATATCCAAGGGTATACCTCCTATCGAAAAGACAGACAGGTGGGCAGAGGGGATGGGGTGGCTCGGTTGGTGAGGAATGAAATTCAGTCCCTTGCAAGGGGTGACATTGAAACAGGAGATGTGGAGTCAGTATGGATAGAACTAAGGAATTGTAAGGGTAAAAATACCCTAATGGGACTTATCTACAGGGCCCCAAACTGTAGCCTGGACATAGGGTGCAAGTTGAACCAGGAGTTAAAATTGGCATGTAGCAAAGGTAATGCTGTGGTTGTTGTGGGTGATTTCAACATGCAGGTAGACTGGTTGGTACTGGACCCCAAGAAAGGGACTTTGTAGAGTGCCTTTGCGATGGGTTCTTAGAGCAGCTTGTATTGGAGCCTACCAGGGGGAAGGCAATTCTGGATTTAGTGTTATGTAATGAGCCGGATTTGATAAAGGAATTTGAGGTTAATTAGCCATTAGGAGGCAGTGACCATAACATGGTCAGGTTTAATCTACAATTGGAGAGGGAGAAGGGTAGATCGGAGGTGTCAGTTTTACAGTTGAATAAAGGGGACTATGGGGCCATGAGGGAGGAGCTGGCCAAAGTTGACTGGAAAGATACACTAGCAGGGATTACAGTGGAACAACAATGGCAGGTATTTCTAGGAATAATACAGAAGGTGCAGGAACAGTTCATTCCTAGGAGGAAGAAAGATTCCAAGGGGAGAAAGGGACGACCATGGCTGACAAGGGACGTCAGGGACAGGATACAAATTAAAGAGAAGAAGTACAACGTAGCAAAGATGAGCGGGAAGCAAGAGGATTGGGTAATGTTTAAAGAGCAACAGAAGATAACTAAAAAGACAATACGGGGAGAAAAGATGAGGTACGAAGGTAGCTAGCCAAGAATATAAAGCAGGATAGTAAAAGCTTCTTTAGGTATGTGAAGAGGAAACAATTAGTTAAGACCAAAGTTGGACCCTTGAAGACCGAAAAAGATGCATTTATTATGGGGAACAAGGAAATGGCAGACGAGTTGAACAGGTACTTTGGATCTGTCTTCACTAAGGAGGACACAAACAATCTTCCTGATATAGTAGTGGCCAGAGGATCTGGGGTGACGGAGGAACTGAAGGAAATCCACATTAGGCAGGAAATGGTGTTGGATAGACTGATGGGACTGAAGGCTGATAAATCCCCAGGGCCTGATGGTCTGCATCCCAGGGTACTTAAGAAAGTGGCTCTAGAAATCGTGGATGCATTGGTGATGATTTTCCAATGTTCTATAGACTCAGGACTAGTTCCTGTGGATTGGAGGGAAGCTAATGTTATCCCACTTTTTAAGAAATGTTAAGAGGGATAGAGAAAACAGGAAATTATAGACCAGTTAGCCTGCCATGGTGGTGGGGAAGATGCTGGAGTCAATTATAAATGATGAAATAGCCGCACATTTGGATAGCAGTAACAGGATCGGTCCGAGTCAGCATGGATTTACGAAGGGGAAATCATGCTTGACTAATCTTCTGGAATTTTTTGAAGATGTAACTGGGAAAATGGACAAGGGAGAGCCAGTGGATGCAGTGTACCTGGACTTTCAGAAAGCATTTGATAAGGTCCCACATAGGGGATTAGTGGGCAAAATTAGGGCACATGGTATTGCGGGTTGAGTGCTGACATGGATAGAGAAGTGGTTGGCAGACAGGAAACAAAGAGTAGGGATTAACGCGTCTCTTTCAGACTGGCAGGCAGTGACTAGTGGGGTACCGCAAGGCTCGGTGCTGGGACCCCAGCTATTTACAATATACATCAATGATTTGGATGAAGGGATTCAAAGTAAAGGGCCTGTCCCACCAGCATGCGATTCCATGTGGTGAGCGCGACCAAACCGGCAGCGGGGGCCACACGGAGGTCGGGTGAGTGGCGCGACGCGGCGCAAAGCGAGGCGAACTTGGAAGGCCAGAGAGGGGCACACAGAGAGGGGCACAGAGGCACACACAAAGAGGGCCACGGAGCCACACACAGAGAGGGTCACGGAGCCACACACAGAGAGGGTCACGGAGGCACGATGTCGAGGCGGTGTGTAATGCGTCGAGGCGACTGCGAGCCGACAAGCCGTTGCCGCGCGGAATTTTTGAACATGGTCAGTTTTTCGGAGCCCCGCGCGATGTCGGGACGAACTCCGCACAATTCCGCATGGCTCCAGCGATCGAAGTGGGACCGGCCCAGTGACGCCGGACGGCTCAAGGGACCACGTTAGGTCGCGCTCATCGCATAGAGTTGCATGCTGGTGGGACGGGCCCTCAAGTTTGCAGATGACACAAAGCTGGGTGGCAGTGTGAACTGTGAGGAGGATGCTATGAGAATGCAGGGTGACTTGGACAGGTTGGGGGGAGTGGGCAAATGGTGTTTAATGCGGATAAATGTGAGGTCATCCACTTTGGTAGCAAAAACAGGAAGGCAGATTACTATCTAAATGGCGTCAAGTTGGGAAAAGGGGAAGTGCAACGGGATCTGGGGGTCCTTGTACATCAGTCTATGAACGTAAGCATGCAGGTACAGCAGGCAGTGAAGAAAACGAATGGCATGTTGGCCTTTATAACAAGTGGAATCAAATATAGGAGCAAAGAGGTCCTTCTGCAGTTGTACAGAGCCCTAGTGAGCCCACACCTGGAGGATTGTGTGCAGTTTTGGTCCCCCTAATTTGAGGAAGGACATTCTTGCTATTGAGGGAGTGCAGCGTAGGTTTACAAGGTTAATTCCCGTGGTGAGTCTGTGGAATTCTCTGCTTCAGAGGGCGGTGGAGGCAGGTTCTCTGGATACTTTCAAGAGAGAGCTATATAGGGCGCTTAAAAATAGCGGAGTCAGAGGATATGGGGAGAAGGCAGGAACGGGGTACTGATTGGGGATGATCAGCCGTGATCACAGTGAATGGTGGTGCTGGCTCGAAGGGCTGAATGGCCTACTCCTGCACCTATTGTCTATTGCCTATTGTCTAACTGGGAAATAGAAAACATGTTAATTTTAAGTTGCAGAGGAGCCTCATGCTTGGCCTCAGGTTTTCTCTCACACTGTAGGGGGCAGCGCAGCGTTGAGTTACTGCCTCAGCACCAGAGACCCAGGTTCGATCCCGACTATGGGTGCTGTCTGTACGGAGTTTTACGTTCCCCCCCCCCCCCCCCCCCGTCAGCTGTGTGGGTTTTCTCCAATATCTTCGTCAAGTTCTCCCACACTCCAAAGATGTACAGGTTTGTAAGTTAATTGTCTTCCGTAAAATTGTTTTTTTTAATTTTTTTAAATAGTCCCTATTGTGTAGGATAGAGCTAGTGTCGGCACCGACATGGTGGGGCTGAAGGGACTGTTTCCACCCTGAATCTCTGAAGTCTGTATCAGAAGCGGTCACATCTGCCTGTCATCCATTTGTAATATCGATTCCATTTTTCTCTCTCCAATTGTAAAAACCTGACCTGCTGTTCCAGGACCCTGCTTACAGAAACATATATAACATGTGGAGTTCTCCCTGTGACGTGACAGTGTGGGTATTCTCCGGATGCTTCAGCTTCCCCCCACATCCCAAAGTCGTGCTGGTTTGTAAATTAATCGGCCCTCTGTACATTTCTCCAAGTGTATAGGGAGTGGATGAGAAAGGGGGAATAACATAGAACTAGTGTGGTCAGCGTGGACTCGGTGGGCTGAAGGTTCTGTTTCCATACTGTATCTTTCGTTCAATCAATCAAAGCTAATATATAACTTCATGAGATTCAACCTCACCCAGCTCCATGTTTCGTCTTCCCATCAGACCAACAAAAAAATCATCCAAATCCCCTGCAGATGAAAAAAAGTAATTCCATTAACAGTCCAGCAGGCAGTTTAGTTTAGATATACAGTGCAGAAACAGGCCCTTCGGCCCACCGGGTCTGCGCCGGCCAGCGATCCCCGCACATTAACACCATCCTACACCCACAAGGGACATTTTTTACATTTACTAAGCCAATTAACCTACAAACCTGCACGTCTTTGGAGTGTGGGGGGAAACCGAAGTTCTCGGGGAAAACCCACGCAGGTCACAGGGAGAACGTACAAACTCCGTACAGGCAGCACTCGTAGTCGGGATGGAACCCGGGTCTTCGGCGCGGCATCCGCTGGAAGGCAGCAACTCTACCGCTGCGTCACCGTGACCGTTCAGTCTCAGGCTCCCAGCTGCTGCACTTGGGCCACTCAATGTTGGTGCCCAGGGCTATCGTAATGCTCATGCCAGCCTTGCCCACTGACAATCTAGCCCTGAAACGCCCAGTAAATGGTTTGTGTTCATCACAACACTTAGCTTTTAGAGAGACACGAGGAACTGCAAATGCCAGTTTCCAAAATAAGACACAAAATGCTGGAGTAACCGAACTGAGTTGCTCCAGCACTTTGTATCTTGCTTGAAACATTTATCCAGTCGGCCGAATGATTGGGAAAAGGACCAAAGGATTAGGGCGGCACGGTGGCGCAGCGATAGAGATGCTGCCTTGCAGCACCAGAGAGCTGGGTTCAACCCTGACCGCGTGGGTTTCCTCCGCGTGCTGCAGTTTCCTCCCACGCTCCATAGACATGCGGTGTGTAGGTTAATTGGCTCTCTGTAAATTGTTCCCAGTGTGTAGGATAGTGCTAGTGTACGGGGTGATCGTTGGACAGCACTGTATCCTTGCTGTATGTCTAATGTAGAGTTAAAACTAAATACAAGACTGTCTTTTTGTACTGTTTTCACATAGTGACGAATTCAACAAAGATATTGAAATTGGTCGATGAAGCTTTGATCTCCAATGCACTTTAATACTTAGGTGTATATGACCAACAGTTTGGACACTCCTGCCCATGTCTATTCTCTCTGTGGTCTCCTGAAGGTGCTCATCACCACACTGTAACACGTTACATGTCATCAGGTGGCGCTGCGGTAGAGTTGCTGCCTTACAACGCCAGAGACCCGGGTTGGATCCCGACTACAGGTGCTATCTGTGTGGAATTTATACGTTATCCATGTGACCCGCGTGGGTTTTCCCCGGGTGCTCAGGTTTCAAGAAAGGCACAAGAAAGGCACCAGCAGGTTAACCCATGCCCATCGCATCTCTTTACCAACTTTCCTTCTGAACATTATTTCCCATTTGTATTATCCTTCTAAACTCTGCACCCATTCTAAATCGATGCATTGTTATCATAATTCAGCATTTTGGGGTTATGTCCAGTTCTTAAATCATTTATTTGATGGTATAACATTAATTTCTGAAATAAATATACCATTATACCCAACAAACAAGGAACTGCAGATGCTGGTTTACAGAATAGGACCCAAAGTATTGGAGTATCTTGGCAGCATCTCTGGAGAACATGGATTGGTGACGTTTCGGGTCAGGACCCTTCAGCCCACAGTCCTGCCCCCCCACCACAATTAGTCTGAAGGACTTTAACCTAAAACATCACCTATCCACGTTCTCCAGAAATGCTGTGTGACGCACTGGGTTACTTCAGCACTTTGTCTTTTCTTTTAGCAAACCGGCATCTGCAGTTCCTCGTGTCTCCACTTACATAACATTGTCAGGTCAACGTTTGTTGGAAAAATATGTTGGGAACACTTACGTTTCTGAGCCAAGGGAATTTCTTTTGTACCTGTAAAATAAATAAGACACATTGAGGCATAGAGTTATGCAGCATAAAAACAGTCATCAAGGCCCAATTTGTCAATGTGGAGGAAGGAACTGCAGATGCTGGTTTAAACCAAAGATAGACACAGAATGCTGGAGTAACTCAGCGGGACAGGCATCATCTCTGGAGAGAAGGAATGGGTGACGTTTCGGGTCGAGACCCTTCTTCAGACTGAAAGTAGAAGGGAGGGAATGGAGGTAAGGAGAGTCTAGAACAAAGCAGGGCCGCCAACCGATGACCAAGGAAGGGTGGAGCCCACAATGGCCCATTGTTGGCCGGGGAAGAGGAGATAATGAAGGGATGTGAACAGTGGAACTAGTAGGACAACTATGGGGGGGGGGGGGGGGGGGGAAGACATGTGAGGGAGGGAATGCAGGAGTCACTTGAAATTAGAGCCATCAATATTCATACCACTGAGTGTAAGCTGCCCAAATTGTATAAGGGGTAAGAGCGTTGTAAAAACAAGCCTGAAGGCTTTGTCTCAATGCAAGGAGTATTCGCAATAAGGTGGACGAGTTGAACGTGCAGATAGTTATTAATGAATATGATATAGTTGGATCACGAAGACATGGCTCCAGGGGGACCAAGGCTGGGAGCTGAACATCCAGGGATATTCAATATTCAGGAGGGATAGACAGAGAGGAAAAGGAGGTGGGGTAGCGTTGCTGGTTAGAGAGGAGATTAACACAATGGAAAGGAAGGACATTAGCTTGGAGGATGTGGAATCGGTATGGGTAGAGCTGCAAAACACTAAGGGGCAGAAGACTCTGGTGGGTGTTGTGTACAGGCCACCTAACAGTAGTAGTGAAGTTGGGGATGGTATTAAACAGGAAATTAGAAATGCGTGCGACAAAGGCAAAACGGTTATAATGGGTGACTTCAATCTACATATAGATTGGGTGAATCAAATTGGCAGGGGCGCTGAGGAAGAGGATTTTTTGGAATGTATGCGGGATAGTTTTCTAAACCAACATGTAGAGGAACCAACGAGAGAGCAGGCTATTTTAGACTGGGTATTGAGTAATGAGGAAGGGTTAGTTAGCAGTCTTATTGTGTGTGGCCCCTTGGGCAAGAGTGACCATAATATGGTCGAGTTCTTCATTAGGATGGACAGTGACATTGTTAATTCAGAAACAATGGTTCTGAACTTAAAGAAAGGTAACTTTGAGGGTATGAGACGTGAATTGGCCAAGATTGACTGGCAATCAATTCTAAAAGGGTTGACGGTGGATACGCAATGGAAGACATTTAAAGACTGCATGGATGAACTACAAAAATTGTTCATCCCAGTTTAGCAAAAGAATAAATCAGGGAAGCTAGTGCATCCGTGGATAACAAGGGAAATCAGGGATAGTATCAAAGCAAAGGATGATGCGTACAAAGTAGCCAGAAAAAGCAGCATACCAGAGGACTGGGAGAAATTCAGAGACCAGCAGAGGAGGGGAAAAGGGCTTAATTAGGAAAGGAAAAATAGATTATGAAAGAAAACTGGCAGGGAACATAAAAACTGACTACAAAAGTTTTTATAGATATGTGAAGAGAAAGAGATTAGTTAAAACAAATGTAGGTCCCTTGCAGTCAGAAACAGGCGAGTTGATCATGGGGAACAAGGATATGGCGGACCAATTGAATAACTACTTTGGTTCCGTCTTCACTAAGGAAGACATAAATAATCTGCCGGAATTAGCAGGGGACCGCGGGTCACAGGAGGAATTGAGTGAAATCCAGGTAAGTCGGGAAGTGGTGTTGGGTAAATTGAATGGATTAAAGGCCGATAAATCCCCAGGGCCAGATAGGCTGCATCCCAGAGTACTTAAGGAAGTAGCTCCGGAAATAGTGGATGCATTAGTGATAATCTTTCAAAACACTTTAGATTCTGGAGTAGTTCCTGAGGATTGGCAGGTAGCAAACGTAACCCCTCTTTTTAAGAAGGGAGGGAGAGAGAAAACGGGGAATTACAGACCAGTTAGTCTAACATCGGTAGTGGGGAAACTGCTAGAGTCCGTTATTAAAGATGGGATAGCAGCACATTTGGAAAGTGGTGAAATCATTGGACAAAGTCATCATGGATTTACGAAAGGTAAATCATGTCTGACGAATCTTGTGGAATTTTTTCAGGATGTAACTAGTAGCGTGGATAGGGGAGAACCAGTGGATGTGGTTTATCTGGACTTCCAGAAGGCTTTCGACAAGGTCCCACATAAGAGATTAGTATACAAACTTAAAGCATACGGCATTGGGGTTCAGTATTGATGTGGATAGAGAACTGGCTGGCAAACAGGAAGCAAAGAGTAGGAGTAAACGGGTCCTTTTCACAATGGCAGGCAGTGACTAGTGGGTTTCCGCAAGGCTCAGTGCTGGGACCCCAGCTATTTACAATATACATTAATGATCTGGATGAGGGAATTGAAGGCAATATCTCCAATTTTGCGGATGACACTAAGCCGGGGGCAGTGTTAGCTGTGAGGAGGATGCTAGGAGACTGCAAGGTGACTTGGATAGGCTGGGTGAGTGGGCAAATGTTTGGCAGATGCAGTATAATGTGGATAAATGTGAGGTTATCCACTTTGGTGGGAAAAATAGGAAAGCAGACTATTATCTAAATGGTGGCCGATTAGGAAAAGGGGAGATGCAGCGCGACCTGGGTGTCATGGTACACCAGTCATTGAAAGTAGGCATGCAGGTTCAGCAGGCAGTGAAGAAAGCGAATGGTATGTTAGCATTCATAGCAAAAGGATTTGAGTATAGGAGCAGGGAGGTTCTACTTCAGTTGTATAGGGTCTTGGTGAGACCACACCTGGAGTATTGCGTACAGTTCTGGTCTCCAAATCTGAGGAAGGACATTATTGTCATAGACGGAGTGCAGAGAAGGTTCACCAGATTGATTCCTGGGATGTCAGGACTGTCTTATGAAGAAAGACTGTAGAGACTCGGTTTATACTCTCTAGAATTTAGGAGATTGAGAGGGGATCTTATAGAAACTTACAAAATTCTTAAGGGGTTGGACAGGCTAGATGCAGGAAGATTGTTCCCGATGTTGGGGAGGTCCAGGACAAGGGGTCACAGCTTAAGGATAAGGGGGAAATCCTTTAGGACTGAGATGAGCAGGACTTTTTTCACACACAGAGTGGGGGGTCTCTGGAACTCTCTGCCACAGAGGGTAGTTGAGGCCAGTTCATTGGCTATATTTAAGAGGGAGTTAGATGTGGCCCGTGTGGCTAAGGGGATCAGAGGGTATGGAGAGAAGGCAGGTACGGGATACGGAGTTGGATGATCAGCCATGATCATATTGAATGGCGGTGCAGGCTCGAAGGGCCAAATGGCCTACTCCTGCACCTAATTTCTAAATGAAATATGAGATGCTGTTTCTCCAATTTGCACGTGGCCTCGCTCTCACTTTAGTTTTAGACTCTCCTACTGTAGGGAAACCTTCCCTCCATTGACGAACGGTACAAATGGCCAGGAAGCGAGCGGGCAAGATCATCTCTGACCCCTCTCACCCTGGCCACAAACTCTTTGAATCACTTCTCTCTGGAAGGCAACTCCGGACTGTCAAAGCTGCCACAGCCAGACATAAAAACAGCTTTGATCCACGAGTAGTTGCTCTACTCAACAGCCAAAAATCTGTAGCCTCCCTTTGATCTGGTATTTTGTTGGTTCACATATTGTATTTTTAATGTTTAATGTTTTGTGTCATTCCCAACTGTCACTGTATATCGTTGTCACTTGCGGGCGGAGCACCAAGACAAATTCCTTGTATGTGAATACTTGGCCAATAAACGTATTCATTCATTTGAAAGACTGATCATCCACCTGATGATTTAATTTACCTCTATATATATTACCCCTTAACCTCCTGCGGTTCAGGAAAAAAATACCTATCCAGTCTGTTTTTATAACTCCTGTCCTCCTGTCCCAGTAACATCTGCTCTTTAGTTGTTGGTAGGATGGTACAATTGCCTTCTAGCAAGAATGTCATTGTTCTATCTGGGACACATGACAATAAAACTCTCTTGACTCTTGACTTGATAACAGCTTGGAAGAAACTGTCCCTATCCCCACAACAGAGGGGGCTCGCCTGGATCGCCCGTTGCGCGAGTCCGCGGACCAGACGGGACTTTGAAACTGGCACCAAAACTGGCGACTCTTGCATGCGATCTCTGTGGACTATTTCTATGCACTTTGTACTAATCAGGCATTGTGCTGAGGGATTGCAATACTTTACTGAACTGTATGTAAACTAGGAGTATCACTGTGTGTATGCACATGTGACAATAAAGAATTATTGACCAAAATGACCGAAGAGAACGTTTCTTAATTTTCAAAAAGGTTTAATACTTGCCAGCCATTCTCCTTCCCATCAGTCCCACAAATCCATCGTAAGACAGGCCGTCGTAGAAGCGCTTCAAGAAGAGATGGGGCAGCTTTTCCTCATTCAGACTTCCCGGCTGCAACAGAGTGCTGGAGTAACTCAGTGGGTCAGCCGGTATCTCTGGAGAACATGGACGGGTGATGTTTTGGGTCTGGACCCCGCGTCGGCCCACATGCCCAAAGATCCTACAGTGGAGAATCTTTGCACATGCCTGCCACCATCACACCGCCGCCTCCCAGTATCTTCAAACAAAACTAGCAGAAGCTGGGACTGTTCCCCCCGAGTCACCAGCAAGTGGTTCCTATCACTCAGCCTCAAAGCCATTACGTGCAGAGCAAAGATCAGACTCCGCTCTATGACTTTGTCTTGCATGAAAGGTTTCGAGACAACATCTTGAGGTAGCACCTTCTTAAGTAGATTTGCAAAAGTAGAACAGCATCATCCACCAACACTGTAGATCCATAAGATAAGAATTGGTTCCTAAATTTGGCATTCTTTGTCATCATTTTTGATTTGTGGCCTGCTTTTTATTTTGTTGCCTATGACTATGGCCCTTGGATGCATTATCAAACATAGAACAGTATAGCACAGGAACAGGCCATTCGGCCCAACATGTCTGTGCCGATCATGATGCCAAGTTAAACTAATCCTCTCTGCCTGCACGTGATCCATATCCCTCCATATCCACGTGCCTATCTAAAAGCCTCTTAAACACCACTAACATTATGTAACTCCATCACCACCCCTGGCTGTCTGTTCCAGGCATCAAACAATCTCTGCACATCAACATACAAGATAGATCAGTACAGCACAGGAACAGGCCCTTCGGCCCTTCAGTCTGAAGAAGGGTTTCAGCCCGAAACGTTGCCTATTCCTTCGCTCCATAGATGCTGCTGCACCCGCTGAGTTTCTCCAGCACTTTTGTCCACCTTATATCCTTCAATTCCCTGAGCAAGGCAGTTCTCTTTATATCCTTTAATTTTAATGAAGATTTTACAAGTGACAATATTGTCTTCTTTATTCCCAATGCTATTAGTCAGTGACTTTGAGTATGATCATATTATAAATCATAGGTAGGCAAAAATGCTGGAGAATCTCAGCGGGTGCGGCAGCATCTGCGGAGCGAAGGAAATAGGCGACGTTTCGGGCCGAAACCCTTCTTCAGACATAATAATAACAATGTTTCTTAAATATTGTTCCTTATAAGTTTCTTAAACATATTATAATCATAGATCCCCAAAGATATGATACAGTTTATACAGCAATTATACAGCAAAAGTAAACAAGCGTCATCCATTTTGGCTTTTTTTTTCCTCCATTTTTTTTCTCCTCAATTAATCTTGCTGCTTTTGACCTAATTACACTTAGCGTTTACATTAGAATGCAATTACAACAATTGTTTAGCTTAGTTTATTGTCACGTGTACCGAGGTACAGTAAAAAGCTTGTGTTGCGTGCTAACCAGCCAGCGGAAAGACAACACATGATTACAATCAAACCGTTCACAGTGTACAGATACATGATAAGGGAATAACGTTTAGTGCAAGGTAAAGTCAGGAAAGTCTGATCAAGGACAGACTAAGGGTCACCAAAGAGATAGATAGTAGTTCAGCACTGCTCTCTGGTTGTGGTGGGACGGTTCAGTTGCCTGATAACAGTTGGGAAGAAACTATCCCTGAATCTGGAGGTGTGCATTTTCACACTTCTGTACCTCTTGCCCGATGGGAGAAGGGACAGTTATACATCACCTTTAATAGGGTAAAAAGTCTCAAGATGTTCCACATGTATCAATCTGGTATCAATTGACAAAATCAATATCAATTGACAACAGAATTGGTCAGGTTGGTGATTTGCTGAATATTGTACCACACAAGGATTGAAACGATCTCCAAAATGGCAAAAACATACTAAAATAAACTAGAAATACCCCAGACCGTTAGAAGTGGGGAACTCACCTTGGTCAGAACGCCACCGTCTGCCAGCTGCCCCTCGTGGTTTGTGGAACACATTTCCAAAAAGGCAGAAGCCAAGGCCAAAGCAATGAAACCTTTCATGTTGCCGACTCTTGCTGTGATTGGAAATGAAGCTTAACAAGAAAAGCAAAGAGGAAAAATGACAGGGAAAAAAATTGCATGGACATTCATCAAACATAGAGAGTTGCCGGTTTGTAGGAAACACGTCCTGGAAAAGCCTCCTCATTCAAGTTGCAAATGATCATTCTTAGCATTTCAATGAATTGGATTAAAATTACATGGCATATGATCGATCACCGGAGGGTTGTTTGGATATACTTTCTCAGCTGTTAGTTTCACAGGTGGCGCAGCGGTAGAGTTGCTGCCTTGCAGCGCCGGAGACCCGGGTTTGATCCCGACGACGGATGCTGTCTGCACGGAGTTTGCACGTTCTCCCCGTTATCTCCTCGGTTTCCTCCCACATGCCAAAGGCTTGGCAAATTGTCCCTAGTCGGTATAGGATAGTGTTAATGTGCGGGGATCGCTGGTCGAAAGGGCCTGTTTCCGCGCTGTATCTCCAAACTAAAGCATTTATTCTTGTTTTCATAGGTTATAGGAGTATTCGGCCCATCAAGTCCATTCCATCATTCAATCATGGCTGATCTATCTCTCCCTCTCAACCCCATTCTCCCCATAATGCCAGACACCCATACTAATCAAGTTCCTCAGTCTAAATGATTGTTTTGCTGATGCCCGAGCAGTTGGAGCAACACCGTGTACCACCCATTACAATACTCTGGGCCGATGTCCTGGATGCATTCTCACACAGTACTGTTTCCCTGTTGACTACGACCAGCTGCGCCACTGTGCCGTCCAACCTCGAGTTAATTCTTGCGGCCAGGCATTGTGCAAAGTCATGATCCTAACTCAAAATATCACCTGTCCACAATGCTGCCTGTCTGACCTGCCCAGTTACTCCAGCACTTTGCAAATGTAAAAAAATTAAATACTTAAGATCTAAAAAACACCGGTGATAATTCCCTTATAATCCCAATCTTTAATTTAAAGTGTAGGAATGAAGCGCAGATGTTGGTTTAAACTGCAGATGCTGGTAACTCAGCGGGGTCAGGCGAGAAGCAATGGGTGACATTTTGGGTCGAGACCCTTCTTCAGACCTGTCTGTCGATCCCCAATTTAAACACTTTTTAAATGCACTAGTTAGCATTATTTTACCCCACATTAAACATCTCCATAATCAGTTTGTTTTCCGACCCAAAGCTTCACATGTTCATCTTCCTCCAGCACTTCATGTTTCCCTTCATCAGTTAGTCATATTTACATTGGAAATACCTTACCCACCTCCTTCATTTCGGGGCAGAGGCAGCGTTTAGGAGGGATTCATCTGGGATTTGGAGAAAATTGTCTTCGGAGATTGAACTTGAAAAGTTATTACATGCCAGGTCAGGCAGAGAGAAACATCCCACCTGAAGCATGTCAGGCACAAGCGGATTTGAACATCTCCAGTTTGGCAAAGGCGAGATTGCGTGCTGTTTCACTTAAAGATACACTTCTCTGTTCCCCTTCAGTGGGTAAACAAGAGCAGACATTTGCATAGCGCCTCAGACATTCTGAAATGTTTCACAGTAAAGGGCATGTCCCACTTACGCGACCTTTAAAGGCGACTGCTGGCACCCGTGATAGGCCGCCGAAATTTTCAACATGTTGAAAATTCAGCGGCGACCAGAAGGACGCTGCGACTCTTTAGAGACCTCTCACGGCCGTGGTGGTGAGAGACCACTCACGACATGCCGCCAGGGGTCGCCTGTATGGTCGTAAGAGGCCAGAGGTCGCCTGTAAAGGTCGCGTAACAAGTAGGACAGGCCCTTAAGCTTGCTGAAGTGCAGTTGCCAGCAAATGCAGCAGACAATTTTGCGCACAGCCAGGTTATGAAGAGCATCAAAAAGAACGGTTAATTTGTGTCTGCGTGGAGTTTAAGCGAGCGATGTCTGTCAGGACAATCTCTCTCTGTCCCTACTGGTGTCACTGTCATCCTGCTTAGTCATCCTCACTGTTTGTATCCATCATTATCACCATTTCCACAGCCAACAATGGACCATTGTGGGCTCCATCTGTCCTTGATCATCATTGCTGGCTTCGATTTGTTCTTTGTACCTTTTCATACCTCTAGTTTCCCTCTCCCCGGACTCTCAGTCTGAAGAAGGGTCTCGACCCCAAACGTCACCTATTCCTTTGCTGCCTGACCCGCTGAGTAACTCCAGCACTTTGCGTCTATCTACTGGAGGAACATGTTGCCCTTAAAATGGTACTGTGGCATTTCTGTTGTCACATACACAATCAAACAACGGAGCTGTCGGTACATATGATGTGACCAAGTCTCTGGATAGAGATTTAAGTCATAGTCAAACGGCATGAAACAGACCCTTTGGCCCAACCTTGGCCCATGAAGACCCTTTCAGGCGGGATTCATCTTGGGAACTTGGGGCTGCTGAAATAAAAGGAGCTACTTTACGGTTTCTGATGCTAGCTGACTTGTTTGGTGTTTGAAGCATCTCTGTTTCATTCTGTCAAGGAACACAGGGAAATCTGGAGAAAGTAGAACGTCTCAGAACCTCAGCAACAAGATATTCTGTCTCCTCAAGCTTTGGAGATATCAAAAACATACAGTGGAATATGACTATGAAACATCTGTGGATTCGAACCTTCTGCAATTTTGCACATCCGCACGTCAGATTGTACAGGGTTTTGGTGAGGCCACGCCTGGAGTATTGCGTACAGTTTTGGTCTCCAAATCTGAGGAAAGACATCCTTGCCATAGAGGGGGTACAGAGAAGATTCACCAGACTGATTCCTGGGATGTCAGGACTTTCATATGAGGAAAGATTGGATAGACTCGGCTTGTACTCGCTGGAATTTAGAAGATTGAGGGGGGATCTTATAGAAACTTACAAAATTCTTAAGGGGTTGGACAAGCTAGATGCTGGAAGATTGTTCCCGATGTTGGGGGAGTCCAGAACAAGGGGTCACAGTCTAAGGATAAGGGGGAATTCCTTTAGGACCGAAATGAGGAAAACATTCTTTACACAGAGAGTGGTGAGTCTCTGGAATTCTCTGCCACAGAAGGTAGTTGAGGCCAGTTCATTGGCTATATTTAAGAGGGCGTTAGATGTGGCACTTGTGGCTAAAGGGATCAGGGGGTATGGAGAGAAGGCAGGTACGGGATGCTGAGTTGGATGATCAGCCATGATCACATTGAATGGCGGTGCAGGCTCGAAGGGCCGAATGGCCTACTCCTGCACCTATTTTCTATGTTTCTATGTGATAGACGGCTTTGATAAAAATAACTAAATAGACACAAGAAACTGCAGATGCTGGAATTTTAAGGGGGAAAAACAAAGTGTTGGAGGGATCAGCAGGGCAGGCAGCATCCAGGGTATGGATGGACGATATTTCAGATTGGGACCCTTACAAAGGTCTGGAGAAGGGTCTATTTATTCCCTCGAAAGATGCTGCCTGACCCACTGAATTCCTCCAGCACTTTTGTTTTTTGGGGGGCAAATAAGCTTTTGCTTGGCGGAACATGCGCTGTGGTCACACATTAAAGGCCAATGTTTTCTTTGCACCCCATGCTGTTCATTTACAGCATCTTGGATTACTTTTGCATTTTAATATTAAGACTACTGGGTTGGGTCATATTGGATATTTCACAATAAAATACAAGATCACAGCAAAGGTAAAATAATCTGAAGACAAATTCAGACAGTGATTCACGAGGCAACAGTGAGATAAACCTGTGTAAAACACATTAAAAAGGGACAACATATGGGCATTTAAATAACTTTATTTTGTAAAACAAATAACGATTTAAAAAAAATTAAAAGAGCAATCCAATGCAAGTTATTTTAAAATGTTTTAAAAATAAACAATTTACAATTAGAAAGTTTAAATCTAAAATTGCCCGAAATCCCTGCAGCATAAGAGAAAACAGCTTTCATTGCTCTTTTTAAAATCGTTATTTGTACATTAGAATGAAAGTATTCTTTTTCTGAAGATAGACAACAAAAAGCTGGAGTAACAGCGGGGACAGGCAGCATCTCTGGAGAGAAGGAGGTCTCGACCCGAAACGTTGCCTATTTCCTTCGCTCCATAGATGCTGCCTCACCCGCTGCCTTAACCTCCAGCATTTTTGTCTATGCACATTATTGATTTTTTTTTAAATGTCTTCAACATTTATGGACATGCAGATCATAGGCATCAGTTAAAACAATATTTCACTATCATCTTATTTAACCAACCTTGCCAGCTGTTCAATGCAAACTTCTTCTGGGGAAGTTCTCTGTTTCCGAGCCTTCCTTTGCCTGTAATCACTTTGTTTCTCTCTTTATATACCTATCTCTCCACAGCTGGGAGTTGCTGCTTTCCTGCCAGTCTCTTCAGTCACTTTATTGTGATCCTCCTGTTTATGAATGGAGGGTTGTGGACGAATCAAAGCCTGCTGTTAGGTATTGAAGGGACGCCCACACCAACGCGAACAATCAGGGTTCGCCCAGCGCGCTAACGAGAGACTAAATGCTCCTTTTGCCTCTCATGCTGCTTGCAAATTACCCACCGTTTAGGATTTTTAAAGAATTTTAAAAGACTTTCAGATTACAGAATATTTAAGGGTCAGACCCAGCAGTCTTCTTCAAAGGGTCTCGACCCGAAATGTCACCCACTCCTTCTCTCCAGAGATGCTGCCTGTCCTGCTGTTACTCCAGCTTTTTGTCGTCTATCTTTAGTCAAAGAATACTTTCATAGAGCACTAATTAAATGAGTCATAGTCATTGTGTCATACAGCACATAAACAGGCCCTTTGGCCCAAATTACCCACACCGACCATCCACACTAGTCTCCTATCAAGAGAGGTTTATGGCTCTCAAGAGAGCAAGACTTTGCCTTCAAGAGAGAGTTAGATACAGCTCTTAAGGCTAACGGAATCAATGGATATGGAGAGAAAACAGGAACAGGGTACTGATTAGGGATGATCAGCCATGATCATATAAAAGGATTATAAAAAGGACTGGACCAGCTAGATGCAGGAAAAATGTTCCCAATGTTGGGCGAGTCCAGAACCAGGGGCCACAGTCTTAGAATAAAGGGGAGGCCATTTAAGACTGAGGTGAGAAAAAAACGTTTTCACCCAGAGATTTGTGAATTTATGGAATTCCCTGCCACAGAGGGCAGTGGAGGCCAAGTCACTGGATGGATTTAAGAGAGAGTTAGATAGAGCTCTAGGGGCTAGTGGAATCAAGGGATATGGGGAGAAGGCAGGAACGGGTTATTGATTGGGGACGATCAGCCATGATCATAATGAATGGTGGTGCTGGCTTGAAGGGCCAAATGGCCTCCTCCTGCACCTATTTTCTATGTATCCATGTACCTGTCCAAATGTCTTTTAAATGTTGTCATAACGCCTGCCTCAACTACCCCGTCTGGCAGCTCGTTCCATACACCCATCACCTTCTGTGTGAAAAAGTGTCCCCTCAGCTTCCTATTAAATCTTTCCACTCTCACCTTAAACCTATGTCCTCTGGTTCTTGATTCCCCTACTCTGGGTAAAAGACGCTGCACACTAATGCCCTGTCCCACTTAGGAAACCTCTGGAGACTTTGCGCCCCACCCAAGGTTCCCGGAGGTTTTTGTCAGTCTCCCTAATGGTTGAAAGTGGTTTCCGCTTCTTCTATGTTCCGGCGATTATTTAAAATAATTCAAAACCGGCCGCGACTAAAAATAGGTTGCCGTTTTAAAAATGGGTGATTTTTTAGTGGAAGCCGGTTGCGATGCTAGTTGAAGGTGGTTGCCGGAGGCTGCAGGTAGTGGAAGGTAAGACCTCCCTGGTGGAATAAAACTGGGTGGAAAAAAGATCTTACCTTCCACTACCTGCAACCACCGGCAACCACCTTCAACCAGCATCGCAACCGGCTTCCACTAAAAAATTACCCATTTTTAAAATGACAACCTATTTTTAGTCGCGGCCGGTTTTGAATTTTTTTTAAATAATCGCCAGAAATTTAAAGATAACTGGTTGTAGTTTGTGACATACTGAGTTAATCTAAATGGCTCCAACAGTGAGCATCCATATCTACAGCAGCACGGCCAACCTGATTTAGATCAGATAAAAAACACAGCTTCCAATTGCTAACCAATGCCTCCAACGTGTTTAGCAATGGCAGATGTTGCACAATAAGCTGTCGTGTTCACTATCGGGAATGTGCGGATACGTGGGTACCATCTGATGAGCACGAGGCTCTGATTTGGGGTGGTGACACCTTACAATGGTCACCACTTATGAAGCAGTGATTGACACGGAATCATTGACTGGGGACAACAGTCACTGGAGGAACTCAGCGGGTCAGGCAGCTTCTGTGGAGGGAATGGATTGGTGACGTTTCGGGTCGGGGCCCTTCTTCAGCCTGGCCCCCTGAATTCGTCCAGCACTTTGTGTTTTGCTCACGATTCCAGCGTCTGCAGTTCCTTGTGTCATCATTGACCAGGTGGGGTTTGGCGTGGGATTGAGTCAACTCATTTTCTCTCTCGGACAGTGAAAATGTTTCTCTAAGCTGTAAATAATTTGAAGCCTTTTTCAGAAGTGATTCAACCTCGTTAAGACATAAATGATCACAATTATTCTCTGTTATGATTGAATACTATGAGTGATAATGGTTTAAAATTCATGTTGAATACATTAATATTTACTTAAGCGCTGATTTGTTAACGATCGTCATTAGCACAAATTATAATGGGAATATCCATAGATTTATCAGTATTTGCAGCACCAATGAGAGGGTCACTGTGTAATTCTAATTATTCATGATTCCACTGATAATTAATTGCTTCCAAGTCTGGCTTCAGGCCGTGTCCTTGAAGTTTGTTTCCTCCCCTTACTCTGATGGAGTACGGGAAGAGAGCAGTGAGCATGCATCAGTTCTGTGACTGCCCTCGTAACAAGAGAGGCAAACAGACCATTTACACCTGCGTGATGGTGCATATTCAAGGTGGAGTTGGGGTGAATGGACTTTGCATGGAGTCAAACAGCATGAATGCAGGCCCTTCAGCCCAACTTGTCCATGCCAACCAAGCTGCCCCATCTAAGCTGTGTCGGAAGGAGCTACAGATGCTGGTTTAAACCAAAGATAGGCACATAAACCTGGAGTAACTCAACGGGTCAGGCAGCATCTCTGAAGAAAGGGAATAGGTGACGTTTTGGGTCGAGACCCTTCTTCTTATCCCATCTAAGTTAGCCCCTTTTCCTACATTTGGGTCACAGCGCTCTAAACCTTTCCTATCCATGCTCCTGTCCAAATGTCTTTTGCATGGTGTTTCTAGTCCCTGCATCAACTACTTTCTCTGGCAACTTGCTCCACATACCCACCACATATCCCACAGTGCTTTTATCTGGACTTAAAGATAGGGAAACTCTCATTCATTATCTATCCAATTACGGGTTAATCACTGACGACATTGCTATTCTAAATTTGGAGCAGAGTTTATCCATAGGAAAGGGTTTATTTTTGCAGTCAACCCTTTCAATGAACCCAATCCAAGCCGCTTAACAGCATCTTGTGAAATTATTTTCTCCATCCGTTTATTGATGTTTGCAACCACATGTGGGCAGATGAGGTGAGTTTATCCAGGCATCATATTCGGTACTGACCATGTGGGCTGAAGGGCCTGTTGCCGTGCTGTACTGTTCTATGCTTTAAATGAAGTTAAGATTTTAATTAGATTTTTAATACCACACAGAAGGTTAATTTGAAAAATCCAATGACTTATCGGTGGTTTAGTTTAGTTTCTCTTGTGGTTTTAGTTTAGAGGTACAGCGCAGGAACAGGCCCTTCGGCCCACCGAGTCCGTGCCGACCAGCGATCCCCGCACACTGGCACCACCCTACACACACTAGGGACAATTTACAATTATACAAAGCCAGTTAACGTACAAACCTGTACGTCTTTGGAGTGTGGGAGGAAACCGGAGCACCCGGAGCAAACCCACGCGGGTCACGGGGAGAACGTGCAAACTCCGTACAGACAGCATCCGTAATCAGAATTGAACCCGGGTCTCTGGCGCTGTGAGGCAGCAACTCTTCCCGCTGCGCCACCGTGTCGCTCTTTTGGGTAAGTTTTTTTAATATGCTTCCTAAAAGAAGCAGTACAGATGGCAGCAGAGAAGTTGGTTTGAGTCACTGGGCCCTGCGTTGCGAGCAGAACAAGCTGCGAATTATCACTGCAGGGGATGCTGTCAGTCACACAGCCTGCGCATTGCTCACAGCATTTATCCCATCAGTGGATCTCTGCAGCTCTCTCAGATTGTCAGCCTCACAAGCCCCTCCAGTCTGCAATCCTCCAATGATGTCATCAGTGCCCAATGTGCGGGGGGAAAAAGGCAGAGAAAAGATGAAAGATTCGTGAGGGAGGTTATTCAGACAAGCCACTGTCCGTTTTAGCACAGTGCCCGGTTTGTTCTTGCACGGGCATACACAGTACTTGCAGCACTGAACAAAGCCATTGGCCCGACAGTTTTAAACACCCACAGAGGCTGGTGATTGGCTGGAACGTGCTGCTGGGGGTTGGGGCTGAGGCAGATACAATAGTGGCTTTTGAAACTTTGGATAGACACATGGATATGGGTTATGTGCTGGTAGGTCAGAGTTAGTTTTGACATCATGTTTGGCACAGACATTGTGCGCCAAAGGGCCTGTTCCTGTTTGGCCCACAATGTCTATGCCAAGTAAGACACCAATTTAAATTTAACCTATCTGTCTCCTTCCCTCCATTTCCTGCAAGTTCACGTGTCTGGCTAAAGAACTCGCATTATGCTTTGCCCTTCTCACCCTTAAAGCGATGCCCTCTCCTTGTTGAAGTATGGAACTGTGCTTGTTGTGTTTGTAGGTAGTCGCTACCTGGCACTAATTTTACCTTGCACTTGTCTTTAGACTTTACTTTAGACTTTAGCGAAACACGGGCCCAATGCGTCGGCGCCGCCCAGCGATCACCCCGTACACAACCACTATCCTACACACTAGGGACAATTTACAATCTTTACTGAAGACAGTTAACCTACACAGATGTAGGTCTTTGGAGTGTGGGAGGAAACCGGAGCACCCAGAGAAAACCCATGCAGGTCACGGGGAGAACGTGCAAACTCCGTACAGGCAGCACCCATATTCGGGATCGAACCCAGGTCTCTGGCACTGTGAGGCGGTACCTCTGCCGCTGTGCCACTGTGCAGCCCCTGTGTCAGCCTGAGCTTGCTTGCTTCATAACCAGAGAAGGTTTGAAAGGAAGACTAAAAAAGCTGGAGTAACTCAGTGGGTCAGACAGTACTGTATCTCTGGAGAAAAGGAATAGGTGACATTTCGGGTCGTTTGGGTCTGAAGAAGGGTCTCAACCCGAAACGTCACCTATCCATGTTCTCCACAGATGCTGCCTGACCCGCTGAGTTACTCCAGCTTTTTGTGTCACCTATCCATGTTCTCCACAGATGCTGCCTGACCCGCTGAGTTACTCCAGCACTCTGTCAAACATCACCTATCCATGTTCTCCGCAGATGCTGCCTGACCCGCTGAGTTACTCCAGCTTTTTGTGTCACCTATCCATGTTCTCCACAGATGCTGCCTGACCCGCTGAGTTACTCCAGCACTCTGTGAAACGTCACCTATCCATGTTCTCCACAGATGCTGCCTGACCCGCTGAGTTACTCCAGCACTCTGTGAAACGTCACCTATCCATGTTCTCCACAGATGCTGCCTGACCCGCTGAGTTACTCCAGCACTCTGTGAAACGTCACCTATCCATGTTCTCCACAGATGCTGCCTGACCCGCTGAGTTACTCCAGCACTCTGTGAAACGTCACCTATCCATGTTCTCCACAGATGCTGCCTGACCCGCTGAGTTACTCCAGCACTCTGTGTCTGCCTCTACACAGAGTCGGAAGAGAATGCCAAGAAAGAGTTGCCGATAAGTTGAGGTTGATTTATTTAATAAACAATTTGCAACCCTGCATGGAGAGCGTAGTGTTGTGATTGTGAGATGCTGCCGTCAGATGCAACATAATCTCCTATTAAATGATTTCTTCTACTTCAAACTTGTACTTTGCATATTATCTTGTAACATGGTCAGTTGATATTTATTTATGGTAATCCCTTCGCAAAGCAGTGTAGAGGTGCTTGTATTGTCTTTCTGGATCAAAGGTGCATTGAAGACTCTTTAACATAAGGCCCTTCATTTGATTACTTGTGTTGACCATCATGTTAAACCAACTGAACACACATGAATATTAAACAGGGTATTGTTTGTAGATGAAGCTAATGTGTGTATGGCCCTTGAGGTTTTTAAGTTGAATGTAACCAGAAGGAATCCTCTCTTCAGAAATACTTCTTTTATTATTTTTAATTGTGTGGTGCTGATCCACATAAAAGATGACAGCATAGAAGGATAAGATGTTTCACTTCTCTGTGTGGGAAGGAACTGCAGGTGCTGGTTTAAACCGAAGACAGACACAAAAAGCTGGATAAACTCAGCGAGACCGGCAGCATCTCTGAAGAGAAGGAATGGGTGACGTTTCGGGTTGGGAACCTTCTTCCTTCTCTGCCATGTCCTTCCACGAATGAAACCCCTTCAGATCAGCACGACACAAGGCAATGGGTGCCAGGCTGAACAACAAGACCAAACTTATTCTCCAATGCATCCACTGCTCAGACGTGGAAACAAGTTCTCTTGAGCAAAACACCAAGTGCTGGAGGAACTCAGCGGGTCAGGCAGCAACTGTGGAGGGAATGCACAGGTGACAATTTACAATTATACCAATCCCCATGTTGCATGCTTCTTCCACTGCCTGCACTTGGCTGTCTCGGAGAGACTCCGGTACTCAATGCCTTCCTAGTTGCTCCTTCTCAATGGGTGGTCAGAGCTATTGATTTGCACAAATTGATGAGGACATTCCTTGGGTTGCTAGAAACTTGGATTGTTTTCTCTGGAGTATCAGAGGCTGAGGGAATATCTGATACAAGTATGAGTGGCATTCATAGTGTAGACAGTCGGAATCTTTCTCCCAGGACCAGAGGGCATAGCTTTAAGGCGAAAGGGGCAAGGTTTAAAGGAGATGTGCAGGGCAAGTTTTTTCTTAGAGAGTGGTGGGTGCCTGGAATGCTCTGGAGGTGGTGGGGGCAGATACGATAGTGGCGTTTAAGAGACCTTTAGATGAACATGCAGTAAATGGAGGAATATGGATCATGTGCAGACAGCAGAGATGAGTTTAACTTGGTGAGGAGGAAGGAACTGCAGACGCTGATTTAAACCGAAGATAGACACAAAATGCTAGAGTAACTCAGCGGGTCAGACAGCATCTCTGGAGAGAAGGAATGGGTGACGTTTGGGGTCGAGACCCTTCTTCAGACAAGTTTAACTTGGTATCATGTTCAGCAAGGACAATGTGTGATGAAGGGCCAATTCCTGCACAGTGCTGTACTGTTCTCTGTTCTATAACCCCACAAATGCATGTAAGCAGTGATGGTAAAATGACAGATAATTACATTGACTCATTGTCTAATCAACAAGCAGGAACACATGGCATAAGAGGGAATATCAAGAAGGGTGTCAAAAATTAAAGATAAATAGTGGAGAGATCATTGATAAACCAGACAAGCTTAGAGAGGGTAACGGAAGAGGTGCAGATGGTCTGTATCCAGGTACACTGGCAAACTTTTTCTCATCTCTAACCTCGACGGAAATGCAATTTTCCTCCCGTATCGTATCTCTGTCTGCACTGCAGCCTGACATGGAGGAGTTGGAGGCCTTTGCTGGAGACTGACTTTTGAGATCTCCTCCACGGGGAGCCTATGGGACTTCAACATCACAGAGCCCGCGATCCCTTTGTCAGGGATCGACCTTGGAGCTCCAACCGTGAGTGCCTGCGGACTTTAACATCGTGGAGCCCGCGGTCTCTGGTCAGAGACTGACTTCGCAAACTCCAAGCCGCAGGAGCTTCGACCGCCCCGACGCGGGGGTTCGACTGCTGGCTACGGGAGCTTCGACCGCCCCGACGGATGGTTCGACTGCCCCGACAGTGGGAGAATAAAGAGGACGAAGATTGGAATTTATTGCCTTCCATCACAGTGAGGAATGTGGGGAATCCACTGTGGTGGATGTTTATATAATCTTTTATGTAGTTGTGTGTCGTGCTGCCTTTTTTTCAATATGGCTGCATGGTAATTCGCATATCTCTGCACCTTAATTGGTACATGTGACAATAACAGACTTTTGAAACATTTGAAACATCTGTGCCTCTTGTGGTCCAGGGATTTAAATCTTTCCTCAGCACGTCTAAATCACAGTTAGAAGTCAGACTGACAAGTTCAAAGCTAAGCGCTCATTTAGATTTCATCTCAAGGTGGGAGCAGTGTTGCAGTAGAACGGCCCAAGGCTACATGTCCAAGTCTTCAGGGATATGTGTTCCTTGCTGCGCAGATTCACAACACCAGGAACACATTTACATCTCCTGACTGATATTAGAACAGTTCTCTGCTAGTTGCTGCATTTCTCATTTATTTAGCTTTGCATAATAATGCTACCATTTAAAACAAATTCTTTCTCATTTATTATATTGTTTACAGTGTATTATGTTTACATATTCTGTTGTGCTGCAGCAAGTAAGAATTTCATTGTTCCATCTGGGACACATGACAATAAACCACTCTTGACTCTTGCCCATTTCAAAATGTCAAAATCACTTATCATTGAAGCATCGAACAATGCTCTAGTGATCTCTCCTGCAGAAATATTAGACAATTTAATTGACTTTTAACTCATTACATTATTTTTATCCCTCTATTCAGAGTGTCACAGCACTGGTTCCTCACTCACTTCGCTCCTATTCTATTTGTCGCTCAAGGAAACCCATCTGGGCATTGTCAATCACAAAACGTGTCCCTTTCAATTCTTGCAATTCGCATGCCAAAATTACATCTTGATGGGAACGAGAGAGAGAAGTTGAATTCATTTGTTCTGAGCAATCACCAGCCCGTTAATGGAAATCTATACTTAGAGCAGGGACATAATGTAAAATCGCGAATTGTGTGCAGAAAATACGAAAATTGTCCCATTACACGACAGCTCAAGCACGCTGTCAGTGAGTAGAAACAAGGAATGCAGACGGTTTACCCAAACGGACACAGAGTGCTGGAGTAACTCAGCGGGTCAGGCAGCATCTGTGGAGAACATGGATAGGTGACGTTTCACAGAGTGCTGGAGTAACTCAGCGGGTCAAGCAGCATCTGTGGAGAACATGGATAGGTGACGTTTCACAGAGTGCTGGAGTAACTCAGCGGGTCAGGCAGCATCTGTGGAGAACATGGATAGGTGACGTTTCACAGAGTGCTGGAGTAACTCAGCGGGTCAGGCAGCATCTGTGGAGAACATGGATAGGTGACGTTTCACAGAGTGCTGGAGTAACTCAGCGGGTCAGGCAGCATCTGTGGAGAACATGGATAGGTGACGTTTCACAGAGTGCTGGAGTAACTCAGCGGGTCAGGCAGCATCTGTGGAGAACATGGATAGGTGACGTTTCACAGAGTGCTGGAGTAATTCAGCGGGTCAGGCAGCATCTGTGGAGAACATGGATAGGTGACGTTTCACAGAGTGCTGGAGTAACTCAGCGGGTCAGGCAGCATCTGTGGAGAACATGGATAGGTGACGTTTCACAGAGTGCTGGAGTAACTCAGCGGGTCAGGCAGCATCTGTGGAGAACATGGATAGGTGTCGTTTCACAGAGTGCTGGAGTAACTCAGCGGGTCAGGCAGCATCTGTGGAGAACATGGATAGGTGACGTTTCACAGAGTGCTGGAGTAACTCAGCGGGTCAGGCAGCATCGGTGGAGAACATGGATAGGTGACGTTTCACAGAGTGCTGGAGTAACTCAGCGGGTCAGGCAGCATCTGTGGAGAACATGGATAGGTAACGTTTCGGGTCAGGACCCTTCTTCAGAATGATTGTAGGTAGACACAAAATGCTGGAGTGACTCAGCGGGACAGGCAGCATCTCTGAAGAGAAGGAATGGGTGATGTTTCGGGTTGCGATCCTTCGTCATTCAGATTGATTGTAGTTGGGGGAAGAATGCTGGGAGGAGGTAAGGCAGGACAAAGAGTGTCGGGTGATAGATGGACACAGGTGAGGGCTTTTATTGGTAGGCAATGGTTGGAAGAGAGGCCAGAGATTAAAGGGCCTGTACCACTTACGTGTCCTTGGCACACAAATTACGCGACCTCGTGGTCGCGTTGAGGCGCACGGGCATCGTATGACACGAAACATCATCCATTCCTTCTCTCCAGAGATGCTGCCAGTCCCGCTGAGTTACTCCTGCATTTTGTGTCCATCTTCAAATGACGCCAGGCGCTCCAGATGGCTGTGCGGTCGTATTAAGTCACGCGCGATCTTCGCAGGACCATCACGGCTCAACGCGTCCACGAGGTAGCGTGCCAAGGACACGTAAGTAGGTCAGGCCCTTTAAGCATAAAGTGTGCGACCTTGACTGGGCAATGAAAACCAGTTAGCTCTGTTGCTTCAAGCATGGTTAGAATAACATCTCCGCCATGAATTGGGATCTCCTTGCGGGCCAGTTGTTTTGTGAGGACAGTTCATTTGAAAATATATTCTTATAAGTTAAGAGTTTTATTTGCCATAAGCACTGAATATGGATCAGAGCAATGGCATTCTAAGTTGCTGCAGGCACTTAGACAAGTTAAGGGCCTGTCCTACAAGCATGCAACTCTATGCGATGAACGCGATCAAACTAGAAGCGGTGGCCGCGAGGAAATCGGGTGATCCCCGTACAGGGCCGTTCCCACCAGCATGCGCCTGCATGTGGCAAGCGCGACCAAACCGGCAGCGAGGGCCGTGCGGAGGTCGGGTGAGTGGCGCAACGCGGCGCAAAGTGAGGCGAACATAGAGCGAAGTCTTAAAGGTAAGTTCGCCAGGACAGAGAGGGGCACACAGAGAGGGGCACAGAGGCACACACACAGAGGGCCACGGAGCCACACACATAGAGGGTCACGGAGGCACCTACAGAGAGGGTCACGGAGGCACGATGTTGGGGCGGTGTGTAATGCGTCGAGGCGACTGCGAGCCGACAAGCCGTTGTTGCGCGGAATTTTTGAACACCAACAGTTTTTCGGAGCCCCGTGCGATGTCGGGACGAACTCCGCACAATTCCGCACGGCTCCGGCGATCGAAGTGGGTCCGGCCCCGCGACGCCGGGCGGCTCAAGCGACCACGTTAGGTCGCGCTAATCGCATGGAGTTGCATGCTGGTAGGACAGGCCCTTCAGCTTCTCGTTTTCACCCTACAAACAGCTAACAATGGCCTGTTTCCTTTATCATAGTCACTTTTTTGCATATCTTTTATTCATTGTTCTTTATCTCTCCACATCATCGTCTACATCTCTCGTTTCCGTTACCAGTCCGAAGAAGGATCTCGACCCGAAACGCCACCCATTCCGTCTCATTAGAGATGCTGCCTGTCCCGCTGAGTTACTCCAGCTTTTAGTGTCTATCTTCGGCAACAAGAAGAAATATACAATAAATTATCCGTTTTTCTAAAAAACACTAGTGCTAAAACCAAAGTAAGTTGAATAATTATTCAGAATCAATCAAAAGAACACAAAAACCAGGAGTGGAAGTAGATCACCTGGCCCATCAAGCCTGTCCCGCCATTCAGTAAGATCATGGCTGAAGATAGACACAAAACGCTGGAGTCACTCAGCAGGTCAGGCATCATCTCTGGAATATTTAGCCCAAATAACAATTCCTTAAACAAATGCAAAAACCCTAATTTGAGGAAGGGTATTGCTATTGCATTCTTGCTATTGAGGGAGCCCAGCGTAGGTTTACAAGGTTAATTCCCGGGATGACGGGACTGTCATATGCTGACACAATGAAGCAGCTGGGCTTGTACACGCTGGAGTTTAGAAGGATGAGAGGATATCTCAGTGAAACATATAAGATTGTTAAGGGTTTGGACACGCTAGAGGCAGGAAACATGTTCCCGATGTTGGGGGGAGTCCAGAACCAGGGGCAACAGTTTAAGAATAAGGTGTAAGCCATTTAGAACGGAGACGAGGAAACACTTTTTCACACAGAGAGTTATGAGTGTGTGGAATTCTCTACCTCAGAGGGCAGTGGAGGCTGGTTCTCTGGATACTTTCAAGAGAGAGCTAGATAGGGCTCTTAAAGATAGCGGAGTCAGGGGATATGGGGAGAAGGCAGGAACGGGGTACTGATTGGGGATGGTTAGTCATGATCACATTGAAAGGCAGTGCTGGCTCGAAGGGCCAAATGGCCTACTCCTGCACCTATTGTCTATTGTCTATTGTCTATTGTCTATCAGCAGCCAATAGAATGAATTGCATGCTCAAATTAAACTTGAAGGTTATAAGATACTGTTACTGAGGTATGCTTGCAAGATTGTTGGCTTAGGAATTAAATGTACATGGTATACAGGAAAAGTAGCAGAGGGGAAGGGGTAGTCTTGGTCATTTAGGGTGAAATCGCTTCAGTGGCAAGAAAGGATATAACATGAGGTAAGTAGGTTTTAGAAACTTTATGTGTGGAATTAGCAACTACAAAAGGTGATTAGACTGTGGTGGGTGGCACGTTAAGAGCCCGTGGCTGCAGCAATGTACCAGGAGTAAATAAATTCACCATGCGTAGCGCAGGAAGGAACTGTAGGTGCTGGTTTAAACCAAAGATAGACACAAAATGCTGGAGTAACTCAGCGGGACAGGCAGCATCTCTGGAGAGAAGGAATGGGTGACGTTTCAGGTTGAGACCCTTCTTCAGACTGTGTCTGAGTCTGCCTGTCCCGCTGAGTTACTTCAGCATTTTGTGTCTGGCTTGATGCAAAGACTGGTTTAATGGCAGATTTAACAGATTAATTAACAGATATAAAAAGATTCTCCGAGATCTTCGGTTTCCTCCCACACTCCAAAGACGTACAGGTTTGTAGGCTAATAGGCTTGGTATAAATGTAAAATTGTCCCTAGTGTGTGTAGGATAGTGTTAGCGCGTGAGGAGTCATATGGAGACACAAGGAACTGCAGGCGCTGGAATGAGTAAAGCACACAGTGCTGAAGTAAGTCAGTGGGTCAGGCAGCATCTCTGGATAGGTGATGTTCAGTGGCAGGACCTTTCTTCAGACTGGTTGTAGTAGGAGGCAGACATCAGTTGCAATGGTACGATGCACAGACTTCACAACAACTCACACCCCATATAAATGTGATGCATGCCACCATTACATACAGTGGTATTTAAACAATGCTGTACAAATGTAATTCTATAAAATACTGGAAGTATGGCAATGACTGCATTGATCCAAGATGGCGGCGCTGGGTTAACAGCTGCGGCCCACCTGCAGTCTGTCTGTTATTTTATTTTTATGTCCTGTTTTTGGTTGGGTTCGTTCGTTTTGTGGGATTGTGTGTGCATGTGGGTGGGGGGAGAGTAACATGACCGGGTCTCTTCCTTCTGAGGGGGGGGGGGTGCGACTTTCTGTCGTATTCCCCGTCTCTGTCTGCGCCGAGGCCTAATGGCGGAGCTGGCGGCCTCGGGCCCGGAGCGGTTCCAGCAGCGGCGGCAGCAGCAGCGGTGGCGGCCCGACTCCCGGAGCGCTTCCGGTGGTGGCGGCGGCCCGACTCCCGGAGCGTTTCCGGCGGCGGCGGCGGCCCGACTACCGGTGCGGTTCCAGCAGCAGCAGGCGCCGGTGGCCCGACTCCCGGAGCGGTTCCAGTGACTACCGGAGCGGTTCCAGCAGCGGCGGCGGCAGCAGCGGCCCGACTACCGGAGCGGTTCCAGCAGCGGCGGCGGCGGCAGCAGCAGCGGCGGCCCGACTACCGGAGCGGTTCCAGCAGCGGCGGCGGCAGCAGCGGCCCGACTACCGGAGCGGTTCCAGCAGCGGCGGCGGCGACAGCGGCGGCGGAAACCCAACTCGGTCCCAGGGCGGCGACCCGACTTGCTCCCGGAGCGGTTGCAGCGGCCCGACCACGGGCCCGGTGGACCCCCCAGGCCGCGGAGTTGAACCGGCCCATTCGTGGAGCTCGGTTGAACCGCGGGACTGACTTACCATCGCCCAGTGCGGTCGCGGCATCTGAGGCCTGGATCACCTCGGCGCAGAGGGAAACAAAGAGGGAAGAGACACAGACTTTAAGACTTTGCCTTCCACCACAGTGAGGAGGTGTTTGGTGAACTCACTGTGGTGGATGTTAAATTTGTGT
The DNA here is from genome assembly GCA_963514005.1 of Raja brachyura. The sequence continues at coordinate 10,142,242 of OY740821.1, read as the reverse complement.
TTATTGTGTGTTCTGTCATTTTTTATTTATTTATTTTTAATTATATGTATGACTGCAGGGAAACAGAGTTTCATTCGGACCAAAAGGTCTGAATGACAAATAAAGAATCTAATCTAATTGACGGTATTTGATAGAAACATAGAAACATAGAAAATAGGTGCAGGAGTAGGCCATTCGGCCCTTCGAGCCAGCACTGCCATTCAATGTGATCATGGCTGATCATCCAACTCAGTATCCCGTACCTGCCTTCTCTCCATACCCCCTGATCCCTTTAGCCACAAGGGCCACATCTAACTCCCTCTTAAATATAGCCAATGAACTGGCCTCAACTACCTTCTGTGACAGAGAATAGTAAGATTGAACGAGAACTTACCAGTTCGAAGGTTGATCTTTATTTCATGAGGAGTCGAAGTGAGGGATTTCGTGAAGAGCCCGCCGGCGCGCATGCTCGACATACTTCAAAGTAGCGGCGTGGAATCACAGAACCAACAATAGAAATGACTTCGCATAGTATGATTGAATTGACTAAGATTACCAGATGAAGGTGATTGAGGGTTGGGCGAGGAGGGCACGAAATCCCTCACTTCGACTCCTCATGAAATAAAGATCAACCTTCGAACTGGTAAGTTCTCGTTCAATCTTACTATTTCATTTCGGAGTCACGTGAGTGACTTCGTGAAGACTTCAAAGCTTCTGTGATTACACGCCCTGGACCACGTCCATGCTGACACACCACTACCAGGGATGGATGGGAGGAACAAACTGGCTCAATAGCTCATACTGCAAAACAAAAGCATATTTATTAATAACAAATCAAAAACCCCTCATGCGGGGACATCTCCACGTTCTTGACCTGCATTCAGCACGGCTTCTGCGAACTGTAGAGGAGCAGCAACAGGCTTGTTATAAAAACGCTGGAACACAGCTTCATTCGCCCATCCTGCTGTGGCGAGAATTTGGTCCATGGGCACCTCCATGACCCTCGCCGCTGACGTCGATGCAGCCCTGGTGGAATGAGACTTGAACACATTAGTGTCGATACCTGACTTACCCAAGACGACTCGAAGCCACCTGGATATCGTCTGGACTGTCACTCGATGATGAGGTCTCTTATGAGTGACAAGCAGGTATCTCTCCATTCCTCTGATGCGTGCCGTCACCTTGACATAGTGGCGGATATGTGAGGCTAAACATAGCCTAGCATCTGCGGGGTATGCCGGGAACTTCAGCTGCAGCCCTGTGCACCCAGGTCTATGCTGCTTTAGTAGCTCGTCAACGAAAAAGACTACTTCTGTAGGGGTAGATGTCATTCTGTCGACACGCAGTTTGTGTAGTGTCTGTACCCTCTGAGCTGAAGTCAGCGCTAGTAACATCACCAGCTTCATGGTGAGTTGGTCCAGTTGGTCGAACTCCTCCGAGCTGTGGTGTGCTGGCGGATCTGGACCTGTGAACACAGGGCTTACCCACATCTCCGCCTGAGTCCCGGCCTGCGCTGCAGGTACTGCCGATGGTAAAGGCCCCGGAACTGTTGACCGGCGAACTCGTCCTGACGTCCTCCGGCCCTTCGAACTCCCATCCATGTCCTTGCTGCAAGACATAATCAGACAACAAGGACCACCAACTAAAGGTGGAATACTCACCTCCGTGGCCCCTTATGAAGGGCTGGCGAGGAGCGCGCTCCACCGCCAGCCGTCGCAGCAACGCGTTACGACGATATGTCGAGCATGCGCGCCGGCGGGCTCTTCACGAAGTCACTCACGTGACTCCGAAATGAAATTCCACAGACTCACCACTCTCTGTGTGAAAAATGTTTTTCTCATCTCGGTCCTAAAGGAATTCCCCCTTATCCGTAGACTGTGACCCCTTGTTCTGGACTCCCCCAACATCGGGAACAATCTTCCTGCATCCAGCCTGTCCAACCCCTTAAGAATTTTGTAAGTTTCTATAAGATCCCCCCTCAATCTTCTAAATTCCAGCGAGTACAAGCCGAGTCTATCCAGTCTTTCCTGATATGAAAGTCCTGACATCCAAGGAATCAGTCTGGTATGTCTTGTAATTTAAAAAAATATATTGAAGGCAAATCATGTTTCCTTGGTAAGAAAGGAATAAATCCAGAATTAGTAAGCAATTTATTTTCAGTTTAGACTTTTGAATATTCAGCTATTACTTTGGGAACAATCTTCGGGATGATGCTATGTTGGCCAAATTATATAATAGATGAGGGCGTTTTAGAAGGGCTGACAGCTTTTTGAAAGTTTTCTCAGACAAGAAGCAGATTAGATTCTGCTCAGCAATCGCTGTTACCAATTGAGGCTTAAATTTACAACAAGCTGACTGATAGACATCTCAGGTCGTGATCCTCTTAACACAGATATGAGAAAGAGATCAAGCTAATTGACAGGTGAGCTGAAACAAGTGGGCCGAGAAATTCAATCACACAATGGTTGTTTTTTCCCCGCGACACAGCCCATTTTGAGCAGAAGGTCATTTCTGACAATCAATGGTGTGCTTTGCGCTGTTGAGAATTTCGTTCAGGCACGGCCGTGTACATAACATAGAATCAGTGCAGAAACAGGCCCTTCGGCCCACCATCTCCATGCTGACCATTGAGTTCCCATCCTATAGAGGTGTATAAAATCATGAGAGGCATAGATTGGGTGGACGCACAGAGTCTCTTGCCCAGAGTGGGGGAATCAAATACCAGAGGGCACAGGTTTAAGGTGAAGGGGGAAAACATTTATGGGAATAAGGTCATAACGTCATAAGGAATAGTAGAATTAGGCCATTCGGCCTATCAAGTCTACTCCGCCATTCAATCATGGCTGATCTATCTCTCCCTGCAATCTGAGGGGTAACTTTTTCACACATGGAGGCGTGTCGCTGTGGGGACCAGGGTCGCTTTTTATTAATTATCACTCATGGATGGAGGAGTTTTGCTGGGTGGTCATCACTTATTTCTCATCGAAGACAGACACAAAGTGCTGGAGTAAGTCAGCGGGTCAGGCAGCATCTCTGGAGGAAAGGAATAGGCGACAATTCAGGTCGAGACCCTTCTTCAGACTGAGAGTCAGGGGAGAGGGAAACTAGAGATACAAAAAGGTACAGAACAACTGAATGAAAGATATGTAAAAGGACAAATAAAAGCCAGCAACGATGATCAAGGAAAGGTGGAGCTCACAATGGTCCATTGTTGGCCGTGGGGAAGATGACAATGAGTGATACAAACAGCACCTCATATTTCGCTTGAGCATCTTACAACCCAGTGGTATGAATATAGATTTCTCTAACTTCATGTAACCCCGGCATTCCCTCTCATACCGTCCCTCCCCCAGCTGAGTCGTTGTACTAGTTTCACTGTCGTCCTGTTGAATTTCACTGTGTGTATCACTGGTTATCACTGTCTCCACAGATGCTGCCTGACCCGCTGAGTTACTCCAGCGGTTTTTGTCCCTATTTGGTGTAAACCAGCAACCGGCAGCGGGGGCCGCGCGGAGGTCGGGTGATCCCCTGTACAGGGCCGTTCCCACCAGCATGCGCCTGCATGCGGCCAGCGCAACTAAACCGGCAGTAGGGGCCGCGCGGAGGTTGGGTGAGTGGCGCAACGCGGCGCAAAGTGAGGCGAACTTGAAGCAAGTCTAAGGTAAGTTCGCCAGGACTTAGAGGGGTACACAGAGAGGGGCACCGAGACACACACACATACAGGGCCACGGAGCCACACACATAGAGGGTCACGAAGGCACTTACAAATAAGTTCACGGAGGCACGATGTCCGGGCGGTGTGTAAATGTCGAGGCGACTGCGAGCCGACAAGCCGTTGCCGCGCGGAATTTTTAGACATAGTCGGTTTTTCGGAGCCCCGCGCGGTGTCGGGACGAACTCGGGACGAACTCCGCACAATTCCGCGCGGCTCCGGCGATCGATGTGGGACCGGCCCCGCGACGCCGGACGGTTCAAGCGACCACGTTAGGTCGCGCTAATCGCGTAGAGTTGCATGCTGGTGGGACAGGCCCTTAACTCGTCCTTGTTTACAACTGTGTGTTAAAAAGGAGACATGTTCCAGACTCTGTAAAGGCCTGTCGATGAGGCACCTCTGATACTGCTGTGTCTGAAACAAATGAATGATCCAGTTCTGTGACCTTCAACGCTGAGTCCATCTGCAACTGAGTCCAAACAAATCTGCAAGTAATTGATGATCTCCTTACAAAGCACAGGTGCAGCCCTTGTTCCTATTATTCAGACCTGCTTTCATCAGCATGGCTGAGAATTCATTGCATATGTGCAAAATAATTTATCTGGGGAAACATCAATGTCTCCGCTCCTGATCTATATGCTTTGTGCTTTATATGTTCACGGTGAGGGGAAATGTTTAATTGGTACCTGAGGGGCAACGTTTTCACACAGAAGGTGGGGGAGCGTATTTGGAACGAGCTGCCAGAGGAAGTAGTTGAGCCAGGAACTATAACAACATTAAAAATACATTTGGACAGGTACATGGAAACGTTCATAAGTTATAGGAGCAGAATTAGGCCATTTGGCCCATCAAGTCTACTTTGCCATTCAATCATGGCTGATCTATCTCTCCCTCTCAACACCATTCTCCTGCCTTCTCCTTATTCCTGAAAAAGAGATAAAACAAGGCACAGTGGCGCAGCTGATGGAGCTGCCGCCTCACAGTGCCAGAGACTTGGGTTTCATCCTGACCTCGGTTGCTGTCTGTGTGGAGTTTGCACGTTCTCCCTGTGGCCATATGGCTTTCCTCCGGATGCTCTGGATACAGGGATCGCTGGTTGGCGCGGACTCGGTGGGCCAAAGGGCCTATTTCCGGCCTGTATCTCTGAACTATACTAAAATAGCAAATTCTGTTGACACCCACCAGGTCAAGCGTCATATGCGGAAAGAGACACAGAGTTTAAGTTACAGGGTGGAGTTCTGATTCAATTCTTCAGAACTTGAAAACTGCAAAAACAAAGATGTCTTAAGTTGCAAAGAGGGCACCAAGTGGACAGAAGGAAAAGATCAGTGATAGGGTGGAGACCAAGGTTGTCCAGCTGACACAGATGCTCTCAATGTGTCTCAGAGAGTGGAATGAATGTTTTTTATTCACAGATGATCTGGCTGGACGAGTAAGTAGAAGGAGATGTATGAGAGCACTTAGAGAGAGAAAATTGCATAATTGATTGTTGATATAGAGGCTTCTGACCACAGAACTGTGAACCAAGGTAATTGAAAGACACAAATGAGCATTTAGAAATAGAACCATTTGCTGGGTAATTGTTTGCACATTCTTGTCTCATTAATATTTCAGAGGGGCGGATTAGTGGATTAGCTCCTAGCATTTTGCTTCTGTGAAAATCAAATGTTCTCATATAAATTTTGCTAAATTAAGTTATTGGGATATTGGTAAACTAACATATAACAATTTAATAACTTCTGTCTAATAGATCTATTATTCAATTTACTGAAATTCAAAGCCTGTTGGAAACTTAGAGAGTCTAGGACCAGAGGCCATCGTCTCAGAAGAAAGGAGATGAGGAGGAATTTCTTTAGTCAGAGGGTGGTGAATCTGTGGAATTCATTGCCACAGACGGCTGTGGAGGCCATCAATGGATATTTTTAAGGCGGAGATTGACATATTATTAATTAATATGGGTTATGGGGAGAAGGCAGAAGAATGGGGTTGAGAGGGAAAGATTGAATGATTGAAGTTATGATTGAATTGCCGAGTAGGCGTGATGGGCTGAATGGCCTAAATCTGATCCTATAACTTATGAACATGAACCCAGATACCCTCACTGCATATTCAAGGCTATTACAAATCACTGATGATGTACAACGTGAAGAGTAGCGGCCTCAACACCAACCCCTGCAGAACTCCACGAGTCACTGGCAGCCAACCAGAAAAAGCCCCCTTTATTGCCGCTCATTGTCTTCAGCCATTCAGCCACCCTTCTATCAATGCTAGTCTCTGCCCTCGAATACCAGGGGCTCTCATCTTCTTTAGCAGCCTCATGTGTGGCACCGTATCAAAGGCCTTGTGAAAATCCCTGTAAACAATATCCGGATGATGGTGTTTATTTTGTGTTTTGGTTATTATTATTATAACTGTGGTGTCGGACCTTGCTGTGCATAAACGTGCTGGCACATTTCTACCAATGGTGACTACACTATACAGATGGCACATTGGCGCAGCGGTAGAGTTGCAGAACTTACAGCACCAGGGAACCAGTTTTGATCCAACTACAGGTGCTGTCTGTACGGAGTTTGTACGTTTTCCCTGTGACCTGCATAGGTTTTCCCCGGGTGCTCCGGTTTCCTCCCGCACTCCAAACACATACGGGTCTGTTGCCTCCCTGGTGCCAGGGTTCAGGATGTCTCGAGCCGAATTCAGAACATCCTCGAGATAGAAGGTGAACAGCCGGCAGTAGTTGTGCACGTAGGCACAAACAACATCGGGAAGAACAGGAAGGAGGTTCTCCAACATGACTTCAGAGAGTTGGGAAGAAGACTGAAAAGCCGGACTTCTAGGGTGGTTATCTCTGGATTGCTTCCAGTACCACGAGCTAGTGAGGACAGGAACAGGGAGATAAGGGATCTGAATGTGTGGCTGAGGGGCTGGTGCATGGAGCATGGATTTAGATTTATAGACCACTGGGATCTCTTCTGGGGTAGAAAAGGGACGGGTTACACCTTAACTGGAGGGGGCCGACATTCTGGCAGGCAGGTTTGCTAGGGCTACACGTGTGGGTTTAAACCAGATAGTGGGGGGGAGGGATTGACAAATTGGGAGTATAAAGGTGGAGTTGAAGGGGAAGTGAGTACACGAAAAATTACAAAAGATTCTCGAATTAATGGGAAGGAAAGCTCGAGAATGGACAACAGAGTAAGGTCAGGGCCAATTGGGAGCGGTGCGAGGGGGGGAGTGAACAAGGAGGTCAAAGTGCTGTATAGGAATGCACAAAGTATAAAGGAATAAAGGAATAGGAGGCTCATTTAGAAACTGGCAAGTATGATGTTGGGGGAATTACTGAGACATGGCTGCAAGAGGACCAGGGCTGGGAACTGAATATCCAAGGGTGTACCTCCTATCAAAAAGACAGACAGGTGGGCAGAGGGGGTGGGGTAGCTCGGTTGGCAAGGAATGAAATTCAGTCCCTTGCAAGGGGTGACATTGAAACAGGAGATGTGGAGTCAGTATGGATAGAACTAAGGAATTGTAAGGGTAAAAAGACCCTAATGGGACTAATCTATGGGCCCCCAAACAGTAGCCATGTAACCATATAACAATTACAGCACGGAAACAGGCCTTCTCGGCCCTTTCAGTCCGTGCCGACCATTTATTTTCCCCTAGTCCCATCTACCTTCACTCAGACCATACCCCTCCATTCCCTTCCCGTCCATATACCTATCCACTTTACTTTTAAAAGTTAAAATCGATCCTGCCTCCACCACTTCTGCTGGAAGATCATTCCACACAGCCACCACTCTCTGAGTAAAGAAGTTCCCCCTCATGTTACCCCTAAACTTCTGTCCCTTAATTCTCAAGTCATGCCCTCTTGTTTGAATCTTTCCTACCCTCAATGGGAAAAGCTTATCCATGTCAACTCTGTCTATCCCTTTCATCATTTTAAAGACCTCAATCAAGTCCCCCCTTAACCTTCTGCGCTCCAAAGAATAAAGACCTAACTTGTTCAACCTTTCTCTGTAACTTAGTTGCTGGAACCCAGGCAACATTCTAGTAAATCTCCTCTGTACTCTGTACTCTCTCTATTTTGTTGACGTAAAATAATAGCCTGGATATAGGGCGCAAGTTGAACCAGGAGTTAAAATTGGCATGTAGCAAAGGTAATGCTGTGGTTGTTATGGGAGATTTCAACATGCAGGTAGACTGGTTGGTACTGGACCCCAAGAAAGGGACTTTCTAGAGTGCCTTCGTGATGGATTCTTAGAGCAGCTTATATTGGAGCCTACCAGGCAGAAGGCAATTCTGGATTTAGTGTTATGTAATGAACCGGAGATGATAAAGGACCTCGACGTTAATGAGCCATTAGCAGGCAGTGACCATAACATGGTCCGGTTTAATCTACAATTGCAGAGAGAGAAGGGTAGATCGGAGGTGTCAGCATTACAGTTGAATAAAGGCGACTATGGGGCCATGAGGGAGGAGCTGGCCAAAGTTGACTGGAAAGATACACTAGCAGGGATGACAGTGGAACAAAAATGGCAGGTGTTTCTAGGAATAATACAGAAGGTGCAGGATCAGTTCATTCCTAGGAGGAAGAAAGATTCCAAGGGGAGAAAGGGACGACCATGGCTGACAAGGGACGTCAGGGACAGGATACAAATTAAAGAGAAGAAGTACAACGTAGCAAAGATGAGCGGGAAGCAAGAGGATTAGGTAATGTTTAAAGAGCAACAGAAGATAACCAAAAAGACAATACGGGGAGAAAAGATGAGGTACGAAGGTAAGCTAGCCAAGAATATAAAGCAGGATAGTAAAAGCTTCTTTAGGTATGTGAAGAGGATAAAATTAGTTAAGACCAAAGTTGGACCCTTGAAGACCAAAAAAGGTGAATTTATTATGGGGAACAAGGAAATGGCAGATGAGTGAACAGGTACTTTGGATCTGTCTTCACTAAGGAGGACACAAACAATCTTCCTGATATAGTAGTGGCCAGAGGATCTGGGGTGACGGAGGAACTGAAGGAAATCCACATTAGGCAGTAAATGGTGTTGGATAGACTGATGGGACTGAAGGCTGATAAATCCCCAGGGCCTGATGGTCTGCATCCCAGGGTACTTAAGAAAGTGGCTCTAGAAATCGTGGATGCATTGGTAATAATTTTCCAATGTTCTAGAGACTCAGGACTAGTTCCTGTGGATTGGAGGGAAGCTAATGTTATCCCACTTTTTAAGAAAGGAGGGAGAGCGAAAACAGGGAGTTATAGACCAGTTAGCCTGCCATGGTGGTGGGGAAGATGCTGGAGTCAATTATAAATGATGAAATAGCCGCACATTTGGATAGCAGTAACAGGATCGGTCCGGGTCAGCATGGATTTACGAAGGGGAAATCATGCTTGACCAATCTTCTGGAATTTTTTGAAGATGTAACTAGGAAAATGGACAAAGGAGAAACAGTGGATGCAGTGTACCTGGGCTTTCAGAAAGCATTTGATAAGGTCCCACATAGGAGATTAGTGGGCAAAATTAGGGCACATGGTATTGGGGGTAGAGTGCTGACATGGATAGAGAAGTGGTTGGCAGACAGGAAACAAAGAGTAGGGATTAATGGCTCCCTTTCAGAATGGCAGGCAGTGACTAGTGGGGAACCGCAAGGCTCGGTGCTGGGACCGCAGCTATTTACAATATACATCAATGATTTGGATGAAGGGATTCAAAGTAACATTATCAAATTTGCAGATGACACAAATCTGAGTGGCAGTGTGAACTGTGAGGAGGATGCTATGAGAATGCAGGGTGACTTGGACAGGTTAGGGGAGTGGGCAGATGCATGGCAGATGAAGTTTAATGTGGATAAATGTGAGGTTATCCACTTTGGTAGCAAAAACAGGAAGGCAGATTATTATCTGAATGGCGTCAAGTTGGAAAAAGGGGAAGTATAACGGGATCTGGGGGTCGTTGTACATCAGTCTATGAAAGTAAGCATGCAGGTACAGCAGGCAGTGAAGAAATCGAATGGCATGTTGGCCTTTATAACAAGAGGAATTAAATATAGGAGCAAAGAGGTCCTTCTGCAGTTGTACAGAGCCATATTGAGACCACACCTGGAGTATTGTGTGCAGTTTTGGTCCCCTAATTTGAGGAAGGATATTCTTGCTATTGAGGGAGTGCAGCGTAGGTTTACAAGGTTAATTCCCAGGGTGGCGGGACTGCATTATGCTGAGAGAATGGAGCGGCTGGGCTTGTACACTCTGGAATTTAGAAGGATGAGAGGATATCTCATTGAAACATATAAGATTGTTAACGGTTTGAACACGCTAGAGGCAGGAAACATGTTCCCGATGTTGGGGGAGTCCAGAACCAGGGGCCACAGTTTAAGAATAAGGAGTAAGCCATTTAGAACTGAAACGAGGAAACACTTTTTCTCACAGAGAGTGGTGAGTCTGTGGAATTCTCTGCCTCAGAGGACAGTGGAGGCAGGTTCTCTGGATGTTTTCAAGAGAGAGCTAGATAGGGCTCTTAAAGATATCGGAGTCAGGGGATATGGGGAGAAGGCAGGAACGGGGTAGTGATTGTGGGATGATCAGCCATGATCATATTGAATGACGGTGCTGGCTCGAAGGGCCTGAATGGCCTCCTCCTGCACCTATTGTCTATTGTCTGTTGTCTGTAGGTTAATTTGCTTCGGTAAAATTATGATTTGTCCGTAGTGCGTAGGATAGTTGAACGGTGCGGACTCGATGGGCCGAAGGGCCTATTTCCATACTGTAACTGAACTAAACTTCTCAGTGAAATTAGCGCACTGCTGGACACCCTGTGTTTGTGTAAAGTGCTACACAAACCAAGTAATTCCTTGCTTTTCCAAATCAGAGATGCAGGCATGTTGGCGTGTTTGAAGGAAGCTCAGTTATTGTGTTTAGAATCTGAAAAAGAATCACATAAGATGCTCCAAGAAAAGGATTAGGCTGAGATCTGCCCCTTAACACAGAGGCTAATAGAGGGGATGCATATTATCAACAGGGCAACCTTCTTTCATTTTCTATTGAGATTGCCTTGGGGCTGAGGAGGAAGAATGAAGCTGTATTTTCTGACGAGTTTTAACCCTTCAAATCCTATTTCTTGAGAATTCCTTCTTTAAATCACTGATTTTCCACTGCTAAGATTCTCCTCTTCTTTAGCCATAGATTCTGTATTTGTGACCATGACAGTCAGCCACGTTGAACCACCTCCCCACCCCATCCCCACCAGCACGTTACCAAGTGATCACTCATCACATGGTAGTTAGGGTCAGCTGGATAATTGGCTGTGCCAGACATCCCAGAGGAGGAGAATCCGATTTAGTGTCTGTTCACAGGCACTTTGAAGTAGCAGTAGCAATCAGAAAGCCAGTTGTAATTTAGTTCATTTTAGAGATACTGCATGGAAACAGGCCCTTCTTCCCACCGACCAGCGATCCCTGCATATTAACACTATCCTACGCACACTAGGGACAATTTACATTTATACCAAGCCAATTTACCTACAAACCTGCACCTCTTTGGAGTGTGGGAGGAAACCGAAGATCTCGGAGAAAACCCATGCGGTTACAATAGACAATAGGCAATAGGTGCAGGAGTAGGCCATTCGGCTCTTCGAGCCAGCACTGCCATTCAATGTGATCATGGCTGATCATCCCCAATCAGTACCCCATTCCTGCCTTCTCCCCATATCCCCTGACTCCGCTATCTTTAAGAGCCCTATCTAGCTTTCTCTTGAAAGCATCCAGAGAACCTGCCTCCACTGCCCTCTGAGGCAGAAAATTCCACAGACTCACAACTCTCTGTATGAAAAGGTGTTTCCTCGTCTCCGTTCTAAATGGCTTACCCCTTATTCTTAGGGGAGAACACGGGGAGAACGTACAAACTCCGTACAGACAGCACCGGTAGTCAGGATCGAACCCGGGTCTGCGGTGCTGCAAGCGCTGGAGGCAGCAACTCCACCGCTGCGCCACCGTGCCGCCTCATTATTATTGCCCCATTCCCGCCCCAGGACATCATTGAAGTTCCTGGGCCAACTATCTTCAGCTGCTTTGTCAAATGGCCTTCTCTAAATTATAATCTAGGAAATGTCCTTCCCCATTTACCACACCTGAGGAAACAAAGCACTTCATGCCCGCACTGAGCAATACTTAGGGCATTGTCTACACTTCCGGCTTACCCAAAGTACAGGTGTTCAGAGACTGCTCTCATCCCTAAAGGGACCTCCCTGACACTCTCCCGCTGTTGTCTGAGAGACTATCCATGACCTCCCTGAACTACGAACATGCTTCCGGTGGTCACTGTTCGTCACCGTCCAGCTCTCTCTCATCCACCAGCTGCACTCTCCCACCCTCTCGTATCATTACAACATCCATTCCCTCTGTTGCAACACTCCCCTATGGCTGGAAGAGTGTCATTTATTTGTTTATAACTTTAAGTTTCAGTATCTGAGGCCACTGTTGCAAGACAAAGTGCCAACAGCAATAAATCAAAAGACGAATCTGACAATCCTGTTCTAGAAACATTGCATTGTTTAAGAACTTTAAAAGCAGAGGTTTGGTGATATGCAACACTGTTTTAATGCCATTAAAATGCAATAAAGCTATTTCTTGGTCTCTTCCTGGTCAAAGAGTCACGCACAACAGAAACAGGCTCTTTGGCCAACTCATCAATGCCGACAATCTGCCCATCTGCACTAGTCCCATTTGCCCGCATTTGGTCCATACCCCTCTAAACCTTTCCTATCCATCTATCTGTCCAAGTGTCTTTTAAATGTTGTTATTGTACCTGTCTCCATGACCTCCTCTGGCAGCTCGTTCCACATGCCCACCACCCCTCTGGTCATTATCATATTTCTGGTGTGGGATTATGTGCCTAAACTGGTTGCCACGTTTCCTTGCTTTTATATATCAGAAGTCCAGGCATGTTGGCTTGTTTGAAGCTCAGCTGTTGTGTTCAGAATCTGAAAAAGGATCACTTAAGATGTTCCAAGAAAAGGATTAGGCTGAGATGTGCCCATTAATACAGAGGCTAATAGAGGTGATGCATATTATCAATAGGGCAACCTTCTTTCATTTTCCTGTTACACTATTGAGATTGTCAAGGGTTGAGTGGCGGGGGGAGGGGGCCAGATTTTCTGAAGGGTTTTAACCCTTCAAATCCTATCCATGGAGAATTTATTTCAAAAAGAAATCATACCATTTGCCTCAGCAGTCTCATCTCCTTTCCTGCAGTTCCTGGGTTCTAGTTCTATGAACATGCCATGCTTTGGCACCTCAACCAAACGCTGGTGGCACGGTGACACAGTGGAAAGGTTGCACCAAGGCCCAGTTTGGCTACTCAAATGGCCAGTAACAAAGGAGATTATAAAAAGTAGCAAACACTGCCTAGTCCATCATGGGTAAAAAGGCAGCCAGCATCATCAAGGACCCACATCACCCTGGCCATGCTCTCATTACACTCATGCCATCGGGAAGAAGGTGCAGGCGTGATTTCCAGGTTCAGGAACAGCTTCTTTCTAACAACCATCAGGCTATTGAACACGACAAACACCAACTAAACTACAAACTATAAACTATCTTGGTTGCACTAGGGACTTTGGGCTTTTGTTTTGTTTTGCACTAATATTGGGACTTGATATTTATTGAAGTTCTTTTTGTTTGTTTTATTATGTTATCTATTGAGTACTGTGTTTACAGAACAGTTATGCTGTTGCAAGCAAGGATTTCATTGTTCCATTTGGTATATATGACAATTTTACTTCAGAGTCACGTGAGTGATTACGTGAAGAAGCCCCGCCAGAGCGCATGCGCGTCATTATGTCAGAATCATTGGCAAGCACCGGACTGGTGGGGCAATGCTCCTGCCGGCGGTAAGTTTCAACCTAAAAGGTAAGTGTTTTTACTTACCAGCATTGTGTGTTTGAGCAGGAGCCACTCCTTACAGAGGTTTCCTGCCGGATTTATCGGAGGTCCGATGCCTAAGCCGGCTATGGGCTGCGGGGTAACCCCGGTCCGATCGCTCAAGCGGAGAGCCGGCAAAAGATCGGGTTTCCAGATAACAGCCGCTGACAAAGCAGTCAGTGGCTTCCAGCCTGCGGGGATGCGGTTTAAATAACGCTAGAGTAGCTGACAGTCGGTCAGCGACTCACAGACACGTTGCCCCAGGCATGGAGTAAAATTGGAGGGAGAGAGAACTTGTGCAGCCCGATTCGAACTCGGGTGAGTCGGGCTGCAAGGGTTCCTCTTCGACAATAAAGGGTATTTTCACCCTTTACAGATTCACACTACTAAATTAGTGAGACTCCACTATAATAGCGCAGGCCTATGGGACAGGCCGCGCCAGCAGCGCCTAGGACAGGGCTGCTTCATGTAACAAGCGCTGGCCTACGGGAGAGCAGCACCAGTAGCGCCTGGGACAGGGCTGCTTCATGTGTGAAAGTGCCGGCCTACGAGAGAGCCGTGCCAGCAGCGCCTAGGACAGGGCTGCTTCATGTAAAAAAGCACCGGCCTCAACGAGAGGCGGCGCCAGCAACACCTAGGACAGGGTTGCTCAAGGTTTCCCTGCTGGAGGGGGAGACCAGGACGGGTCAGTGTGCTACTGACACCAAATCTATCACAGTGCTGGCCTATGGGAGAGCGGCGCCAGCAGCGCCTGGGACAGGGCTGCTTCATGTAAAAAGTGCCGGCCTCAACGAGAGGCGGCGCCGGCACCACTGGGACAGGGTTACTCAAGGTCTCCCTGCTGGAGGGGGAGACCAGGACAGGTCAGTGTTCTACTGACGCCATATCTGTCACAGCGCTGGCCTACGGAGAGCCGCGCTAGCAGCGCCTGGGATAGGCCTGCTTCATGTGTGAAAATGCCGGCCTACGGGAGAGCCATGCCAGCAGCGCCTAGGAGAGGGCTGCTAAAGGTCTCCCTGTGGTAAAGGGCAGACCAGTTCGGGTCAATGGGTTGCTGACACCGAACTTGTTACAGCGCAGGCCCACGGGAGAGCTGTGCCACAAGCATCTGTTGACAGGGCTATGTGTATGACCTCCTGTAAGCAGGAGCAGGGCAGTATAAATCTGACCCTGAAGTGGTGACCTCCTGTGAGCATCAGCCGGGAGAGCCACGACATGGGGACCCAGCACAGCAGCACCTCGTTAGGGCTGTGTGTGACCTCCCGTGAGCATTAGCCGGGAGAGTCAGGGCAGTACGATGCTGACCCTGAAGTTTGGGGACCCATCACACCAACACCTCGTTTAGCGCTGTATCTGACCTCCTGTGAGCATCAGCCGGGAGAGCCAGGGCAGTAGAATGCTGACGCTGAAGTTGGTGTCACTGCTTATGTGCATACACCAAAGCACAAGAGCCACGCTCCAGGTGTGCCGGATGTGGTTAGCAATTTACCATACCGGTGAAGTCGGGGATGACAATCTGGCCAGCAAATTAATGGTCCTCACAGTTCCAGGACTTCATAATGGAAGAAATTCACATATCAAACACCTGTTTACTCAGCATCGCTCTAAAGGAGCACATCATGAGGGCGCATGAATTAAGGCTGCAAAAGTCCTTAAAAAAAAAATAAAATAAAAAACCTGGTTGAAGCAGGAATTATGGCATTTGGACAAATGGCAAGGCCACTATCTAAACTCAGCAGGACAAGGAACCTGCTGTGTAATGCCCATTTGTTAGTTTAATATTTACGAATAAATGTCCAGCCTACGCTCAACCCACAGTCACAGCCTTGAATCAGATCCTCTAGTACCCAGGGGACACCTGGACGATGAGACTAAAACTGAGGCAAGGATTCCACCTCAAAAACCATATCCTTTCAGATTAACAAACAGTAAGTGAATATTGGACTGTATCCGGGGATCTCGAATAGGTATCTTGGAAGTACATCCACCCGTACAAAATACACATAGTTGTGTATTGGGGTTCAATACCACTAACTCTACAGGTGGATGATGCATATCAGCCTTAACAATTGTGTCCAATTCCCCAGCCAAAAGGACGATGGTGGGTGTCGAGTCATTCTGGGCCAGAACATACTTAACCCTTAAGGGCCAGTATAAAAGGTTTAAATAAAAATTTCAGTATTGTAACTGGGATTTAAAAAAAGGTGTTATATGGCAGCCATAGATCTGAAAGATAAATATTCAGCTACCACACACCTGTTGAGAGGTTAGGTCCTCACCCATCTAATTAAACTTAGATTAGTACCATTTAGAATGATTGGCTATTTGAAGTCATCATTGGTTAATTAACATGACAGTACTTTGCCTACGGCCAAAATTGTAACTAATGTCTCGCGATGTACTAGAGACATTCTGACTCAATAGCCTTTAGTTTACAAACTGATGTGAGCTTCAGGATGAGGATATCAAGTCTGGCTGGGGCGGCAGATAAAATGTGAAAGAAGCATTAACCCTGCAGAGGCTGGGGTAAACTGCGTAGAATTGCTGGGTGCATTCTGTGGCCTAAAGAATTCTGCTCAACAATGCATGATTTGCATGTGCAGCTTCAGATTGATAATACCACAGCTGTTGCATATCAATCACATGGGTGGAATTAGGTCATTATTCTGTAACAGTCTGCCTAGCCTCATCTGGCACTGGTGCATTACAAGGAACATCTGGGTCTCAGATATCTACCTATCAGGTAGAGATAATGCGAACGTTGCAGACACCAGATCATGTAAATTCCATGACAAACAAAAATATATATTTTTTTTTAAAGACATTTTTTTTTAAAATTAAGAATCCAAAAGTTTCAAAATCATTGTTAGCCGGTGTTGATTGCCAGACATAGATCTTTTGCATCTGGGTTAAATTACCAGTACCTGTATTCGGCATGGGAACCAAATCTAGGGACAGTAGCGGAGGATACATTCTCGCTACATTGGGGATGTACATTCTTACGCTTTCCCCATTTCTTCCTCATTCAATCAAGGTCTCACCAAAATAGAGTATGACTACACTTAGGTGTTTAGTGGGTTCTAAACTGGTCCACACAGCATGGTCCCATTGGTGTGAGACGGATGACACAGCGTTCATGATCATCCCAATTACAGTAACTTGTTGGTTCACACTGGGACAGGAGGAAAGTTCCCCTTTACATGAGCATATTAATTTATTGATTTGTATCTTCTGACCAGACTGTTCCTGGGACTCAGACTATTGAGTAGAACCATCGATGTGATTATAACCATATAACATATAACAATTCCAGCATGGAAACAGTCCTTCTCGGCCCTTCCAGTCCGTGCCGACCATTTATTTAACCCTAGTCCCATCTACCTGCACTCAAACCATACCCCTCCATTCCCTTCCGGTCCATATACCTATCCACTTTACTTTTAAATGTTAAAATCGATCCTGCCTCCACCACTTCTGCTGGAAGATTATTCCACACAGCCACCACTCTCTGAGTAAAGAAGTTCCCCCTCATGTTACCCCTAAACTTCTGTCCCTTAATTCTCATGTCATGCCCTCTTGTTTGAATGTTCCCTACCCTCAATGGGAAAAGCTTATCCACGTCAACTCTGTCTATCCCTTTCATCATTTTAAAGACCTCAATCAAGTCCCCTCTAAACCTTCTGCACTCCAAAGAATAAAGACCTAACTTGTTCAACCTTTCTCTGTAACTTAGTTGCTGGAACCCAGGCAACATTCTAGTAAATTTCCTCTGTACTCTCTCTATTTTGTTGACATTCTTCCTATAATTAGGCAACCAAAATTGTACACCATACTCCAGAATTGGTCTCACCAATGCCTTGTGCAATTTTAGCATTACTTCCCTACTCCTATATTCAATGCTCTGATTTATAAAGGCCAGCACACCAAAAGCTTTCTTTACCACCATATCTACATGCGATTCCACCTTCAGGGAACTATGCACAGTTATTCCTAGATCCCTCTGTTCCACAGCATTCCTCAATTCTCTACCATTTACCATGTACGTCCTATTTTGATTTGGCCTGCCAAGATGTAGCACCTCACACTTATCAGCATTAAACTCCATCTGCCATCTTTCAGCCCACTCTTCCAAATGTCCCAAATCTCTCTGTAGACTTTGAAAATCTACTTAATTATCCACAGCACCAGCTATCTTAGTATCATCTGCATACTTACTTATCCAATTTTCCACCCCATCATCTAGATCATTGATGTACATGACAAACAACAGTGGACCCAACACAGATCCCTGAGGCACCCCACTGGTCACCGGCTTCCACCCTGACAAACAGCCATCCACCATTACTCTCTGGTATCTCCCATTCAACCACTGTTGAATCCATCTTGCTACTCCGCCATTAACACCCAAAGATTGAACCTTCTTAACCAACCTTCCATGGGGAACCTTGTCAAAAGCCTTACTGAAATCCATATAGACAACATCCACTGCTTTACCCTCATCAATTTCCCTAGTAACCTCTTCAAAAAATTCAAGAAGGTTTATCAAACATGACCTTCCACACACAAATCCATGTTGACTGTTCTTGATCAGACCCTGTTTATCCAGATGCTTATATATATTATCTCTAAGTATCCTTTCCATTAATTTGCCCACCACTGACGTCAAACTAACAGGTCTATAATTGCTAGGTTTATTCTTTGAACACTTTTTAAACAATGGAACAACATGCGCAGTACGCCAATCCTCCGGCACTATTCCCATTTCTAATGACATTTGAAATATTTCTGTCATAGCCCCTGCTATTTCTACACTGACTTCCCTCAATGTCTTAGGGAATATCCTGTCAGGACCTGGAGACTTATCCACTTTTATATTTTTCAAAAGTGTCAGTACTTCCTCCTCTTTGAATTTCATAGTTTCCATAGCTACTCTACTTTTTTCCCTTACCTCACAGAGTTCAATATCCTTCTCCTTGGTGAATACTGAAGAAAAGAAATTGTTCAATATTTCCCCCATCTCTTTTGGCTCTGCAGATAGCTGTCCATTCTGGCTCTCTAATGGTCCAATTTTATCCCTTGTTATCCTTTTGCTATTAATATAGCTGTAGAAACCCTTTGGATTTACTTTCACCTTTCTTGCCAAAGCAACCCCATATCTTCTTTTAGCTTTTCTTATTTCTTTCTTAAGATTCTTTTTACATTCGTTATACTCATCTAGCACCTCATTTACTCCATGCCTCCTATAATTATTGTAGATATCTCTCTTTTTTCGAACCAAGTGTCCAATTTCCCTTGAAAACCATGGCTCTTTCCAATTTTTACCATTTCCTTTCAACCGAACAGGGACATAAAGATTCTGTACTCTTACAATTTCCCCTTTAAATGTCCTCCATTTCTCTTCTACATCCTTCCCATAAAACAAAATGTCCCAATTCACTCCTTTTAAATCATTACGCATTCCCTCAAAGTTAGCCTTTCTCCAATCAAAAATCTCAACCCTAGGTCCAGTTCTGACTCTTTCCATAATTATATTGAAACTAATGGTATTGTGATCACTGGTCCCAAAGTGCTCACCAACGCATACCTCCGTCACCTGACCTGCCTCATTTCCTAACAGGAGGTCCAGCACTGCCCCTTCTCTGGTCGATACCTCTATGTATTGCTGCAAAAAACTATCCTGCACACATTTAACAAACTCCAAACCATCTAGGCCATTTACAGAATGTGTTCCCCAGTCTATTTTTGGAAAATTGAAATCTCCTACAATCACTACCTTGTGCTTACTAATAATATCTGCTATCTCCTTACAAATTTGCTCTTCCACTTCTCGCTCCCCATTTGGCGGTCTATAATACACCCCTAAAAGCGTTGCTACACCGTTCTCACTTCTCAATTCCACCCAAATAGCCTCCCTAGACGAGCCCTCTAATCTATCCTGCTAAAGCACTGCTGTAATATCTTCTCTGACAAGCAATGCAACCTCCTATGATGGTCTGGAGAGATAATACTAAAAAACAATATGTATCTCATATTAAGAAATGGGAGATGTCCTGTTTACAGTTAAATATATCTTATCATAAGTTGCAGGCATACCGGATGTATTGGAGTTCCTGGCTACATTGCATTTTGACGAGCAGTTAAGCTATAGTTCCATTTATAGTGCTAGAAGTACTTTGTCCCCCTACTTAGGGCAAGGGTCCGGACAACACTCTGTCGGATCTCATCTATTGGTGGCCCGATTCATAGGAGGTATTTTAACAAAACCCTCCCAGACGTACATATTCACAAATCTGGGATGTGAGCATAGTTCTCACACTGCTTTGGCAATTGGCTCCAATTACATCTCTGCCTTTCCGGAAGTTAACGCTCAAAGTGGTCATGTTCATGGTGCTAGTGGCAGCATTATGGGTCCAAATATTGCAAAGGTTATGACTGGCCAGCATGCATTCTTCTGTAGATGATATTGTGTTTTATGCATATGATCTAATCAAACAGAGCAGGCCAGGGATGGTTGGAACCAAAATAAGCTTAAAATATACCCATTGATCTTAGACTATATGTAATTACGCATCTGAGCTAATAATATCAATTTCATCAAGAGTCTGAGAGGCTCTGAAACAGCGATGGTCATCAGCCACATAAAATCTCAAACAAAGGTGTCAGTACAATCTATTGCTGGATGACCGAAACAGGTTTGCATTGTGCTGGGGTAGACACTGATGTTTAAATCACTCCACCAGGACGGCATCAATGTATGCATCAAAGGCACAGGACGTGCCATTAGACCAAATCCTCACCGCAGGATAGTCCAGTTTAGGAACCTTTTAGGGTTTATGACAAACCTGTCCTGGCAATGCAAAGATTGAGCAAGCTGTTTTGGGTTCTGTTTGAGTTCTCCTTTGTAATTTCCCCTGCGAAAGAGGGGTTATTACTGTTGTGTAAAATTTTATTGTTTAAGACATTTATTTTATTTTTTTTTTTGTAATATTTTTTTATTTGAAGTAAACCGTTTACAATGTAAAGCTTACTTTATAAACTAACACCTTAATTCAATATTACTACAAATAACATATCAATACTTAATATCTTCTATTTTTTGGAAATAAAGAAAAAGATATATAAAAGAGAAAAGAAAAAAGAGTAAATAAAAAGGAATAAAAAATTCTTCCCACATACTTCAATCGTAAATAAAAAGAAAATAAAAAGGGAAAATTTGAAAAACAAAAATATTACATATATATAAACAAAAACTAAAGTCATTATACGAAATACTATTTCATTCAGAAATATCTCTAATAAATGCACAATAATATCAAATATAAGTAAGTTATTCGCATCGGATCCGTAGGGCGTCCGTCGAGCCGTGATTCCAAGAATAGCTACTTTTCTAAATACTGTATATATGGAGACCATATCGATTCAAAAGAATTATACCTGTCCAAAAGGACAAATCTAATTCTTTCCAAATTCAACGTCTCCAACATCTCTGCTTTCCACATTTTAATTGTTGGGGATAATGTTCCCTTCCAAAATTTAAGTATCATTTTTTTCCCTATTATTAAACAGTAATCAAAAAAATTTCTTTGATTAACCGTGAGTACCAAATTTGGCTCCGGGATTCCGAATATTATTAATTTTGGGTCTGGGTCGAGTTCAACCTTAAGAACGTCCGAAATAACTTTAAAAATTTCAATCCAATAATAATTCAACCGTGGACACGTTACCAAACTATGTATTAAATTTGCTTCAAGATTCTTACATTTATCACAAATAGAGGAGAGACTAGGAAAAATACTTTTTAATTTGGTTTTCGAGTAGTGTAATCTATATATAACTTTAAATTGTATCAGTGTATGTCTGGCATTCAAAGAACACCAATGTATTCTTTGTAAGCATTCTTCCCAAGTTTCTTTTGTTATAGGTAATCCAATTTCATTTTCCCATGCTTGACGATATGTTTCAGTTGTTGGGTTCTCTTTATCTAAAATAATATTGTATATATAAGCTATAAGCTTATCCGTATTTGGATGTAAATTAAACAGCTCATCTAATAAGCCTGGTTCTTTTTTTTTATAGTCTTGTGTGTTACATTTAATAAAATCTCTAATTTGTAAATACCTAAAATGGTGTTGTGAAGGTAATCCAAAAATATCTTGTAACTCTTCAAATAATAAAAAATTTCCATTTCTATAAAGGTGTCCTATCCTTTTAATTCCTGAATCCTCCCACAGTCTAAACCCCGCATCTAAGATTGAGGGTTTAAACAGTGGGTTATTCCTAATTGGTAACCTAAAAGAAAGATTATCCAGATATAGGGTCTTAACTATCTGTTTCCAAATACGCCTATTATTATGAATTATAGGGTTGTCCCTATAAGTCTTTTTTTGTACTTCCTTTGGTGCGAAAATAATCGACTCTATATTGAAAGGTAAACAGTCTTCCTTTTCCATTTTTAACCACATTGGTTCAACATCCATATTTACCCACCAAAAATTCATATTCTTAATCTGGACTGCCCAAACGTAATATAGAAAATTTGGAAGTGCCAGCCCTCCATTTATCTTAGACTTACATAAGTGTTTTTTACTTATTCTATGACTTTTGTAATCCCAGACAAAATTATTAACTATAGTATCAATTTTTTTTTTAAAACTTTTTGGGAGAAAAAAAGGAATTGCCTGAAATAAATATAACAATTGTGGTAAAAAAATCATCTTTATAGCATTAATCCTACCGATCATAGATATAGGGAGTGTTTTCCAATATGAAATGTTTTTTTTAAGTTTCTCTAATAATTGATAATAATTAGCTTTAATTAATAATTTATAGGATTTAGACACATTGATTCCTAAATATTTAAATTTATCTGTAACTATTTTTAGTGGGTATTTTTGTAATATATTTACATTTATACCAGTTATAGGCATAATGTCACTTTTATTCCAATTAATCCTATATCCTGAAAATACGCTAAATTCATTTATAACATTAAATAACTTGGGAATACTACATTCCGGCTTAGTAATATAAATCAGAATATCATCTGCATATAAAGATATCTTATTATTTGTTGTGTCAGTATTATACCCATATATTTCGGGTTCTGATCTGATTCTTTCGGCCAGAGGTTCTATCACCAAAGCAAATAATAAAGGGGATAACGGACATCCCTGTCTGCATCCCCTAAAAAGTCTAAATTTAGGTGATAGTATTTGATTAGTTAAAATTCTTGCTGTAGGGTTAGAATATAATATTCTTACCCATTTACAAAATCCATCCCCCAGTTGATACTTTTCCATTATATTAAATAAATATGACCATTCCACCTGGTCGAATGCTTTTTCAGCATCGAACGATATAACTGCTAATTCAATCTCTCTCCTTCTTCTCGAGTATATAATGTTAAACAAGCGTCTAAGATTATGTGATGAATAACGTTTTGGAATAAAACCTGTTTGATCATAATGTATTATTTTGGAAATCACTAAACTTAGCCTCCGAGACAGTACTTTAGTTAATATTTTTTGATCAGTGTTTAAAAGGGCAATCGCTCGATATGATCCAGGATCTTCCAGATCCTTATCTAATTTAGGAATTAATGTAATTGTAGATTCATTTAAAGACTCTGGTAACTTTCCTAACTCATAGGTGTGTCTATACACTGTTTGTAATCTTGATGAAAGTAGATCATGAAATTTTTTATAAAATTCTGCACTCAGGCCATCGGGGCCCGCTGTTTTACCATTTTTTAACGATCCAATTGATTCTTCGATATCTATTACCGATATTTCAGCATTTAATAATTGCCTACTCTCAAAATCTAGCTTATTAAAATGACATTTTTCTAGAAATGTTTCCATTTCATCTGTTTGCCCTGTTAATTTAGATGAATAAAGATTTTGATAATATTGTAAAAATGTGTCATTAATGTCTTTTGGTATAGTCAACGTATTTCCCTGTACCGATCTAATACTATGTATAGTTTTTTCATCGTCTAATCTTCTGAGTTGTCGTGCTAATAATTTTTGAGGTTTATCACCAAATTCAAAATGAACTTGTTTAGTTTGTTGATATAGTTTTATCACTTGATCAGAGTAAATTTTATTTAATCTATATTTTAATATAGCAATTTTATTACTCAACTCTTTAGAAGGATGTATTATATTTTCACTATCTAATTGTTTTATCTCTTTTTCTAACTTTTGCTCCATTTTTCGATTTACTTTGTTAAAATGAGCTTGTGCTGATATTATTGCACCGCGCATAAATGCTTTAAATGTATCCCATAATAATAATGGGGAAGTCTCAGATTTATCGTTAGTTTCAAAAAATAATTTAATCTGTTTCTCCACATAGTTACAGCAGTCTTTATCCTTTAATATCTGTGTGTTGAATCTCCAAATATTAGTTTTATTAACTATATCTTTTAATTTTATCTTAAATGTTAATGGAGCATGATCTGAGATAATAATATTATGATACTTTGCATCATACGTAAAGGGGAGTAATTTTGAGTCGACTAAGAAATAATCTATCCTCGAGTAGGTTCCGAATACCGGCGAGAAAAATGAATATTCCCGTCCGGTAGGATTATCCAATCTCCAAATATCTTTAACATTCGATGTCTTAATAAAAGAATTTATAAGCTTACTTGATTTAGAAAGAGCCTTACTTTTTGTAGAAGATCTGTCCAAATAATTATCTAAAGTACAGTTTAAATCACCTCCAATTATTAAATTATATTGGGTGGATATAGGAATACTATTAAATATTTTCTTAAAAAATAGTGGATTATCAAAATTAGGTGCGTATATATTCATAAGAATTACTTTTTTTAAATGTAGTTCCCCTGTAATTATTAAATATCTACCCTCCTTATCCTCTATTATCGAATTAAGTTTAAAAGGTATACCTTTACGAATAATTATTGCAACCCCTCTAGATTTGTGTATAAACGAAGAATGATATACTTTTGAAATCCATTTAGCTGTTAATCTATATTGAGCATCTTTTTTAAGATGTGTCTCTTGAAGAAACGTAACTCCAGATTTCAATCTATTCAGCTGAGCTAATACCTTTCCCCTTTTAATTGGTTCATTGATTCCTTTAACATTCCAACTACAGAAGGTGATTCCATCACCCCCATTCCTTACATTCATATCTTGCATTTTATTGTTAGGGTGGCTTTTTTTGGAGTAGCCTTCTTGGCTCCTCCAGCCCGACATTACACCCCAACTTCAATCCGATGCGAATTTCCAATTCCATTAAACCATATCCATTTAATCTGATTATATAAAATAGATAGAAGTCATGATTATATAATATATAATATAAAATCAAGTATGTGTTATACAAAAAATAATAACGAGTGTAAATATAAAAAAAGTAAAGGGTGATAAAAAGGTGATCAGAAAAAAAAGAGACTACACTTTTATAATGTGTAGTGTGCACAGGTGAAAGCCACACTAACATGGCTACTAATCTAGCGACTTCCGTTTTCTAAAAAAAAGATGTTAAATATTCCAGCTCTTATTTGGAATACTGTATATATTGGGGTGGGGGTGCTAACTTTATTTTCTTAATAACTTTTTCTATTATTCATATTAATAGTTTTTAGTTGTTAATTTCAACTATAATTAGTATCATAATTAGTAATACTATATAAGTGGAGTAAGGGAAATCAAACTAATTAGTAATTAGCAATTAATAATTACAAATTAGTATTTATTAATTAATTAGTAAGCAATATAATACTACAATTCAATGTCCGTTATTTCGCCTTTTTCTCAGTGAGTGGTTCATAACCGCAGGTCCATAAAGTTCATCCATCAATTACTCCTGTCGGGTCTGCTCCTTCTTCCTCTGCCTCTCCTTCTTCTCCTTCTTCTGCCTTCTTCTGTATTTTCCGAGCGAATTCCAGTGCCGCTGTATGCTTGGTGAAACGAAGATCCTTCTTCTCGTAGGTAACTCTAAGTATTGCCGGGTACACCAGACCATATCTGATCTCCTTTATTCCTTTTATATCTCTCAAGATGCGTCTTGTTTCTGTGAACAGAGCTCTTCTTTTAGCCACTTCGGCCGGGTAGTCTCTGAAGATACTGATGTTATCTCCTTCGTATTTCAGATTTCTTTTTCTTATTATTATCTTCATCATATCTTCAAAGACGCCGTCATAAACCACCTTTACAATTACTTGTTTTGGTGGTGCACCACTCCTAGAAGCCGGTCTTAAAGCCCTGTGGGCTCGGCCCAACAGGGGCTCTTCATCCAGATCCAAAACGTCCTTCAGGAGTTTAGCAAAGAATTTACGTGGGTCATGGTTTCCTTCGCGTCCCTCAGGCAAACCTACTATGCGCAAATTCTTACGTCTTTGCCGCCCCTCCAAATCAATACATTTCTCATTTATTTTACGTACTAATTCAGAGAGGCGTTTGTTCTCTTCGTTTATCTTCTCATTCTCCCTCGCAGTTGTCAGAGCAGCATCAGTTAATTCTTTAATCGTATCATTTTGTTGATCCAGTACAGTTGACATAGGGCTTAACCTCGCCTCTATTTTCGCATCCATCATCTCTTCCATCATTCGCTCCATCCCAGCAATCTTATCAGTTACCTCAATCATTTGAGTATGTATCTCCTCCTCCAGTTCTGTTTTCCATTCATTCATCATGATTTTTACCATTTCTTTAACTTCTCTCATTAATTCTTCTTTGATTTTTCGAATATCCGTTTTTAAGGCTTTCATTTCATCCTTAATTTCTTTATAATCTTTCTTCACTTCTTTTTGTGTTTCTGTTTGTGTTTCCTTCAGCATTTTCCTCATATCAGCCAGCAGAGATTTTTTAAGATCTTCCATCTCAGCTTTTCTTAGTGAAATCTCTTCTTGGGAGGCAGCCAGTCCCGAGCCTGAAGCTTTGGTGGGGCCTACCTCCCTTCTGGAGCTTTTCTTCGGCTGTATGGGGGAGGAGGGATTCATTTTAAATTTCTTACCGGAGTCGCTAAAGTCGCGCGCCTGATGACGTCACGCAGCTTACAATCGCACCCGGAGCCGTTTAAAATCGATCTCCTACGGTAAGTAGCGTTAGCAACCTCCTCTAACCCCGTTTTTTTTCCAGATTTTTTAAGAGCTGGTCTGGCGTTGTTCTCTCCTAGAGCATGGCGCCACCGGAAGTCCTGTTTAAGACATTTATTGTATAAATTAAATTTACTGTATCTATGGCATGAAATCACAGAGCTTTGAAATCTTCACGTGGTCACTCACGTGACTCCGAAGTAAAATAGTAAGATTAAACGAGAACTTACCAGTTTGAAGTTTGATCCTTATTTTATGAGGCGTTACGATGAGGGATTACGTGCCCTCTGCTCCCACCCTCACAATCTAAAGGATCACCTGGTAGTTCTAGTCTTCTAAAAGCCTTACTATGTTACTTTGGCTATTGGGTTTCTGTGTTTTCACGCCGCTGCTTTGAAGTATGACAAGCATGCGCCTGGCGGGACTTCTTCACGTAATCCCTCATCGTAACTCCTCATAAAATAAGGATCAAACTTCAAACTGGTAAGTTCTCATTTAATCTTACTATTAAACACTCTTAACTCTTGAGAATGAACAGTTCTTGAACACTAAACACTTTATTTGTAAGGTGCCAATATTGCCCATGGCATAAATGCTGGAAAATCTTAGTTCTTTATTGTCTGAATGAATTACCAAACTATGAAATGCTTTCTTCAGTTGTTATTTTGAATTCCCACCAAAATTGATTTTGATTTTTGCTTAGCCTTAGATCTACTGGATGTCAAAATATAAAGTTCATTTTTACTAATTGAAGCTCTTGGCTGCTCTAAACTGAGAAGCTTGCAGTCAATGATGACCATTGCAAGAAGACTGAACTGGTTGCACACTTAGGACTCAGTTTCAGAGCCTTGGACTGCTGAGGCTTTCTGACTGTGACAACCTCAGGGTATCACAAAGCACTTTACAATCAATTATACACTTCACTAGAGGAGCCAAGCGAAGTTGTAGATAGACACAAAGTGCTGGAGTAACTCAGCAGCATCTCTGGGTTGAAGGAATGGGTGATGTTTCGAGTTGAGACCCTTCTTCAGACTTTAGATTGTAGGGCTGGTTTGCAGAGATAGAGCCGAGAGGGGCGCAAGGTGCTGGAATTATGAGAATTTTAAAATCGACACAATAATTACATGATAATTTTATGATAATTATATGAGGCAAGGGCGTATAGAAATGACTAAAATACAATAGGGTTACACAAAAAGCTGGAGAAACTCAGCGGGTGCACTCGCTGAGTTTCTCCAGCCTTTTGTGTAACCCTCGATTCTCCAGCATCTGCAGTTCCTTCTTTAACACTAAAATACAATACATGCTTAACATAACCAGAATCTAAATTTCCACAGTGTGATCACAACTATTCATAAAACTAGCTTCTAATTTGCTGCAAGTGTCTTGGTAAGATAATGAAGAAAGTTATGAATATTATACAATATTAAAGTTATTAATATTCTCTCATTTTTGACTCTCACTTTCAACTCTATCAAAACTCCTAACTGAAAGGCAATTCATAATTTATCTAAACCATCAGCTTTTGGAAGAACTGTGTTCATAATGTTGAAGCATTCAGCTTTCCCAAATCAAATCAATCCCAGCTCTTTTCTGAACTCAAATGAGAAAAATACAAAAGACTCTTGTGATTAGCATGTGAAATGTCTAAACAAATCAAACAATACAGGGTACAAATTCAATTAAACAGAGGTAGAACATGTAATATAGGTAGATTGATGGTGAGATGGGAACATTTTGCATGACTGAATTGAACAAGTCAGTTCTTCAGATCAAAGGGAAACCTTCGTATTTAAATCAACAAGGCTATTTACAATTTAAATTACAACTCAATTTCATTCAACATCAAAGATTTCTGTTAACATTGAGGTTAAGAATACAAACTGGACAGATATTGTCACATTTACCATCTGGTTTAATTAATTTCATGGAATAAACCTCTTTAAGGTAACTACTTACTGATTACTGCAATAGCCCGAGACCTGTTTTTATGCTACTGTATTAAGGCTTATACCTCTAAATACATTGTAACAGGATTAAAGTTTTGTGCTAGAACAATGAATAGTGAATTAGCAAATGTTCTACTGCTCTGTACTTTTGTCCAAGATCCACAGCCTTAAATGGATTCAGTGAATATGCCAATTAATGCTGTCCCTGAGCATTAATTAAGTGTCAATGACCGTAGGATCACTGAGACCAAGAACAGGTTAATTTTCCAAAAAGATGTTAATGACCCAGCTGTTTTCTTTATTCCTGGTGCTAACCTCAATTTATCCGACTTATTAAACATAGAAACATAGAAAATAGGTGCAGGAGGAGGCCATTCGGCCCTTCGAGCCAGCACCGCCATTCATTGTGATCATGGCTGATCGTCCACTATCAATAACCCGTGCCTGCCTTCTCCCCATATCCCTTGATTCCACTAGCCCCTAGAGCTCTATCTAACGCTCTCTTAAATCCATCCAGTGATTTGGCCTCCACTGCCCTCTGTGGCAGGGAATTCCACAAATTCACAATTCTCTGGGTAAAAAAGTTTTTTCTCACCTCAGTCTTAAATGACCTCCCCTTTATTCTAAGACTGTGGCCCCTGGTTCTGGACTCGCCCAACATTGGGAACATTTTTCCTGCATCTAGCTTGTCCAGTCCTTTTATAATTTTATATGTTTCTATCAGGCACGTGCCGTGAGTAATTACTCAGGGTAGGCAGTCAGCCGGCTTTAAAAAAAAATCTTAAACCGCGCATGCGCAGATTGTTCTCTTCGTAAAAAAAATAAAATAAGTAACAATTCAATTTTAACAAGGCTTCTCAATCTCCTTCATTTTTTAATTACTGAATGGGTGGGGGACGGAGGATAAAGGCAGGTGGAGAGATGGTGGGAAAAACGGGAGCACATCGGGACGTTGAATTAGTTGTCATCTTATTGAATGACAATACTAATTCAAGGGTCCATTTGGAGGGAGAGTTCCTTTCACAGCGTGTGGAGAGTCTGTGCCAGGGGTTAAAGATGCGGAAAGTCAAAGTCAAAGTATCCTTTATTGTCATTCAGACCTTTCAGTTTGAACGAAATTTCATTGCGTTCAGGAGTGGGCAGGAGTGGGCAGGAGTGGCAGGTGTGGCATTGAGGGCAGGAGTGTTGAGAAGGAGGGGGTCAGAGATCATATCAGTAACTCACTCACCGCTGCCGCAGCGCTCCGGGCACGGACAACAGAACTGGCTGCCACTTCCGGGGATAGAAGCAGCTCGGGTGACTGCAAGCGGCCGCCGCAACCCGACAGCAGAACCGGCCGCCACTTCAGCGCCTTCTGCCGGCCCGCTCACCTCTGGCAGTGCTCTTCGTCTGAACATCTCTCACCTGCCGCTCGCCACCTTCGCTCATGTCAACCGCGTCCCGCAAATCTCGCAAGTAACCTCAACTGGTCCCCTGAGCGCGTTGTCGGAATTTAAAGATTTGCGGGAAGCCGGCTGACGAGAGATGATCAGACGGAGAGCACTGCCAGAGGTGAGTGGGGACCAGCAGAAGGGGCCGAAATGGCTGTTGGGTCTCGGCGGCCACTCGCAGTCACCTGAGCTGCTTCCTTCCTCGGAAGTGGCGGCCAGTTCTGCTGTGCGTGCCCTGAGCGCTGCGGCAGTCACCCAAGCTAATTCGCTCCTGAGCCACAATAAAACCTTAACGCAATTACAGCACGGAAACAGGCCATCTCGGCCCTTTTAGTCCGTGCCGAACATTTACTCTCACCTAGTGGGTTACTGACCCCAATCCCCTCCTTCACAACCCCAGACTCCCCAAACATTGTGAACGGAGCTCTTCCCTCACCCCGGGAAATACAGCATTTATAAAAATTAAGCACCAAGAAATGCACTTACCACATTATTGGTACATTAAGTCCATTCTTCACTCTTTGTTTCCTGAGATACTATTAAAATAATGGCAATCCATATTTGAAAATCCCGCCAAGAAACTCGCGCTGCGCATGCACAGTAGGCTGCTGCGCAGGCGCAGTGCTGCAAAGGCAGAATTTCTGCTGCCTTCAGCTCCCCTTGAAACTGACGGCTCAGGCAGCGCTGACGGCACAAGGGCTGCACAGACCTTCCTGGGATAGACGATGCAATATCCAATTAAAATAGCTTGAATGACTAGCATCTTCCCATGCCCCTATGTCACCTTCCTTTGTAACCTGGGTTTCTATTTCTTTCGGTTTAGAGGTGATCTGAAAGACTCAAGAGAGTCAAGAGAGTTAGGAGTGAAGAGTGTTATTTGGTCATTTGTCCTGAAACGGAACAATGAAATAGAACATGCTGCAAATACTCAGGTCAGGCAGCATTTGTGGGAAATAGAGTGAGCACTCCAGATTGATGACCTTCTGACCTGCAATTTTAACTTTGTTTCTCCCACTACAGATGCCGCCTGACCTGCTGAGTATCTCCAGTATTGTCAGTTTTTATTTCAGATTTACAACACAGGCAGCTTTTTGAGAAGTAATGTAACTGACGTACATTAAAAGGGATTCAGTGGGTAGATTGGTAAGTGGTTGTATCTGAATGAACACTAACGGTGTGGCAAATGATGGCTGTTTTATTTCAGATTCTGGAACCTACAATCTAATGATATAAATTGCAGTAACATGAGATGTAAGGCAACTTTCAATGACCGGTGTACCATGACACCCAGGTCAGGCTACCGCATGACTTTTCTTCGACCAGAAGCCCTCTAGTGTGCACACAACAATGTGCATGTACAGTGCCTGTCAGTGTGAGAAATCTAGACTATGTTCCCAAACTTTCCTCAATTGCGCCTACCCTACAAGATTAGACTACCCTACCAGTTGCCCAAATCCAGCATATATTTCATGTTCCATCTACCCAATTCAACCATCAGTCTTCCACCTGCCATCTCTCCATCTGTCCAACCACTCTGAATCAGTTCAGGTGTTAAGAGTAAAAAAAGACACAAAGTACTGGAGTAACTCACGGGTCAGTTAGCTTCTCTGCTAGATGTTCTCCAGAGATGCTATCTGACTCACTGAGTCAATCCAGCACGTTGTGTCTTTTTTGTTGTAAACTAGCATCTCCAGTCTGAAGAAGGGTCTTGACCAGCAATGTCACCCATTCCTTCTATCCAGAGATGCTGCCTGTCCCACTGAGACACTTTGTATCTGTCATCAGTTCCTTACTTCTCAGAGTCAGGAGTGTTTAATTGTCAGATGCACCGGGAATGGAACAATGACATTTTTATTTGCTGCAGCTTTACAGGAATATTGAAACCAACAAAACCACAAATAAATATACAAAACAATTACCGTTGTGTACTTCCGATGGTAGCAGCGAGATGAGAGCGTAGCCAGGGTGATGTGGGTCTTTGATGATATTAGCTGCCTTCTTGAAGCACCGTTTCCTGTCCATCCCTTTGATGGTGGGGAGGTCAATACCCATGATGGACCAGGCAATGTCCACCACTTTCTATAGCCTCCTTCATTCTTGGGTGTTCAAATTATCAAACCAGGCTATGATGCAACCATTCTGTGTGCTCTCCACTGTGCAGTTCAGTAGAGTATTCGGCGTCATGCAGAATCTCTTCAATCTTCTGACGAAATAGAGGCGTTCTTTTGTGATTGCATCAATGTGCTGGGCCCAGGACAGATTTTCACAGACAATATCTCCCAGATGACACCAAGCTGGGGGGTATAGTTAGGTGTGAGGAGGATGCTAGGAGGCTGCAGGGTGATTTGGATAGGCTGAGTGAATAGGCAGATGCATGGCAGATGCAGTATAATGTAGATAAATGTGAGGTTATCCACTTTGGTGGCAAAAACATGAGGGCAGACTATTATCTGAATGGTGGCAGATTAGGAAAAGGGGAGATGCAACGAGACCTGGGTGTCATGGTACACCAGTCATTGAAAGTAGGCATGCAGGTGCAGCAGGCAGTGAAGAAAGCAAATGGCATGCTAACATTCATAGCAAAAGGATTTGAGTATAGGAGCAGGGAGGTTCTACTGCAGTTGTACAGGGTTTTGGTGAGACCACACCTGGAGTATTGCGTACAGTTTTGGTCTCCAAATCGGAGGAAAGATATTCTTGCCATAGAGGGGGTTCAGAGAAGGTTCACTAGACTGATCCCTGGGATGTCGGGACTTTCATATGAAGACAGACTGGATAGACTCGGCTTGTACTCACTGGAATTTAGAAGATTGAGGGGGGATCTTATAGAAACTTATAAAATCCTTAAGGGGTTGGACAAGCTAGATGCAGGAAGATTGTTCCCGATATTGGGGGAGTCCAGAACAAGGGGTCACAGTCTAAGGATAAGGGGGAATTCCTTTAGGACCAAGATGAGGAAAACATTCTTTACACAGAGTGGTGAGTCTCTGGAATTCTCTGCCACAGAAGATCGTTGAGGCCAGTTCATTGGCTATATTCAAGAGGGAGTTGGATGTGGCTCTTGTGGCTAAAGGGATCAGGGGGTATGGAGAGAAGGCAGGTACGGGATACTGAGTTGGATGATCAGCCATGATCATATTGAAAGGCGGTGCAGGCTCGAAGAGCCGAATGGCCTACTCCTGCGCCCATTTTTCTATGTTTCTATGTTTCTATACATGCCTAGGAACTTGAAGTTGTTGACTCTCGCCACTGCCGTCCCACTGATGAAGATAGTTTCATGCACCCTTGGCTTTCCCATTCCTGAAGTCAACCATCACTAATCCACTCCACTCGTCTGTACGACCACCCACGATCATTTGCCAACATCCGCAATAATTTTTCCATTCCTCCTCCCATCTCTAATCATCTGCTTGACCACCTCCTGATCATCTGCCTGACCAACTCCTGCAATCCTCAAATCACAATTGTCCATTGAAAATATCAACAGCCTTTTAATTTTGCCTTTGCACAATCTTTCTCATTCATTTCTCCCATCCCAAAGCCCTCCACTCTTTGATATCCCCACTAGGAATATCTTGCCAACCCATAGGGCCATGTGTATCACAGACTGGGATGTCCAATGCGAGATCAAGGGGGCACAGGCTTAAAATTAAAACTAGACAATCCAGGAGGGAAATCAGGAAGTACCTTTGCACACAAAGGTTGATGCAAATCAGAAATTGTGACACAAACCCACATGCATTCACACATAATCATACAGACATGCACACACACAGTTATAAGTGCTGGGTCAATTGAAATCTTCAAAATGAATGGATGGCATCACATCAGGCCTTCAAGGGTTAAAGAGAAAAGTGAGTGATTTAAATTGAGGTGCAGATTAGCTACGATTTAACAGCTTGAATGCCTCATGGGGTCTATTTCTGTTCTCATGGTTCCTATATAGTACAACTAACAGCATGATCAACATTAATTTACTGACACCCAGAAGCTGCTGTAGGTTGGGCAAATGACTTACTCTGCATATGTTATTTCACAGGGGATGCTAACCCTTCAGTATACAGCATATGTTCCTAATCCTCAACTGCATAGCTCAGCCGTATGTTTTTGCAAATGCCACAGGGCTTTCCATAATGGAGCTTGGTTCAACGTTTGAGCTTGGACACATGCCAGCAGAGTACAGTGAATGATGATTGTGGATGATTGGTGACATCGAGACCAAGTAAATATAATTGTTACTCAAGGAACAAAAACGAACTACATTTCACAGACAGGGTTTAAGACAGGGATTGGGAAAGGGTGCAAAGGAGATTTACCAAAGGGATCAGGGAATTCAGCAAGTGGCTAGACTGGAGAAGCTGGGTTTGTTTTTCCTGGAGGAGGTTGAGAGCATTAGAGCATGTTTGGACCAAGACTGTGATGAAATCTGGGAGTCAATGGGCTTGGCCCCAGTCCTCTTGAGGAAAACAGGTCCAGAATCTCCAGTCTATTAACAGCCATCATTATTTGGTAAATGCCAGCTATGGTCCGAACAGCAAGGTGATGGAAGGTATCATTGACGACGTTATCAAGTGGCACATACCCACTAATAACCTGTGTTGGTCTAAGCCTCAGACACAAGTACACAAGTACAGAATTGAAAGTAACAGCCGTTAATTTCAAAGCCGCATTTGACCAAGTGTGGCATTAGGGAATCACCAGGGCTTGAGGGATTTCATAGAGTAGATATGGAATTGATGTTTCCTTTGGTTGGGGTGCCTTGAACCAGGGATCACGGTCTCAAAATCAGTGATTAGTCAGTCAGGATAGAAATGAGGAGAAATTTCTTCCCTCAGAGGATGGTTAGCTTTTGGAATGTAAGGCTCACAAAACAAAAGATGGCTGTAATGTACCTTGATTTGTGTTTGAATCAAAGGAAGCATCAACCTTTTTCTTTTGGAAAGCATTTTTCTTAACTTTGACGCTTGTGTTCCAGCCAATCTACCTGGACAGTGTGATTACTCAGTTCTTGGTGCTACACATTTGTCCATATGCTGAACATGAATTGCAGATTTAAGCATTTGAATTGACATCCCTCTTAGCATGTTGCACAATTACCACAAATCTTCTGTATTTGGATTGAGAAATGAAAATTCTAACCAGGGACAAGTGTATTCATAATGATTCATCCACTTCCAAAAGAAGAAATAATATCATCGCAAGAGAAGCTGGAACATATTATTAAGGAAAACAGATTTTCAATTTTTACATGAATTGCTTTCTTTGCCATATATTTTAATATGAAACACAACTGAATTTCAGTAAAAGAACAATTTAACTGGTTATTGCTGTTGACTGTAATGAGATTGAATCACTTTTTCTGTTCAGTAACAGGTAGGAAATATGCAAAACTGACAAATCTCTAAAAACTTTACCTGTTGGCATAAAGCTGACTCAGTATTAAAATGTCATAAAAAGAGCATGGATTTTGGATGTACGGAGGTGAACAAGCACACTGGGCAGTTTATCGAAACCCATAGTTTGCTTAAAAATTGCAGCTTTTGTTCTAATGGCTTGCTTGCAACTTTACAAAAATGATTCAGTTTGATGATATCATAGACATACTTTTCTAAATAGTTTAATAACTTGATTGTTTTAGGACTGTCTGAAAGACTTGAATCTTCAGGCTGATAGCCTCAAGTCCAGTGATGTCTTTGACACCACCCAAGTAAAGGACAAACGCACTGCAGTGAGCAGTCGGTTTCATAACATTAAAAATATGGCCACAACTCGTCGTGCTAACCTGAATGAATCACATAGACTTCACCAATTCTTCCGTGATTTGGATGACTAGGAATCTTGTCATTGAGTCCATCCAATGTTGTTTCAAAGAATTGGCTCCATAATTCTTTCCCTCCTTTCACAGAATGGTTACAGCACATTCAGCCTGTTGAATCTGTTCTGTATCAGTCTGAAGAAAGGTCTTGACCCAAAACTTCACCCATTCCTTCTCTCCAGAGATGCTGCCTGTCCAGCCTGTCCAGAGTTACTCCAGCATTTTGTGCCTATCTCCAGTTTAAACAAGCATCTGCAGTTCCTTCCTACACTGTTCTGGAAACCATTCTTTCAGCTGCTTCTTAATATCACATGGAGTGAATTAAATTGACTAGAAATCAGCTTCTGTGACGGTGGGATCTCAGGACAGAGTTGAGATGGATCATTCATGGGACACTTCTACTTGATGGCAAAAGCTTCAACCTCAGCATTCACATTTTAGGCTCCGTTACCATAGAGATTGAAGATGTTCTTACAGCCTCCTCCACCCATTACCTGTACGACTGCCCACCACCGTTCACAACTAGCCATGGCTCTGCTTATAGTGTGCTGTTTTTGCTGCTGAGCACATATGTTGTCAGTGTTGTAGCCTTGCTGGCTCAGTACATTGTTACCGTCAATTTGTGCTGCTCTTTGAGCCACATACACAGACATGATTCATCCACTGGAATAGTCGTAGTGGAGGGAAGGAGGACAAGAAAAGCATGTTTGATTTAGTGTCTCCCTTCGGGGGATGCGACTTTTCTTGTCGTGTCCCCCGTCACCGTCTCCGTCTGTGCTGAGGCCCTAATGGCGGAGCTGGCGGCCTTGGAGCTATGGCGGCCTTCCAGCTTCCAGCAGCGGCGGCACGGCTTCGGAGCTTCAGAGGCGACCTGGCTTTGGAGCTGCGGTGCTCCAGTGGCGTTCCGGCGGCCTGGCTTTCGGGGCTGCGGTGCTCCGGCGGCGACCTGGCTGCGGTGCTCCAGCGGCAGCCTGGCTTTTTGGAGCTGCGATGCTCCAGCGGCGACCTGGCTTTCTGGGCTGCGGTGCTCCAGTGTTCCAGCGGTGGGCCCTGTGGTGGTGTTCCGGCATTCCAGCGACGGCGGTGGCAGCGGCCCAGTTTCGGAGGCTCGGCCACGGGCCTGGTGGACGGCAGCATCAGAGGCCTGGATCTCCTCAGCGCAGAGGGAGAACAAGGAGGGAAGAAGACAAAGACTCCAAGACTTTTGCCTTCCACCACAGTGAGGAGGTGTTTGGTGAACTCACTGTGGTGGATGTTAAATTTGTGTTTATTGTGTGGTTTTGTTACTTTTAATATATGTATGACTGCAGGCACGAAATTTCGTTCAGACCGAAAGGTCTGAATGACAATAAAGGTAATCTGAATCTGAATCTGAATCTAAATGCTTCTTTAACGTACTGATCATATCTGATTCCACCAACGCTTCTGCAGCATATTCCAGATATCAAATCGAATAAAAAATCAGATATGTGTGAAAAAACATACAAATCAGATTCCCTCAGATCCCCTTTCAAGTTCAGTCCTCTTGTCTTAAACCTCTTCCCTCTTGTTTTTGATATCCCAATTATGGGAAAACGATTCTGACTCTCTACCCTACCTATTCCCCATATAATCTTATACACCTCTATCTGGTCACCCCTCAGTCTCCATCACACCAGGGAAAGTAATCCCAGCCTATCCAATCTCTCCCCATAACTGATGGGGACGAGAGATGTGAGAAAACAGAATAGAAACATAGAAACATAGAAAATAGGTGCAGGAATAGGCCATTCGGCCCTTTGAAGTTTGCATACAAACTTACCGCCATCTTCTGTGATCTCTGCTCCACCATATGCATCTGTCTGTGCAACAGTTAGGTGCATGAACAGCATCCTCAGCTCTTACTGGTGTCGTCTTCCCCTGCAAAAGAGAAAGAAGAATATTATTGTTTGGTAATACATCTGTTCGATGGCTGAATCTGTCTGTTTGTGTGTGTGTGTGTGTGTGTGTGTGTGTGTGTGTGTGTGTGTGTGTGTGTGTGTGTGTGTGTGTGTGTGTGTGTGTGTGTGTGTGTGTGTGTGTGTTGCAGAAGTGGTGGTTAATTTACGATGGGTCTTATTTATCTATCTATCTATCTATCTATCTATCTATCTATCTATCTATCTATCTATCTATCTATCTATCTATCTATCTATCTATCTATCTATCTATCTATCTATCTATCTATCTATCTATCTATCTATCTATCTATCTATCTATCTATCTTTAAAACTCTGTGTGTGTGTGTATGTCAGATTTGGCCTTTGATTTCATGGTTCGCCAAAACCACACACTCAAACTAAGAGAAATTTTCCATTTTGCTAGACATTACCCTTTCACATTCACCGATTCACTCCTCATTACAATTAGACATTTTTATGTACACTTTTTAAACTAAAATCCTTCACCCCCACACACTCACTCATGTTGTGGCCTCCTGCTGGCCACCCACCATAACGCCAGCTGCTGCAGCCCACTCTCCTCCAAAAACGCCGCCATTTTTTTTCTTTTGCTGGCGAATTTCCCTGCTGCCGCCCGCCTTATTTCGCTGACGATTTCACTTCCTCCATTCCCTCCCCCCCCCCAGCCAGCGCCGGCTCGGCTCTATCATGCTGGCTCAAGCCAAACATCGCCTCTTCCGCCGCTGCTTCTCACCGTGCTCTGAAAAACAGCGGTGGAACAGCCAATCTTTGCCTTGAGCCACAGGGAACGCAGGGACAACTTCCAATCCACCAGCAGAGTCGCTCCATTAATGGATTCATTCCACAGTGAGTTCAGTTCGGTAACAACCCCCCCTCCCCTCCCCCCCCCCCTCCCCCTCCCCCTCCTCTGTCAGATTTGTGGCCTTGTCACATTTTTGGCCTTTGATTTTATGGTCCTCCAAAACACCACGCTCAAACTCCGAGATTTTTTCCATTTTCCTAGACATTACACTTTTACATTCACTAATGCACTCATTACATTTAGACATTTTTACGTACACATTTTTAATAAAACCCCTCCCCCCCCCCTACCCCAATATTTCAAAATGTTAAAAAAACAGCTCTCACCTATAGAATGTTGGTGAATGTTCCATCGTGTGATGTCACAATGCCCAATGCTCACAGATGTCCAATCGGAATGGATCTCATTTACATCTGCCCTTGCTCTAGCCCCAGTCCTGCCCCCCCCGCCCGCAGCCTGTGTGTAGATGGACTGCCCCCACCCCTCTCCCTCTCTCGCCCCACTCTTCGCCCTCTCTCCGCCTACCCCTCTCACCCTCTCTCCCCTACCCCATCTCCTCCTCCCTCCCCACTCTTGCCCTCCTCTCCCCCTCTCTCCCCTACCCCATCCCCTCCCCACCCTCCCTTCCACCCCCCCTTCCCCTCCCTTCCCCCCCTCCCCCTTCCCTTCCCTTCCCCCCTCTCAGCCCCCTCTCTCCCTCCCTCTCCCCTCTCTCTCTTCCCATCTCTCTCACCCCTCCTCCCCCACCCTCCCCCCTCACCCACCTTCCCTTTCCTCCTCCCCTCCACCCTCTCTACCTCTGTCTCTTGCCCTTCTGTCTCTGCCCCTTTCTCTGTCTCTCCCCATTCTCTTGCTGCTCTCACTCTCTACCCACCCCTCTCTCTCTCCCCCTCTCTCTCCCCCTCTCTCTCCCCCTCTCTCTCTCCCCTCTCCCTCTCTCTCCCTCTCTCTCCATCCCCCTCTCTCTCTCCCTCCCCCTCTCCCTCCCTCCCTCGTCGCCTCTCTCTCACCCTCCCCCACTCTCGCTCTCTCCCTCCCCCACTCTCTCTCTCTCCCTCCCCCTCCCCTCTCTCTCTCTCCCTCCCCCACTCTCTCTCTCCCTCTCCCCGTCCCTCCCTCTCTCTCACTCCCCCTCTCTCTCTCCCTCACCCTCTCCCTCACCCTTGTCTCTCTCCCTCACCCCCTCTCTCTCTTCCCCCCGCTCTCTTTCCCCTCTCTCCCCACTCTCTCTCCCTCCCCTCCTCTCCCCTGCCCTCCCCTAAACCCCCTTCCCCATCCCCTCCACACCCTCCCCTCCATCCCTCCCCTACCCCCTTCCCTCCACCCCTCCCCCCCTTCCCCCACCCCTCCCTTCCCCCACCCCTCCCCCTCCCCCTCCCTTCCCCTACCTCTCCCCCTCCCTTCCCCCCACCTCTCCCCCTCCCTTCTCACCCCATCTCCCCCTTCCCTCCCCCCTCTCAGCCCCCCTCTCCCCTCCCATCTCTCTCTCCCCCCCTCCCCCACCCTCCCCCCCTTCCCCACCCTCTCCTCCTGCTCCTCTCCTCCACCCACCCCCTCTCCCCCTGTCTCTTTCCCTTCCATCTCTGCCTCTCTCACTGTCTCTCCCCATTCTCTCTCTGCCCTCACTCTCTACCCCCCTCTCCCTCTCTAGACACGCCTGCGGGTTGGAGGCTATGCGTCAGTGGCTAGGGCAGGTATGGGGTAAAAGGATCTAATTAATAATATTAATATAATATCAAGGGGGTAGTTAGTGTGCGTGATGCCGCATGCCACCCCGCACCCCCCCCCCCCCCGCAAACGCGGGTTGGGGGAACAGACCCAACAGGTCTGCACTTGGTCTAGTATACTTTTAAAACTCTGTGTGCGTGTGTGCGTGTGTGCGTGTGTGTGTGTGTGTTTATTTGTGTCATATCTTTGCCCTTTGATTTCATGGTTCGCCAAAACCACACGCTCAAACTCCCAGATTTCTTCCATTTTGCTACACATTACACTTTTACATTCACTCCTCAATACATTTAGACATTTTTATGTACACAATTTTTAATAAAATCCTCCCCCCCCACCCAAAATTTCAAAATATAAAAAAATCAAACAGGTCTCACCCATAGAATGTTGGTGAACGTTCCATCGTGTGATGTCAGAATGCCCAATGGTCACAGATGTCCAATCGGAATGGGTCTCATTGACATCTGCCTTTGCACCAGCCCCGGCCCCCCCGCAGCCCGTGTTGAAGCGCTTGATCACATGTGGGAATAGAGAAAGAGGATTGGGGGTGATAGGGAGTGGGGAATAGATGGACTGCCCCTACTCCTCCCCATCCCTCTCTACCACCCCACTCTGTCCCCACTCACCCCCACCCCTCTCCCCCTCCCTCCACACTCTTCCCCCTCCATCCCCTACCCCATCTCCCTCCTCCCCTCCCTCCCCCATCCCCCCCTGCCCCCCGCACCTCTCTCCTCCCCCACCCCTCTCTCCACCCCCTCTCCATTTCCCTCTCCTCCCCTTCCTCCTCCCGTCTCCATCCCTCTCTCTGCCACCCCCCTTCCCTCTCTCCCCCCACCCCCTTACCCCTCCCCCTCCCCACTCTTCCCCCTCTCTCCCCTACTCCATCTCTCCTCACTCCCCCTCCCCCACACCTCTCTCCCCCTCCCCTTTCTCCTCCCCTCCCCACCCCTATCTCCTCCCCCCTCTCCATATCCCTCTCCTCACCCCTCTCCCTCTCCTCCCCCTCCTCCTCCCACCCCCTCCCTCTCTCCCCCACCCCTTCCCTCTCTCCCCCACCCCTTTCCCCTACCCCTCTATCCCTCATCCACCACTCCCCGTACCCCTCTCCCCTCCCTCCCCATTCTTCCACTTCTCTCCCCTTCCCCCACCCCTCTCCCTCCCCACCCTCTCCCTCCCCCACCCCCCTCTCCCCCCTCCCCTCCCTCTCCCTTTCCTCTCCCTCCCACCCATTTCCCCTAACCCTCTCTCCCTCTTCCACCACTCCCCCCTCCCCCTCCCTCTCTCCCACCATCCCCCCCTATGGTCCCTACCCCTCCCTCCCCACTCTTCCACTTCTCTCCCCCCATCCCCCACCCCTCCCCATCTCCCTCCCCCATCCCTCTCTCCCCCTCTCCCTTCCCTCTCCCTCCCCATTCTTCCCCCTCTCTCCACTCTCCCCCTCCCTCCGCACTCTTCCCCCTCTCTCCCCTTCCCCCTCTCCCTCCCCTCCCTCATCCACTCCTCCTCCCTCTCTCCCCTTCCCTCACCCCTCTCTCCCCTTCCCCCACAAGAATTGCTACACAAGGATTTCACTTTCTGGTCATTAACAGTGAGTTCCTCTCGTCAAGGAGTCCAGACATAATTTCAAACAGTGCAAGCCGATTTCATCTTGATAAGGATTCCTGAAATTACTCACAATTAAAATATGTTTGTGCAAACAACATGACTAGCGATATTTAAACAACATAATCACCGAACAGGTTCATAAGTTCTAGGAGCAGAATTAGGCCATTTGGCCCCATCAAGTCTAATCATGGCTGATCTATCTTTCCCACTCAACCCCATACTCCTGTCTTCTCCCCACAGCCATTCACACCCTTACTGATCAAGAAGTTACAGTACCTGCATAGATTTAAGATGGGAGGGAGTATTTAATGGGTCAAACTAATTTAGTGGGGTGAGGAGTGATGGAAATCAGGTGGCACTGGAAAGAAAAGCAATACTGTATGCACAAGGGGTTGCATCAGATAAACACCACTAAATTTTTTTTTTAAATACAGGATTGGATGGGAATAGACTAAAACAAGAAGTCTGAGAATACCACGTGTAAATATGCAAAGCTTGGTGAAAAACATTGGTGAGCTGCAGGCACCAATGGGATTCTGAAGTTGTGATAATAACAGAAATCAGGCTCAAAATAGGACAGAATTAGGCACTAAATAATCTGGGAAACACAGGTTTGGATTAAATTGCAATATTCTGTGGGTTTTTTTCAATGTAACACAAATGATATTTTTCCCCCAAAGCGTTATCCCCACTCCACCCCCAAGTGAACCAAGTGAAATAAATTTGTGTACCAGTTTTGCTTCATTGTGAGGGATTTGACTGGCCACTAATGGGAGTCAGAAATCCTTGCACCTCTGTGCTGTATCCATGTCAAGGGCATGCAGGGTGATGTCATTTCCCCATGCAATGCTCCTCTTTGAGAATTGATGGGGAATTTGCGCCACATTGTGCCTATCATTGAATACTCCCAGGGCTACCAGTTTTTACTGGCTGTGCAGCTGCTGGAAAGTACATTATTTACTTTCATCCTTCTGGAAAACAACTCCTCAGCACTCCTTCGTTCCACCTGATCCTACACCCAGCTGAGTCCGAGGCCTGATCAGCAGCCCCCGACCCTGGGTTCCCTCCACCACCATCCAAACAGCTCGTCAAATAAGTTAATATGTACTAATGTTCAAACAACTGAAGCCAGTTCTTGACACAACTGTTGTGATTTCAAAGTAAAATGTTTGTGCATTTGCAGTCCAACATATATATCTATACCAACACACGTCCTTGAGATGTTTCGTTTCATCAACATCTCTCCCTCGGTGAATCACACAACTAATTGTAGGTTGTAATCCTTGTTGTGCTTTTTGCAAACCGCATCAGGGTGACACACCCTGACAAAATGCAGTTTTGATGCTATTAAACATAGCTAAATTATTTCTAGTCTTTGTGTTCATGTGCATGGATAAAGGAGCACTGGGTTTAATGTGCTGGAAGTTAAAATTGTAGGTGAATTGGCCCCAAGCAGCCCGTTTCACTAAAATACACAAAGTGCCGGAGTAACTCAGCGGGTCAGGCAGCATCTCTGGAGAAAATAGAGAGGTGACGTTTACAATAGACAATAGACAATATAGAAACATAGAAAATAGATGCAGGAGGAGGCCATTCGGCCCTTCGAGCCAGCACCGCCATTCAATATGATCATCCAACTCAGTATC
Organism: Raja brachyura; assembly: GCA_963514005.1. The sequence goes on along the minus strand of OY740821.1, from coordinate 10,098,664 downwards.
CTGTACCTGCCTTCTCTCCATACCCCCTGATCCCTTTAGCCACAAGGTCCACATCTAACTCCCTCTTAAATATAGCCAACAAACTGGCCTCAACTACCCTCTATGGCAGAGAATTCCAGATTCACCACTCTCTGTGTGAAAAATGTTTTTCTCATCTCGGTCCTACAAGACTTCCCCCTTATCCTTAAACTGTGACCCCTTGTTCTGGACTTCCCCAACATCAGGAACAATCTTCCTGCATCTAGCCTGTCCAACCCCTTAAGAATTTTGTAAGTTTCTATAAGATCCACCCTCAATCTTCTAAATTCTAGCGAGTACATGCCGACATGCCAAGTGCAATAGGTGCCATTCGGCCCTTCGAGCCAGCACCGCCATTCAATGTGATCATTGCTGGGTCAGGACCCTACTTTAGACTGATTGTAAGGGGGGGGGGGGGGGGGGGGGGAAGGATGGGAGAAAGGAGAGGCAGGACAGAGCTTGGCAGGTAATAGGTGAACACAGGAGAGGGGGGGTGTTTGATAGACAGATAGATGGTTGGACAAAAACCAGAGATTAAAGCAGGAGGTGTGAGACCAACAGCCTGTTTCACTGTTGTGCTGTCAGGCTATTAGCATTAAAATTGAGTGGCATGGTGCATTTCTTTCCTCTGTACTGCCCATTTGAACTGCAGAGTAAAATTAATTGCTCTGTGCTATTGAAACTTGATGCCATGCATAGTGCACATTGAAGCTATGGTTTGCATGCACTTGTGCATATGTCAGACCACTCCACGATGAACTGAGTCCGACAAAGCACGTTTAATGTCATTGCTGCTACATTGAATTGTGAATAAAGGACAAGAAAAGTGTTCACAGAAACAGAAAAGCATGCACTGAAAAAAGGATGGTACAGATATTGCTTAAAAAGGTAGACTTTAACTGCTTTATGTTTGGAGTGTCTATGACAACAATGATACCATTAAATTCATTTTGAATGTACAATAATGAGATCCTGTTTCTCTGAGCTGGAGAGTCTGGAAATGGTGACATATTCTCATGATAAGGGGTCGGTGATTTAAAACTTAAATGAGGATGAATTTTAGAACACTGGATAGTTTATGCCAAACATAATGTTAACTTAAACTAATCTACCCTGCCTGCACATGATCCATATTCCTCCATTCTGAATTCTTGATTCTGTGCCAACATATCCTTCCTCAGATGCAATGCCCAGAACTACATAGAGTGCAGTCTGAGCATTATTGCTCTCTAAAATAACTTTCACTCTTTGGCACTCCAATGCCTTAATAAGGGCAATATTTCATAAGCTTCTGGATTTTTAAAATTCTTTCTGACCATTTATTAGACATTACTGTATATGGATCCCAAAATCTTTCTGTTCATCCATTGCTTTTATCTTCATGCTGTTTAGAAAATGGTCTGTTATATCTTATATAATATTTATAAAAATATTTGGTCAAAAATCTCATCGGGAACTCTATTTGCTTCAATGTTGCGCACTTACTTTATTAATGCCTCATTGCAATTTTTTACACCAATTTCATCTCTTACTCTGTTTTCTTGCTGTCATCAGCAAACTCAGATTTAATGTTTCAGTCCTTCACCTACAAATAGCTTGCCCTACCAGGAACAACTTGCATTGCAGTTGGGCCAGGAAGCGAGGGGGCAAGATCACCTCTGACCCCTCTCACCCTGGCCACAAACTCTTTGAATCACTTCCCTCTGGAAGGCAACTCCGGATTGTCAAAGCTGCCACAGCCAGACATAAAAACAGTTTTTATCCACGAGTAGTTGCTCTACTCAACAGCCAAAAATCTGTAGCCTCCCTTTGATCTGGTATTTTGTTGGTTCACATGCTTGATGAAAGGTGTTTTATCATTAATGTTTTATTATTATTAATGTTTAGTGTTTTCTGAGTCAATCGTAACTGTCACTGTGTGTCATGTTGTTACTTGTGGGCGGAGCACCAAGGCAAATTCCTTGTATGTGAATACTTGGCCAATAAACTTACTTACTTACCCTATCTGTTACTGAATGGATAGCAGCAGGTAGACTAAAATGTACCTGAAAGTGGCATTCCCTGCAACACAAGTAGATAAAGTGGGAAAGAAGATAGGTGGTATGCTCGTCATAATCAGTCGGAGTATTGAGTACAAGAGTCAGGAAATCATAAAGCAGCCTTTTAGGACTTTGGTTAGGCTACATTTGGAGTATTACGTGCAGTTCTGGTTGCCGCATTACCAGAAGGTTGTGGGGGCTTTGGAAAGGGTGCAAAAGAGGTAAACCACAATGATGGTTACCCAAAAAGCTGGAGAAACTCAGCGGGTGCAGCAGCATCTAAGGAGCGAAGGAGATAGGCGACGTTTCGGGTCGAGACCCTTCTTCAGACTGGTCAGGGGTGACCAGCTCCCTGACCAGTCTAAAGAAGGGTCTCGACCCGAAACGTCGCCTATCTCCTTCGCTCCTTAGATGCTGCTGCACCTGCTGAGTTTCTCCAGCTTTTTGTGTAACCCTCGATTCTCCAGCATTTGCAGTTCCTTCTTTAACACTAAACCACAATGATGTCAGCATTAGAGGGTATTTGGAACGACCAGAGGTACGACAAACTTGGATTTTCTCTGGAAGATCGAAGGTTGAGGAGAGACCTGATAGATGTATATAAAGTTATGAGAGGCATAGATAGGGTAGACAGTCAGAACCTTGAGGGTATAACTTTAAGGAGAGATGGGCAAAGTTTGAAGGAGATGTGCCAGGCAAGTTTTTTTACACAGAGCTGGGCACCTGGAACATGCTGCCTGCAGTTGTGGTGGAGGCAGATATGATAGCTTTTAGATAGGCACGTGGATGTGCAGGGAATTTTGAGATATGGATCACACGCAAGCAAATGAGATCTTGGCATCATGTTCGGCACAGACATTTTTCCGTATTGTTCCATACTCTATTTTAGACAGACAATAGGTTGCATTCACGAGGCAGGCAATGCATCAGGTGAAAGGTTGCATTCAAGAGGCAGGCATGCATCAGATGGAAGGTGGCATTCATGAGGCAGGAACACATCAGATGGCGGGTTGCATTCATGAGGTGAATGGTGGTGAATGAGGTGAATCCATTCAGATGGTGGGGTTGCATTCACGAGGCAGGCATGCATGCATCAGGACAACCGTTTGCCAAAAATCTGTCACTGCTCAGAAGGAAAACTTGGGGGGGTGGGGAGGCACATTTTAATGCACATCATCAGTCAGACGTGGTCATGCTAGAAGTCAGCAAGAATGAGAGACGAGGGTTTCGGGTGCAAGTGCGATCTGGACGCTGCGAATCTGCAGTGGGCACGGCTGCGCGCGGCGCACGCCGGGATGACATTAGCCCAGGAGCTGGTGCTGCGGGTGCAGTCGTGAGACAGAAGCATCTTCCTTCCCCACACACATATACATGTTCACAGCAAAGGTCAGTTAACTTTCAATTCACGATCGAGTACATAGCGTTCAATAGCGCCAGGTATTAAGCAAGAACGGCGCTTTGGAAGATCGCATTTTGGCAGATTCTTCCAATTGCATCTTTTTTTTCAAAACGACAGCGGTTGCGAGTGTTAGCTATTAATGAACTGTCGATTAACTTTAGCCGGACTTGTTCTGAGAAAAGATCATTTGCAATCGAGTGTTTGCTGGTAACGATTTGAAGTGATGGCTCGCGATGCTCATCTGTCAAGGAGCTGACAACAACGCCCCGGGCCGCGCCAATTGGTCCGTCGGTGGGCGGGAGTATGCATTCCGGTTGCTGGTTGGTCGGTGGCCGTGTCAGTCACCGCGATGTCCCGCCCCCGCGAGCGGGGATGACGGCGCTTTCTCCTCCAGGGATGTTGTTCCAGACGCGCACACAGAGGGGAAAATAAATAATAGCCGGGCGTGGTTCTTTGGACAATGTTTTATTTGCCCGAGGTTTTCAAAGGGCGTGATGTTATTCGTGGCAGTAGTAGCAGAGGAATTATCGACCAAAACAGTGGCTTTCAGTCTGCCTGAAGCCCTTTTTATTCCGAAGGCAGACACAGAATGCTGGAGTAACTCAGCGGGACGGGCAGCATCTCTGGGGAGAGGGAGTCTAGAGATATGGAAGGGCCAGGTGTGAAAAGGACAGATCAAAGCAGATGTTGATTACAAGGGAATGTAGAATGGTTCATTGTCTGAGGAAGGGTTTCGTCCCGAAACGTTGCCTATTTCCTTCGCTCCATAGATGCTGCCGCACCCACTGAGTTTCTCCAGCATTTTTGTCTACCTTTGATTTTCCAGCATCTGCAGTTCCTTCTTAAACACATAGAATGGTTCATTGTTGGCTGAGGGGAAGGTGACAACGAGGCGTACAAACAGTAATATTTAATCAGGAGGAAAATGAAACTAGTTGGAGAACTAGGTTGGGGAAAGCAAGGGTTACTTGAAGTTAGAGGTCAACGTTTATACCGCTGGGTTGTAAGCAGCCCAAGTGAAATATGAGGTCCTGTTCCTCCTTTTTATTCCTGTAGGAAGGAACTACGGATGCGGGTTTCCACCAAAGATAGACGCAAAATGCTGCTGATACTCCGTGGGATGGGCAGCATTAAAAGAAGCGTCTCGACGCGAAACGTCACGCATTCCTTTTCTCCAGAGCATTTTGTGTCTATAAGAAATCCCTGGTTAAATAAAGTTCATAAATTTTAAATTTAAAGTAGTTATTTGGAAAAATATATTTAAAAGATGTAGGGACTGAGCACGAGAGCTTGGACACGTTGGCATGTGAAGGCTAAATGATTTTTTTATGCTGTCGTGTTCTACATGTTCATTGAACCCCATCTCCGCAGATTGTTGTACAAGATAGTTATAATAATTGAATGTGGCACTTGGATCATTTTTGAATGTTTTGTTGTACCAGGAACCTCAGACTGCGGATGAATCGGTCAGAGTTTTGCTGCCTCTTGATTGAAATCTTGTTTTAGGCAGCTTATATTTCAACATGGCAACTTCTGTCATACACCTTCTAATAGTGCAATAGGGAGTTTTGTCCGAAGTTTTAATTAATACTGTTTATGCTTTGGAGCACCTTACAGAAAAATAGGTGCAGGAGTAGGGCGTTACAAAGGAAAATGCCTTTTTTAGTAGTAGACTAGAGTACACAAACAATTTTGGGAAAATTGAGCCAGAAATTAGTCAAGTGTATCAATAAAAGCATGTTTGTTACTAACAGATGTGGTAGTGACTCACACCAAACAATCCATTCCAGCTGAAACACTTGACTTCCCCAAATTGGAATCCATTTTGTACTCATAGAATGACACAGCACAGGAGGCTGTTCAGACCTTGCTGGCTCCAGCAGATGACTCTGAATTAGTCCTAATTGACCACTTTTTCTTGAAAGCCGTAAATTTTTTCACTTTATTTATCCAATTCTCTTGGAAGTTATTTTCACAACTCTTTCAGGCAGTGCAGTTTTGGTCTCCAAGGAAGGACATTCTTGCTATTGAGGGAGCCCAGCGTAGGTTTACAAGGTTAATTCCCGGGATGGCGGAACTGTCATATGCTCGGAGAATGGAGCAGCTGGACTTGTACACTCTGGAGTTTAGAAGGATGAGAGGGAATCTTATTGAAACCTATAAGTGTGTTAAGAGTTAGGACATGCTAGAGGCAGGATACATGTTCCCGATGTTGAAGAAGTCCAGAACCAGGGGCCACAGTTTAAAAATAAGGGATAAAGGGCCTGTCACACTTGCATGCGATTGCGTGCGTTTGGCACGACCAACCGGAAGCGGAGGTCGCGCTAAGTACACACGTGATGTCATTTACATCATGCTTATAAATCAGCTGGGCAGGAGGTGGGCCGACGGCGTCAAGACGCTGCGTACGACCGCTATGCGCTTGCGTGCGTACGTGGGCTGATAGGCCATTGGCGCGCAAAGATTTCGGGCACTGTCAGATTTTCGGAGCCCCGCGCGATGTCGGGACCAGCCCCGCACAACTCCGCGCTTCTAAGTGGGACCGGCCCCGCGCGGCCATACGCCTCAAGCGACCATGAGGTTGCGTAATTTGCGAGCCAGGTCGCGTAAGTGGGACAGGCCCTTAAGCCATTTAGAACGGAGATGAGGAAACACTTTTTCATGCAGAGAGTTGTGAGTCTGTGGATTTCTCTGCCTCAGAGGGCAGTGGAGGCCGGTTCTCAGGAAACTTTCAAGAGAGAGCTAGATAGGGCTCTTGAAGATAGCGGAGTCAGGGATATAGGGAGAAGGCAGGAATGGGGTACTGATTGGGGATGATCACATTGAATGGTGGTGCTGGCTTGAAGGGCCGTATGGCCTACTCCTGCACCTATTGTCTATTAATTATACAACTGGTTAATTTTTTTTTCAGGTGTGCTACTATGGCAGACAAGAGTGAACTCAAAGCTGAACTGGAACGGAAAAAGCTACGGCTAGCACAGATCAGAGAAGAAAAAAAGAGAAAAGAGGAGGAGAAGAAAAAGAAAGATGTGAGTTTGGATATTGTAGGCCAGTTCAGAATACCATTCAGCATGTCATAACCAGACTTGAAAGAGCTGTCTCGAGCTGCTTCTAGTCTGTGTCTTGATCCCAATGAGTGACATTGTCAGTATAGGTTGCTGGATAAATATAGTTTGATGGGTAAATCATGGTCATTTTATGTTCTGAAAAACCTAACTATCAGCTGCACTGGTTCCTCTGTCTGAATACTCCACATTGCAGTTGCATAAACTACTGTCTTCCACATAATTATGGTATCATGTAGCACGGATACCTTGGCCGCCAAGTCTGTGTGCTGGATAATGAAATGGTGATGGAGGAAGATACGGTAACTACTTCTAAAGGGTACTTACATAGAAACATAGAAAATAGGTGCAGGCGGAGGCCATTCGGCCCTTTGAGGCAGCACCGCCATTCATTGTGATCATGGCTGATTGTCACCAATCAATAACCCGTGCCTACCTTCTCCCCATATCCCTTGACTCCACCAGCCCCTAGAGCTCTATCTAACTCTCTCTTAAATCCATCCAGTGATTTGGCCTCCACTGCCCTCTGTGGCAGGGAATTCCACAAATTCACAACTCTCTGGGTTTTTTCTCACCTCAGTTTTAAATGGCCTCCTCTTTATTCAAAGACTGTGGCCCCTGGTTCTAGACTCACCCAACATTGGGAACATTTTTCCTGCATCTAGCTTGTCCAGTCCTTTTACAATTTTATATGTTTCTATAAGATCCCCCCTCATCCTTCTAAACTCCAGTGAATACAAGCCTAGTCTTTTCAATCTTTCCTCATATGGCAGTCCCACCATCCCAGGGATCAATCTCGATCAATTATCAACTATCAACTATCGATAATAGAAGGGAACATTTTGCAGGACAGTAGGGAAGTGGAATTTATTAGATACGTATTGCATAAAGGTGGCACAGAAAAGGAGCCCATGACTTCTGCACTGTATAAGTCTATGTCATAGCAGTAATTTTCTTGGACTTTTTCTAGGTTAGATGTCATCTGTTGGTCTTGTTTGGTCAATCTCCCATTTAAAGTTCATGGTTCAAAGTTAGCTTGACAAGATATTAATTAGTTTAAGAAGAAACTACAGATGCTGGAAAATCGAAGGTAGACAAAAGTGCTGGAGCTCCAGCACTGTTGTCTACCTAAGATATTAATGAGGCTATGTAAGAGTAAAGTGCTGTTGCTAATTTGCGGGGATGACAGCTGAAGAAAGGGACAAATATAAACTTTGGCAGAACATCCCCACCCTCCCCTTTGTGGTTTAAAAAGAAGCAAATGAAATCTTAAACATATAATGGTTGGATTTGTTAAAAGTGTTGGTACTTAGCTAGCCTGTTAACATTCTCTTTGGGAGCAACACTAAAATGGGGAGCACAATACAAAATATAGAGTCAAAGATTTGGTAATTTTACTTCGGAGTCACGTGAGTGATTCCGTGAAGAAGGCCCGCCAGGCCGCATGAGCAGCATTACGTCATCCGCATTGGCGCAAGCACCAGTCTGGCAGGACACAGCTCCTGCCGGTGGTAAGTTAAACTTAAAAGGTAAGTTTGTTTTTTTACTTACCAGGGGTTTTCAGGCAGGAGCCTCTTTTTACAAGGTTTTTCCTGCCAGTTTCGCAGCCCGACAAGTTGCCGGTTATGGACTGTGGGGAAATTCCAGTCCGACCGCAAATGCGGATAAACCGGCAAAATTGATCAGGTTGCGAGATAAGGAGCTGCTAACAGTGCAGTTAGCAGCACCCCAGCCTGCAGGGATGCCGTAAAACTGGCAGGAAATTTAAGCAGAGTCACTGACAGGGGGGTCAGCGGCTCCCCAGCCTCCAGGGATGCCGTGGAAATGGCAAGAAATTCAAGCAGAGTCACTGACAGGGGGGTCAGCGACTCCCAGCCTGTGGGATGCCATTGGAACAGCAAGGAAATAATGCTAGAGTCACTGACAGTGGGGTCAGCGGCTCACAGACGTTGGTCCCCAGTCAAGAAATTACTGGGACTCATTCAGCCCTATTTGGACTCAGGTGAGTCGGGCTATAAAGGGTTTCTCCTTATAATAAAAAGTATGTATTTTATAGTGTTTTTTTTTTAAGTAAAAGCTAAAGGCAAAATGAAAAGTTATTGTTATATGTTCTGACAATGTTATAATTGTTTAAGCACAGATTGCTATGATACCCTTCACAGGAAAAGCAGTACACTAAATGTTGATTTAGTGAATCAATCCGATCATTGAAGAACGGTAAAGTTGCTGGCCTCGACGGTTTAGGTGTTGAATTTTATAAGAAGTTTCATGATTTGATTGCCCCACGTCTACAAACTTTATATAAAGATGCCTATGAGCAAGAACAGCTTCCAGAAACCCTAAAAGAATCTACAATTACACTTATTCCTAAAGTAGATAAAGATCTAGAAGACCCAGGATCATATAGAGCAATTGCTCTTCTAAATGTCTTCCAAAGACATTTATGTAAATCTAAGATAAATGGTGGACTAGCACTACCTAATTTCTTATATTACTTCTGGGCGGTTCAGATTAAGAATATGAATAGATATGGAACAGGACCCAGTTTGGTTAAGACTAGAAAAGGAAGATTGTTTACCCTTTGATATAAGTACAATACTCCTTGCCCCAAGGGTGGTACAAAAAAAAATTATAAGGAAAATCCTATAATTTTAAGCGATATACGTATTTGGAAACAAATAGTTAAGACTTTACATTTAGAAACTATGTCACTTTGTTCACCAATTATGAATAATGCTCTGTTTAAGCCCTCGTCATTGGATGTGGGGTTTAGACATTGGAAAAATTTAGGAATTATAAGGATAGAACATCTTTACAGGAATGGGAAATTTCTCTCATTTCAGGAGTTGAAAGAGATTTATGGATTGCATGCAAATAACTTACTTAGATATTTACAAATCAGATTATGTCAAATCAAATACGCAAGATTATAGAAATAGAGAACCAGGTTTACTGGATGAAGTGCTTAATAAGCATCCAAACACAGAGAAATTAATAGCATATATATATAACATCCTTTTGGACAGGGAAATACCAACAACATAATCATTTCAACAAATATGGGAAAATGAAACTGGTTTACCGATATTAAAAGATTTTTGGGAAGAAAGCTTACAACGTATACATCGTTGTTTGTTAAATGCCAGACATACTTTGATACAATTCAAAGTATTACATAGATTACATTACTCAAAAAAGAAATTAAATAGAATTTTTCCTAATATATCACCATTGTGTGATAAATGTCAGCACATAGACGCTGATTTAACTCATAGTTTTGTAATATGTACAAAACTTAATAGTTAATGGACTGAGATTTTTAAAATTATTTCTATTGTTCTTAAGATTACATTAAATCCTGACCTAAAGCTAATAATATATGGTGTTTTAGATTCAAATCAAACATTAACAGCAAATCAAAGAAATTTCCTTGATTATTGTTTAATGATTGGAAGAAAATTAATATTAAAATTTTGGAAGGGACCATTATCCCCTACAATTAAAATGTGGACAGTGGAAATGTTGGAGATGTTGCAATTGGAGAGAATTAGGTTTATCCTAATGGATAAACACGAAATTTTTGAACAAATATGGTCTACATTCACTGATTATACGAAGGGGTAGCTGGGCTCAGCATTGAAACTCAACAAGTACCCGGTGGTAAGATCAAATGAAAAGGTTTAATCTGAGATTTATATACTTGTCTCCATATATATATTATTAGAAATTGTTCCATTCATTGTTAAGATGTATACTGTTTTTCTATCTTTAAGTATAATAATTGTTTGTTAGTAATATGGATTTTTTATTTTTTTATTTTGTTTTCTTTTTTTTCTCTCTTTCTCTTACATATAATCAAAATTATAATCACACTTTTTAAATTAAACATCTATTCTTTCTTTACTCTTTTTTTTCTCTTCACTATTAAAAAAATTGAAGCTTATATATATATTGCTTTGTAATACTCATATAATTTTGGAAATATGTAATATGCATATCTGAAAAAATTATTATTATTTGTAATACGTATGGCCTCTAATAAAAATATATATATTTTAAAATAAATAAATAAATGTTGATTTAGTGACCTTACACAGCAATAGCGCGGGCCTATGGGACAGGGCTGCTTCATGTGTAAAATGTATGGGCCTATGGGACAGGCCGCGCCAGCAGCGCCTGACAGGGCTGCTTCATATATGAAAGTGCCGGCCTACGGGAGAGCCGTGCCAGCAGCACCTGTTACAGGGCTGTTTCATTTGTGACATTACCGGCCTATGGGAGAGCCGTGCCAGCAGCGCCTGACAGGGCTGCTTTATGTGTGAAGTGTCGGCCTACGGGAGAGCCGTGCCAACAGTGCCTGATGCAGGGCTGTTCATGTCAAAAAGCGCCGGCCTTTATGAAAGGCGGCGCCAGCAATGCCTGGGCTTTAGAGACTCCGGGCTCTAAAGATGTCAATAGAACAGACTCAAGCACATATGTGCCGGCGGTGAACAATGCCAACAGGGGGATGTGAGAGCCAGCCGCTGAATCGGTTATTCAGGTAGGTCTATTCTACAGGGAAAGAAGCCTGGCAGATGAATTAATTCGGCCAACAACGGGCAAAAGTCATCATTCAGAACGCACCCCAGGTGCTCATCGGCAGTAGCGGTTCACTGGAGCTGGGGGCAGCATGATAGCTGAGAAATTCCATGCACCTTCCAATCGTGCTCAACTAAATGGGTCTAGCACTTCCAAAATTTGGGTAGTGCACTGTTCACAAGTTGTAATATTTATTTGTTTGTACAACACACAAAGGGTAAAAATATTTGGTTGAGGCACAGCCAGAGCATTCCAAGTAAATGGGATTATGGCCAGGGTTTGGAAATTGGGCAGAAGTTCTCATGCAAACCACCCATGCAATAAGGCAGGATTGGCATGTTATTATGAAGAATGGAGAATCGGGCATATGATCTTTCCGTTGAATCGGGCATATGTAAAAACTTATTCCTGACTTCAACAGATTCATAAGGTAAGAGATACATGTTATACAAATCCCATTACAAAGGTAGTCAAAGACAATATAACTGTACTATAACAGTAAAACTTTGCAGTATGGGATAAACTGTTTGTTGGTCATTGGGATTTACCGTTAATTATTATTAGCCTTGTCTCCACCTTGTGGCAAGAGATTGGGGTTATAGCAATCTGTTACAAAACTGAGTTATTTCCATTAAGAGTAATTGGCAATATAGCAGCTGTGTTACAGCTGAGCAAATCAAGGAACTGATATTGTGTAAGCAGCAATTAGATCGTTGCTAACAACCTTGTGCTATTGTCAGCTGAGGCTACTTCAGCCACAATGATGAAGTAACAGTATTCAGCATTGCTGAAAATGACAATAACTCATTGAACTTGAAACTCGCTACAGTAGTGTGGTCGGTTGAATTCAGTTATTATGAACTGATGTTTAGAACTCTAAGATGAGAAGTTCCAAATACCATCACCTACCCAAAGGTAGTGGAGATTGCACGAGTTACCAATTCTTCAGTTGTTAGTATCAACTAAATATATACACTAAATGCACCGTTGAGTAAGGTTTTGAGTGAATATACATATTCTTCATGCACAAATTTAAGTTGCTACTCTACAATGGTGACATATGTTAGTCTCATGGTAATTAGGAAGAATATCCTGTAATTAACCTCCTTGCCACTGGTGTATCGTCCAGTTTAGATTGATGATAACACAGAATAAGTGTTGGATCTCAAAGTATGATTAAAGCATAATTCAATACTTCATCAAATGTTCGTCATGTTTATGCATGTTTTCACTGTTTGCAAAAATATGTGAAACAACAGTGTGGAGAAATACATTCTCACTTCAATAGGAGGAATGGACTTTATGTCTTCCTCATTAGCTGGGTCTTAAAACAGTCAGCAAGACCTCGTTTGGATTTGTTCTATCGGACTGACCAAGCGTCTGTGTTGCTGCTTCATCAGGCATTATGGCACAACGGTACAGTTATGCCAAAAAGCACGAACTTGCTGTTTTAAACTGTGGTTCAGGAGACTGGCCGTTGCACAATAAAACGATTATTGACTTACACATTTTCAATGGATTGATTATGCCTCAGGTTGTCACATTTAGCCATGAGGGTGTTCACTGCAGTATGCATGGATAGCATCCAAAAAAAGCAGTACATCTCTATTGAGGGGATCAGAAATGTTTGTTAAATATTAATGATACATTTGATACGATACAAATTACTGACACTTCCAGTTCATTTTAAGTGATATTGACAATAGTTCAATTATAGAGAAATTACAGCTGTAACATAAGGGAACTACATTGTCGGGTCCAACCCAGATATCAAGTTGGTAAAAAGACCTTGATACAAGTACTCACATCACAAGATTATGCAGTTGGTTATTGTAAATGTGTAAACATTACTTCACCAAGGTGTTCCAGCTACATCCTTAGTCATGACTCTAATATCAGCACAACGACGGCAAAACATTGCAAACGCTGTGGCTGGACAGGACGGAATTGGCTGTTCATGCCATTACATTTTACATTCTGGTCTACACTAGCAGAGCAGACCAGGGCTGGCATGATTTTTAAGATAATTTCGAATACCCCACGGTCTCATTTTTATGTTATCAAGGCCACCAGATCCTTAGAAGTATGGATTCAGCACTGTGTATTAGTTAATAAACAATTACACAAGAGAAGGTCGGTTCAGACTATTTCAAAGTGGCTGCAACTGGTATTAACATTGACGATTATATGTCTCATTCCACCAGGTCAGCATCAACGTCAGTATATCATTTAGATAGTGTGTTTACATCTCATTATACTAGGGCAGCAGCTATGTTGGCGGCCAAAGCGAGGGATGTGTCCTTCGACCAAATGTTAGCGGCCATCGGATGGGCAAATAAGCTGATGTTTCAGAATTTATCATCGGCCAATTGTCAATCCAGGGCTGTTTGCCAATGACATTTTAAGTTCCTAAATTTTAGGGGTACTGTTGCTTGTTTACATTGTTAAATAAACCCTATCATTACATTGAATACAATGTTATTACTAATGCATTTATTTCTCTTTTGAGTCAATCAAATGCAGTGGTATGCCGAGATTGTAATCTGCGGCATCAAATCACAAAGCTTTGAACTCTTCACGGAATCACTCACGTGACTCCGAAGTAAAATAGTAAGATTAAACGAGAACTTACCAGTTTGAAATTTGATCTTGATTTTATGAGGAGTTACGTTGGTGATTACGTGCCCACCACGCCCAATCCTCTCTTATAAAAGATCATCTGGTAGTTCTCGAGTCACTGATCTTACTGTTTACTTCGGTGTTGTTTATTTGTGATTTCATACCGCTGCTTTGAAGTTTGCTGCGCATGCGGCCTGGTGGGCCTTCTTCACGTAATCACCAACGTAACTCCTCATTAAATCAAAATCAAACTTCAAACTGGTAAGTTCTCATTTAATCTGACTATTAAAATCAGCAATGCAATTGAGCATACAAATGACCAAATAAATTGAATTCTAACAATCCAAACTTGAATGAGAAACATACGTATACAATTATGGCAATCATTATGAACAGGGGGACATCAGGTTGGCTTCCTAAAAATAGCTATAAAAATGTACATAATGGAAGCCATTTATCCAAATGTGTTCCTTAAATCCATTCATGTCCATTTAACACGCCCATGTAAAAATTGCCCCGCATGCCTGTAACTGCTCTTGCCTAAATGTTATATTGTATCAATGTGGGAGATCTTCATTTTGCAATATGGCCTTCACACATCTTTAAAGAGGGCCAGGAGAGTAATAGTGGATCCATAATTTTCAGTGTGGAGATTCAGGAAAAATGGAAAGACACGGAATGCATTGGTAAATACTTGGGTTCTGTCCTCCAGATGACAGGTTAGGAGGACGATTTGGGGTGGGTGGATGGCAGGGGAAGAGGATTACAAACTCAGAAATGTGGTATAAATGAAATCCTGAATATGTTTTGGTGTGAATCAAGTTGGCTGAATTTAAATGAGTTGCAAGCACATCTTGTTTTTAAATTATTTTTGAAAGTGTGATATGTACATGCTGCAAGGCCTTGTAGAGATACTGTGAAAGCATCATCCAGTGAATCTTATTCAAATTCTTTCAGGGTGATTTCAAGAAAGAGATCCCTTCTGCTTCACAGGCTGAGTTGGATCTGGAGAGAAAGCGTAAAGAGACTGAAGCATTACTTCAGAGCATTGGCATAACGACGGAGCCCTCCATGGGTGAGTCAATGAAGTGCTCCAAACTGGGTTACAAATCAGTTATTGTCACAAATAGCCTGAAACACGTAATTTTTCAAGTGGAAATTGGTATTGTAATTTGTTATTGTGATCAACCAAATCAATCTTTACTTTTTTTTCTGTTTTGCTTCCATCTGCTTTTCAAATTGGCCTCTTTAATATGAATAGTGCAATTTACAGATTCTCGAGTGTAGCCTAATTTGGGAGTTTGTGAATTACACGCAGATCACATGCACAAATGACTGATTCAGAAAAGTGCCTTCATTTTGAGTTCCTATCAACACTTTTTATCTATCACAGATTGTTGACGTGGAGACTTATCAAAAATGGTCGTAACTATAAAAACAAGAAAATGCTGGAAACACTCAGCAGGACAGGCAGAAACCGTGGAGATAGAAACAATTCGTTTCAATTTGCAGACTCTTCTGACAAAAGGTTTTTAACACTTTCTGTTTTTATTTCAGATTCCCAGCATCTGGAGTTTTTACAATTTCGATTAGCTCTTTTAAAATATGATTTTTTAAACTTGGAAAGAAGAGGGTCAGAATCTAGGACAAACTAGCATTATCTAAAATCATTCAGCACAATGCCTGCTACAAACTTTCTTCAGTCTTACAGTTAAAAGTTGGATGCAGCTTAAACAGCATTGTATTTTAACCCAATAACTCTCTCGCTATGGCTTTGTGCCCTTGCTTTACTGGGTTATTGGCATATGCTGTATATGCTTATATATGGTATTTGCATGCAGTTCTCTGGATTTTATGGACACCATACTTGTATGACAGGATTGAGTGGTCATCAATATGCCAAATTTCTAAGATAAGATAAATATCAGTCATTTGTGTTTGTCAAATTAATGTCCTGTTTGTCACAATGAGATATCAAAAAATACATAAATTACATAGCATTTAAGGATAGTGGAGTTTTCATAATGTTTTGGCCTATATCCATCCCTCAGCCACCAAAAATAATTAACTGGGCTAAGCCTTAAATTAAAAGAAGTGAATTCAAAGAAGGGACATGCCCCGAAAGAAGGTTTGGGGGATTTCATTCAGCTCCCTTCAGTGGTTGATCCAGTAAGATCACTGCTAATCTGTATCATAACTCTGTTTATATCTTGCTTCCATGTTCTTTCATTCCCCTACCCAACAAATAGAATTGTATTGGCTAGGAAAAAGGCTAAGTGATATTTGAGAGGGTTAGTATACTTATGGGCTCAATCTTTTCTGCTTTTCCCCTACCTCATCCCACCATTTCATCAGTGGTTCTGTGGTGTAAGTTACCTGATTGCGCTCTGACAGTTTTAATTGGCAATCCCATTGTTACATACTATATCCATCCATATTGGGTAGGTCTTATATTTAATTGGATGCAAGCAAGCAAAGCGCTACCTCTCTTTGTGTGCCCTTGTTTGCTCAGAAGGATTGGCATCTAACATTCAAAATCTATTGCAGGGTCTTCCAGACACCAAGTAGCCTGTGCAGAAGACTAAACATTTTCAGCTGAGCTGCTGCCTCCTTTCATACTCCCTGACCACCCAAGTTGTGGCTCACTGAATAGAAGGAGACTATTCAGCCTATCAAATCTATGTCAACTCTGAGAGCAATCCTATTCATGCACTTATTTCCCTGTAACCTATTCTTTCTCCTTCCATTACGGTTATTGCAGTGAGGTTGCACAGTGAAATTATGCTGCATCCCGAAAGTCAGGTCTATTTCTCATCAACAAGGAAACATCCAAATCTTGGAAATGTTATGGATGAAGGGAATAATAGTGTTTGACTAATGTGAAAAGGGCCCTTTGAAGAGATCTCTCAGGGTAGTTCAAGAGAAACCAGTATACCTGGACATTCAAAGGTATTTAATAAAGGTTTAACAAACGGTTGTTACAGAAAATCAAGGCTTGGAAGGTGGGGATAATATCTGCGTATTGAAGGACATCAAATGGAAAGTAGAAATAAGAGGATCTTTTTAGGTTTGCAGATTGTTAAGAATAGGGGCCATAAAGATCAGCAAAATTTGGACAAAATGAATGACAGTGAGATGTAGGTCATTTCCTAATGATATAAAACTAACAGCAAAAATAATCCATGTAAAGAATCTGCAAGTCAAGATTACCATGTTAAGAGATTGGTCAAGACAATGGTAGATGTGGGGAAAATGTGAGGTTATGCACTTTGGTTAATGTTGGCTGAGTAGCAATACCGGGGAGCACTCACAAGCAGTTTGCTCCGATTAAAATTCTATTTCCACACCTGGTACCTGCAGCGCAATACGGAGGATGCAATAGTGTCATCTTTCCACCTGAGTAAAAGCTTTGAAAGAAAATTTCCTTCTGCAGAATGCAGTTTGTGTCTAAACCTCATCTTCCATACTTATCAATCAACTTAGATGGGACTCTCATACATATCAGCTCTTTCAACTAAAACCAGCCAAAAAGTAAAGGTGGGTGAACGTGATCCAGAACGTGCAAGAACATCACGGGGGGGGGGGGGGGGAGGGCTGTAGCGGCACAACCGTAACATTCTGCATCACCACAGTGCCCTTTGCAAAACATTGACCTATTTCATGATTCTGCAGCTGCCACACAAAGATTATGGATGTGTAGCCAAACCCCACCGTGTGGATGATGATGGAGATTTTTGTCCAGTCCATCTGAATGGATACCAATGCTGCCCCACATAGGCCCACCGGCCATCTGTCATGATCGCAACATCCTTTCCGATGGATGGAAAATGGCATGAGCAAGACTGGTCTCCCCATTCACAGAAATTTGGTAAAATGACAACCCCAAGAGAGCTGGTGTTGAAAATCACACCAGCTCTCTTGGGATACACCAGACATCATCTGTACAATGGAAAGAAGTGGAGGGCACATACAATGTAGGAAAGAAAGACCTTGGCACTTGTTCCATATCAGAGGTCCCACGCTTCCATCTTTCTCTGAAATCAGTGGATAGCCCTTCACAGAGTCCACACAGACCATGGACAACCTGGTTACCTACTCCACACTGGAAGATGCTCCATAATCCAAAATTGGACTATGGCCATGAGTCTTGAACCGTGGAACACATTGCTTCAACTTGCCCGTTAACATTTGTTGCAGGGGGCGCCTGAAATTGAACTTTTTTTTTAGTGCGCTAAACAGTGTTGCATAGAGCGCTAATGTGCAATTAGATCTCTCGCAAAAAATCATAATACTGACCAAAAAAAAAAATTTATAATCTAACACAATGGCAGTTTATGCCCAGAATCATGCACCAAACCGGGGCCTGTGCGGTTCCCAATCAGAGCTGCATGAAAAGATTACTACTGCTTCATTTTTGCTGTGCTGATCACTGGGAAAGGTGTTAAACCTTCATGGAGCTCCCCAAGATAGTCACAAAGCAGCTACATAGAAAACTGCCATGGAAGTGAGGGAAAAGACAGCGTGTGTGTAATCCCCTCCCCCACCACCACCACCACCATTACAATCATCTACCCTGAGCCTCATATCACTGTTTGGTGTGGGATCATCAGCGAGGTAAAGATCACTGTATGTGCTTTGTGTGGAGTCCGCAGCCAATGATGGAACAACCCATGATGATTTATTATAGAGACCCTTTAATTCATGTCTCAGATAATTCCCAGACAGGATCAGTCGGGTGAGCTTTGCTCAGGCCTTGCCTCAGTTGCTGGAGTGTTGCGAGGAATTTGGTGCCGCTATCTTTCCATCTTTCCCCTTTATTACTTAGCAACTCCCAAAAATAACCCAGTAGGAAGCTTTACAATTGCAAACTATCTTTTCAAAAAATGAATCGCATCATTCATTGTGAAATGGGCTCGGTTTTTAGTTCAGAATCAATAATTAACTCCTGCGGACTTTCAGCAATATACTCTGACCTCTACCGCTTGCATTGTGTAGTACAAGTTTATCATGCGTTGCGCTATTGGACCTATCTTGAGCTTGCTATTGCAAATGTGGATTCTGCTTTGAACAGCCTTTTAACAAATGTTATTTTCTTCCTTCTCTGTGTTTTTCTTTTCATTCCTTTTTTTCTATTTACTTTCACCATAATGTTTTTATCAATACGTTTTATTTAATTTAATTAATAAACATCGTTAATAGTGCAGCCACTGCGGACAGTAACTGGAGACACCTGTTTGTTCAATTATTTAGTCCATTCTCCTATTTCCCCATCGAACAAATCGCTGGGAACGCCAAGTGAATCTGAGAGCCAGGAATCTGTGGAGGGCGCAGTTGGAGCCCGGTAAGGCAATTCTAAATTGTAATCATTTTTGATTTTGTAGTTTGTCTTCTTTTTCAGTTTTAGTTTAAACCATCATTCCACATACTTTCTTTTTACTATCAAATGTATACGTAGCCAACAGCTAACAATGAGATGAGAGAATACAATATTTCAGTCTTCAGTGAAAATACAATTGCACTTTATAGTGGGCCCATTGATAGCCTGTGGTTGTCATGTGTTTCATCATGTTCATCGCTGGAGACAGAAGAAGTCACATTAAATTTAGTGGATTGTTGAATCAAAACTTGGCAATTGTTACAATAATTTGGATCAGGCTGATACCTATTTCCTGCTGGAAGCATTACGCTTCAGGTGAAGCATAACATGAACCATGTGATGGGAAGCCACGAGGAAGGTAGTTCGTGATTTGAGTAGGAAGGAACTGCAAATGCTGGTTTACATCGACTGCCTGAAGAAGGGTCTCAATCCGAAACGTCACCCATTCCTGCCTGACCCGCTGAGTTACTCCAGCATTTTCTGTCTATTTTAGATCTCAGGATAGGTCTTGCTTGGTTAGGCATACTGCCTAGAATCATTGCTCATTATACCGCCACACCCATACTTCCCGACACCAGGGATGAAGGGCTGATTTTTTGCCAGCCCTCAGCATCTCGGACTTGAATGATAGCTAGGCTACGACTGGCAAACTGCAGAGGTCCCAGCTCCCATCTCACCTCAGTTGGGCTTTGACAGCCAATAAAGGAGCAGGGATTCACCTTCTATAAAAATTGTCAGTGATTGGAATCGTTTTAAGATGTCTCTAATATTCAGACAAGTTTTAATAACTATTAACATTAAAGTAACTAAAGAAAAATATATTGTTTGTGGGTTTTTTTTTTAAAAAGACAAACCAAAAAGTTTAGCAGTGGAGTATCACATGGTGTCATTTGAGGCCATTTCATCTGGATGCAAGACAGGGAGAAAAGCAGAGAATTCATTAAACATTGTGAGATAAATGTATACTGGCGTTCAGTGAGATCTGGCTAATTTCTTATATGAAACACAAAGCTAATAGGCAGGTATACCAAGAAATTAGAAAGGCAAATGGAATTTTACTTTAATTGCAAGGGGTTAGACGATTAAAGTGGGAAAATATTGCCGCAAGGCGTCGGCGAGACCACATTGGGGTCACTACATAATCTAGTCCTTATTCAAGGAGGAATATATTTGCCTCAGAAGTGATGCAGTGAAATTTTGTAGATGATGAAGAATTTGCAAGGCTACAGAGATAAGTCAGGGGGTGGAACTAATGAAATGGTCTAGTAGAAATTCCGGTCACTCTTTCAGTCCAGATAAAGGGTCTCAGCCTGGAACGTCGACTGTCCATTTCCCTCCATAGATGCTGTCTGACCTTCTGCCAGCAGCTTATTGTTAGTTACATACTTGAACATCAGCAGTCTCAATTGTCTCCAATTCCCAATGTTTTGTTTTGATATTCTGATTACTATTCATTGACGCTTCACAGGCTGAGCCAGCCTTTAATTGTCCATCTCTAATTACACTGAGAAGGTGGTGGCAAGCTGCCTCCTGAACGACTATAGTCCTTGGACGAGCTTACCATTACTCAGTTGAATGGGTCTGAATAATTAAGTTCTTGCCGCATAACCTGGACATTATGGCCTTTGCCACCACTTGTCAAAACCCAAGCTTAGAAACTGGGCCGCCAAGATGTGGAGGAAGATAAAGAAGTGCACTGGAGCGGAAAAACTGGGAGAGGAAGGGAGGCTGCAGCATAGCTAGTCTATATTTTCAAAATAAATTCTGAGTGATACCTGTTGATGCAACTTATTATCTTGTACTCCTTACCTCTGCTCTATCACTGAATGTCACATTGTCCTCTGAAAGCACTAACAACTGAATATGTACACACAAAAATAATCATCTTTATGGACTCCTTTAATGTCTGTCTACTGCACACTTTTGCTGTGTCTCATCTCCTTCTGTTGCTTATCAGATGTTGTAGTGTAAATGAGGAAAAGTTCCTGGTCATGATGTGAGGAAACTGCAACTGTCTTTGAAGAGCGAACTCAAGCAACTAAAAGGGCCATCTCTATACTGAAGCATTTCAGCTGAGATTAAAATGATCTTGTTTGGTCTCCAACATAGAACAGTAAGGGCACTGGTGGAGCAGCAAAGATGGACACCTGCCAATGTGAGAGAGGGCGCTGGTTCATGCTCCATTGCCTAGAAATTGAATTTCACACAGATCACGTGTGCCAAGCAGGTGCTATGTTTTGCGCAAAAGCTAAAATAAGGAACCCTCTCACTGGTGAAATTACTGCAAAATGTGTGGGGTTTTTTTACTGATAGGTGGGAGGGGGGGAGGGGGGGGAATGCTTTTTCACTCTAGCATAGTTTTCACCCGGACTACGAGTTAAAATAAATCCTGCACAGTTCTTGCACTGAGCAGCTGCCTCTTTATTGCTGGGGATCGTGGGAAGTAGGTCACAGCCTCTGAAAATAAGCTCCGTCAATGGCAGCCACAACACAGCAACCATGAAGGTGAGGTAAAACATGTGGAGACGGTTCAGCATGTGTAAGCCACTAACTCCTCTACCGTTCTACCTCTCAGATTGAGTGCCATGCTGTGATTTTTGAAAGCCTGCAATGGGCATTGACACCCAACAATGATGCAATAAGTATACGTGGCATGGAACACTTTCCGGCGTGAAGGCAGATATGCGAGTTGTTCACATTGATGGCATTATCACATACATAAATGTTGTCAGAGAAACAGCAGTCACTCAGGGATAAATAGACTACGAAGTACCCAGTCCAGTCTCACAATGGATGGGACTTCCATCCAAAACATTTTCTGTTGTCTTATAATGCGCAAAACAGCTTTTAATGCGCAATTTACCAATTGCACAGTAGTTCATACCCAGACTGGCACATGGGTTCAATTTCCAGGGAGATGAAGTCACTGGCATGCTCCCAGAAAGATACCTCATCAATTCTACTAATCTGTGGAAAATAAATGGAAAGACTGCTGTGATCCTCTTTGGCATTCAGAATCCTAATGGCAGCAGTGTGAGTTTTCCACTATAGCTCTGGGATGCAATATAATCTTAATCATACACTGTGATGGGTCCCACCAGTGCGCGGACGGAATGACCAACAATATTGTATTGGAAAGGGTAGGCTCTGGGCTCTCAAGAGTGTTTAATTGTCACGTGCACAGGGACCAACCGGAACAATTACATTCTTACTTGCTGCAACTTTGCAGGCACATTAACGCAACAAAACAATGAATAAATATACAGTAACTTATCAATTAAATCTAGATAAACCAGGCTACCATAGTGCAAGATAAAGTACACAGTGCAACCCTAGTGCAAAGTCCATAGTAGTTCGTTGCTGAGGTAGGGTTGTGGTTAGTGTTGTGTAGTGTGGTTCAAGACCCTGATGGTTGGTTGGAAGAAACATTTCTTGAACCTGGAGGTAATGATTCTCATACACTTGTACCTTCTTCCCGATGGCAGCAGCAAGAAAAGAGTGTAGCCAGGGTGGTGTGGGTCTTTGATGATATTAGCTGGCTTTTTAAGGCAGCGTTTCCTATAGATCCCTTCCTGTTGATCTCTGCTCAAAATCGGCTGCCAACGTGATGCTAGACTCCTTCCCCATTATTCTTGAGAATTCTAAACACAAAGTATCAGTGCCCTTATGCAGCGTGGCACATCAAAAACCTAATCTAAATACTCTGCAGACCTTACTCCACTCCCCACCCTAACTCCTACACGCTTATTTATACCTGGTGGGCACTGTGATCACAATAAACAATGACCTGATTTAAAAAGAGAAAGCGCTGGAAACACTCAGCAGGTTAGGCAGCATCTGTGGAGAGAGAAGTACAATTAATGTTCCAGGTCGATAATCTTTCCAGAGGATCTGAAACATTAATTTGGTTCCTTTCTCTGCAGGTGCTGCCTGACCTGCTGAGTAGTTCCAGCATTCTGTATTTTTTTTTCAGAATATATAGCATCTGAATTTTTTTTTGTTTTGCTTTTTGTATAATTGAGCATTCATGGCATTTATGATTTTTGTATTATGAAACTGTGAAAGATCCAGTGGGTTGATGAATTAGTTATTTATCCAAATTGAATCAAAATAATTAACAAATACCAGAAATGTTACTATAATGGTGCTTATGTATATTCTCCTAAATTTAAGTAATCTTATTTACACAATAACATTCCATGAATTGCCTTGAAGTATTTGTTTTGTTTAGATTTGTAAATAATATTGTTTTTGAACATTGATTGTGCTGAATAATTCAATCATCCATGCATATTTTCTGCATAATGAGATGTAACTAACAACCCAGAAGCTGAGTTCAATTGTTTCTACAGTATGTCAATTTATAAAGTGGTACAACGGCTAAAATGCAACCTGCTACCCCTTTCTGGTCTGACCTTTCCATGAGTCCAATTGCACAATGTTCTTGAGTCTAAGTATTTTTGAGACATTATGTGAAGTCAGTTGCCCACATCCCTGGAATAAATAATTAGTTTAAAAGTACAGAAACTTGTGTTGGGAATGCAGTCCCTAGTGGTTGCCAATGACTTGTCTACCCTCAAAGTCTTGTGGGTTCTGAGGTGCCATGTGGGATCTACAGACTGGGAAATTGTGCCCTCCTTGTCCAATGTATATGGGGGGTTCCGTGTCTCCCAAGTTGGCCAATTTGTAACAAAAAGAGTATTATATTACTCTTGACTCCACGTGAATGTTTCCTGTTTACATGTGGCTTGCTGATTGGGACTGACTGAATGTAACTAGAGTTTCTATGCTGGGGATATTTTGCTGGGGGAGGCCACTAACGTTGGTTTGATGGTACTCCCAATGGATTGGAAGATCTTGTGAAGACTGCAGTACAGAGATATGCCTGTTGTAGGTAGTCCAGGTGTCTGAAACATAAGGGGGCAGCAATCACTCTTCCCAGTTGACCATGATTGCTGTGTGAGTTTGAGGTCCTGATCTTCAAGCATACTTTACCTCAGATGGCCAAAGGCTCTGCTGGCACACTGGATGTGATGGCAAATCTATGTGATGACAATATATATAGATAACTAAATATAGAATGTAGAATATATTTCAATCTCCAGTTCAGTCAAGATGCACCTACATCAATTAATCGAATATTGCGCAATAGCATTAACTCGTTCTGTAGGTAAAATCATTTGTGTCTCACCTACTTGTTTGGTATTGGAGCTGGCTATATCTAGTATTTTATTATATCTTTTCAAATCTACAAAAATCAGGCAAGGCCAGTGGATTTTTCCACGATTACAATTGAGTCATCTTATTTTACTATGAATGAAACTAACCTTTCACTTTTCTACTTCACGGTTTACTCTGCTAACTTCATCAGGACGCTGCAGTGGGATACAGATCTATCTGTGCTTCAACTTCAGACTGATTCTGAAATGCGGTATCTATCCTCTACTCCATTCTGTTGCTAACCATAATAGTTGACTTACTGGACAGATTTGAAAACAGAATTCTCATTAACATGAGCTAAATGGGAAAATTGCTTTATTTTCTCTTGTTGAGGATTGAAACATTTAGCTCACGAGATGAGAATTTTTTTTAAGGGCTAAAATTCAGAGATCTGTGATTTAACAATTAGCAGAGGCATTTAGTACTGAGCAATGTAAGGAACATCATGAAAGAGGCAAGTTAAGAAGATGATAAAGGTGAAGGAGTTGACCATCAATGGAAGTGTGTTTATTGTTTCTGGGACAAAGGTAAATATAGACCGGTTGAAGTGTCCAAGGAGTATGACGGAAAACCCTTGAGACGGATTCTGTAAAGCATGATTGATACTGCAGATCACTTAGTGTGTCTAGTTGTGTTCAACAAATCAATTAAGTGACCAAGAACATGGAAATGATTCAAGAGAAAATCAAGCAATGTGATTTTAAACCCTTTGAGATCCACCTGATTGTTCCTGGGGTATTGGACACTGATATTTCAAAAAGTCATATGTAATGTCTTGTGCATTTACTGATTATTTCAAAAATCACATAAATAGAAACAAAGTGCCTGATTTAAAAAAGAATTACCATGAAGATCAATGAAGATTGTTGTTTATAACAATTCTCATTTTTGTAATAGTATTTTCAGAAAGGCATATATTAAAAAAAGTATTTTTTGAAGGAGGTACCTTTTATCATCTGTATTCAGCAGGTATTGTTATAGAGACCATGAGCACATCTTTGTATTGAGTATTCAACTATCTAAAGTGGAATAATCGTGATTAGATCATTGCTGAAATGCTGTGATTACATCACCTGGGTATTACATAGAAACATAGAAAATAGGTGCAGGAGGAGGCCATTCGGCCCTTCGAGCCAGCACCGCCATTCATTGTGATCATGGCTGATCGTCCCCAATCAATAACCCGTGCCTGCCTTCTCCCCATATCACTTGACTCCACTTGCCCCTAGAGCTCTATCTAACTCTCTCTTATATCCATCCAGTGACTTGGCCTCAACTGCCCTCTGTGGCAGGGAATTCAATAAATTCACAACTCTCTGGGTGAAAAAGTTTTTTCTCACCTCAGTCTTAAATGACCTCCCCTTTATTCTAAGACTGTGGCCCCTGGTTCTGGACTCACCCAACATTGGGATCATTTTTCCTGCATCTAGCTTGTCCAGTCCATTTATAATTTTATATGTTTCTATAAGATTTCCCCCTCATCCTTCTAAACTCAATTGAATACAAGCCTAGTCTTTTCAATCTTTCCTCATATGACAGTCCTGCCATCCCAAGGATCAATCTCGTGAACCTACCCTGCACTGCCTCAATTACAAGAATGTCCTTCCTCAAATTAGGAGACCAAAACTGTGCACAATACTCCAGATGTGGTCTCACCAGAGCCCTGTACAACTGCAGAAGAACCTCTTTACTCCTGTACTGAAATCCTCTTTAATAAATAAATGTGCATTTAGAGAAGAGACATGATGGGAATTAAATGTTATACTGAGCTTTGCCTCACACATAAACAATTCCTGATGTGATATCTAGCCCTTATTTATCCACTAATTGTTTAATCATCCTTTAATTTGAGTTGGAGAATCTGTTCTGCCTCTGCTACACAGAAATTGATGGAAATTTAATATTGGCAAGTCTACATCAGGTGGGCATTTCACTCCCAAACATGTACAGTCCATGCTACGATGAGGAAAACTATGTCCAGTAATCCAAGTATTTCTATACAATTGTAGCTACAGAAATTTATGTTGAGATCCTCCCATATTTGATTATTACACAAGTGTATCTCTGTCCTCTTTTTGTACACATGTACATGTTAGTGTTATACACAATGTCCTATCCTTGCTACTTTTTACATATAAATCCTACTTGTTCAGTACAGTAAATCAAACAGCCACAGGCAAAATATCAAGACAAGTGCCAGTCATCCTCGTGAAGGGTAACTGAAGGAATTGGAATCAGTATTTATATTAAAACAGTTTATAATAAAGTTCATAGTAATCCCTTCCCAAAAAAAAAATTGTTAATATAATCAGAAATTACAGGTTACTCTCACAAAAGTATAGTGCTTGAGGTAGCAAAAGCATCCATAAATTTCACTTTTACTGCATCACTGTACTTACATTACTGCACTTTGCTAAAGGCCTCAAGGACAAGTTTAGAAACATTGAAAATAAAAGATGGCTTAAGTCTGCTGGTTTAATTGTGTGGCTTCTACAATAAAATATTCTGCATATAATCTGTATGTTAATGGCTGCTCAGTGCATGTATGATGTATTGGGGCTATCAGTTCAGCAATAGTTGTCAAGTAATGGTTGGTTGGTGGCATTATATAACTGGAACCTCCATTATTTGCCAAAATAGAGAAGACACTTATTAGTGGATAATGAAAATGACTATAATTATTGGTCTGTTCCTGTACATATATTGTACAGCAAGGTTCTGACAACACAAATGAAGACACTTGCAATGGAAATATAAAAAATGAAACGTTTAAGCACTAAAAACAGGAAATGTTAGAAAAAGCAGGCCAGGCAGTATCCTGTATATGATTGTGTCGTTTCATTCATTGATGAAAGAAATAATGTAAAGTTTAAAATAATGTTTTAATGCAACAAGATTTTCTGTCCTTTGATGACTCTGGCAGATATCAAGAATGTGGATATTGGAGGTTCCATTTACGTTACCATAGAAGCATAGCATCTTGAAGATTGAATGTTACTTTGTTACTCATTATATCGCAGCGACATTAATTTATTAACTCTTCTGTAGACATCACCTGCAAAAGCTTGGAATAGCCAGAATTACCCATGTGGATATTGCACCCTGTGAACGTCTTGTGCACTGTAAGGAAACACAGACACCAGTGGTTGCTAAACCAGATGAAGGTAGGCAAAGTCCAATCACCTTCCAATAATTTTTATTACAATCCAGCGATAGCCATTCAAATCTCACTAAGGACTTTAAATTCAAAGAAAAATAATGATCAAGCCAACCTTGGGCTGATTTGTGAATTTCCTTGCGTCCAACACACTGGTCTGTTATTGGGCCATGCTTCATGTGCGGGGCAAAGTTTTTTTACACAGAGGGCGGTGGGTGCCTGGAACGTGCTGTTGGGGTGGTGGAGGCAGATATGATAGTGGTGTTTAAGAAGCATTTAGATTGGCTTATGGATATGCAGGGAATGAAGGGATATGGATCACTTGCAGGCAGAGGCGATTAATTTAAATTGGTATCATATTCGGCATAGACATCTTGGGCCTGTTCCTGTGCTGCACAGTTGAATGTTCAATAGCCAAAATGGTGCAGACTCTAAGCTCTGATGGAAAAGGAAAAGTTTTTCAAATTGCTGCCATACCTTGCAACACACAGATATGGGTTAGGTTATGTTCAACCTAAGTCATTTCATTAATTGCATTTGGATTCACATTTTGACAATAAATTAAGCAATTCATTGATTTCAAGAGCGCAGAATGTTAAGGGGGGACTTGATTGAGGTCTTTAAAATGATGAAAGGGATAGGCAGAGTTGACGTGGATAAGCTTTTCCCATTGAGGGTAGGAAAGATTCAAACAAGAGGGCATGACATGAGAATTAAGGGACAGAAGTTTAGTGGTAACATGAGGGGGAACTTCTTTACTCAGAGAGTGGTGGCTGTGTGGAATGAGCTTCCTGTAGAAGTGGTGGAGGCAGGATCGATTTTAACATTTAAAAGTAAAGTGGATAGGTATATGGACGGGAAGGGAATGGAGGGGTATGGTCTGAGTGCAGGTAGATGGGACTAGGGGAAAATAAATGGTCGGCACGGACTGGAAGGGCCGAGAAGGCCTGTTTCCGTGCTGTAATTGTTATATGTTATATGGTTATAAGAGGATAGTAAATACATCTGCATCCTGTAAATCACTATCTTCACATCTGGTAGCAATGTTACAACATTTTGAGATTTTAAAAATCAAGTCTGCAATGTATCCCATCAGATAAAGCATAAAAAGAAGTTTAATTTGACACTTAATTCACTTTCATATCTTCAGTGTTAAAATTGTTATGGCCATTTTCATACTCGGAAATTAGCATCTTGTTCCCCATTGCTTTTCCATTGACTTAACACAAAAGCTGTGATCAAGGACAGTCAAAAGCCCATAACTTTCTTATAAATTAAGAGAACTGAATGAAAATTTTGGTTGTTATAGATTGAAGCATTCTGAAACAAATATGAAACAATCTTACTTGGATGACCTGAAATTAAAGCATATAATTAGTTAGTTACCTAATTGTAGCTAATTACAAAATTCAATTATTAGATCTAAACATCTATCCATTTCTTAAGAAAAGGTTAACATTCTTAAAAAGCCTAAGTGTCCAAATAACATTCACACAAGAATTCACAATATAACATGTTTTTTAAATCTCATTGTCATTAATTTATAGGCCAAATGGAAGGAATTTAGTGTTTAATATCCGTAAATGAATGGCCATTTTAATCATCTTGCCAGTGGGATTTTGTGTAACGTGATCGTTTGGAATGTTGCGGTTGCGGTGAATTTAAAACCCATATTGGCAGGAAAAGTACTGCCGGTTCGTATGGGTCCTAAGTCACCTTTTCGCAATGTGAAATTTTGATTAAAGGCATCCTAAGAAGCAAGTTTATATGAAAAAATAAATGGTGTACCTTGCCTTGTCCCCTACGTGAGATCCGTCCCGTTGTCGGCATTAGAAGATGATTTTAATTTTACTTCCAGGAATTAAATTATCCAGCGCTGTTTTTAATAAACTTAATAAAACGGCAGTCGAGGCGATTTTTCTTCAGCAACTAAACAGCCTAACAAAATCAATTTGAACAGGCTGGAGAAAAAATGCACTTTAAACCCGCCCCCCTCTCAAAGTCACCAAAGTCGCGCACACGGCCAGTGACAGAACTGCAGCGCCGCTGAAGGTAAGTTTTGTAACATACCCACATCTGGTGTGTATTGATTTGCTGCTTGATGTAATTACTTACTGCAGAAAAACAGGAATCGATGGTTCCCGTGACAGATTTAACTGAAGCAGAGACTGAAACAACCGAGGAACCCCAAGAGGAGAGAGAGGAAGGGCATCAAGGTAACTGTTCTCGTACATTTGGGACACATTAAAGCTTTCATTATTATGCACCTCGGCTGGAACAAAGTTATTCAAGGAGTACCCACCGGATTAACAGAGCTTTGAAGGATGGCACTTTCCACTGGATTGCTGGATGTGCTCACTGTTGTGTACAAAGAACAGATGGGATACCTCCTTCCCATACACATGAAGCATAATTCATAAGATTCCAGTTACAGTTTAAAAGCTGCATCAAACATGCTTTTTTGCACTGTCATCGTGCTCATTTTCTAGAATACTGTATACAGATGAATATACAATGCCTGGTTTGGAGCTATCTGAGCGGTGGCAAAAAGTAGTAATCCAGCTATGCATGACAAGCTGTTTGATGCAGGAGACTAAAGGAGGGGAATGGGAAAGAGAAGTATGAAGGTTTAAATATAAGAATAATGCATTGCAGCCATCTCAGCTCAACTGTCGCACTAACTTTCTTTCTAGTGAGCAGACATGAACTGACTGAGGATGAAAAGGAAAACATTCTTCAATCTGATTCATTTCGGTCCTTCTTTGATCAGACCTCAAGGGTGATTGAGCAAGCACTTACTGAACATGTTGACATCTTCTTTGACTACAGTGGCCGCAATCTCGATGACAAGGAAGGGTGGGTAATGTCTTCCTTGTAATTGAACTGGTTTATAGTTGCATTGAATCTATAGCACAGAAGCGGGTCATTCAGTCCAAAGTACTTTCCGATGTTTGAATCAAAATAAACCGTAGTAACTGAAAATCTGGAACAAAATCAAACAATATTGGAAACACTCAGCAGGTTAGAACACATTGGTTGGTTGAGAAATAGTCAGTGTTTCAGATCAATGACCCTATGGTCAGAACTAGAAAAATGAGAAAACCAGCGAGACATTAACTCTGTTTTTCTCTCCATGGATGCTGAAAGTTTCCAACATTTTCTGTTTCCATGCATTCCAGTGTTGTTCTCTACATGAATTGTCTGATGAGTCACTGTTCTGTAATATTGTTAATGTTCTTTACTATTTCATAAAATGTTTTTTCAGAGAGGTTCAAGCAGGAGCCAAGCTGTCACTGAACAGGCAGTTTTACGATGAAAATTGGTCCAAGGATCGCGTTGTTACCTGTCTGGATTGGTCACAGCAGGTAAACGTTTTATTATACATTTTTTGAAATGTAGTTATCGAAGCAAGCATTTATTACCCATCTTATATGCCCTTGAGCAGGCAGTGATGAGTGGCCTACTTGAACCATTACAGTCCATCTGGTGAAGGTGCTACCACGGGACTTTTGGGAAGGATTTAGACCCAGTGACTATGAAAGACCACAACAATGTTTCCACATCTGGGCAGTACATGACAGAGGGGAACCTGCAGATGGTGGTGTTCCCATGAGCCCATTGCCTCTGGCCTTATTGCCAGTCGAGATTGCAGATTTGACCGTAAACAGTCAGTTGGGAGATTTGACTCATCCAACCGATGTGTTGTCAGGAGTTAGTCAAGACTGAGAAAGTAAGCTGTGCTCATAAAATTAGTCATACGGTATGGAAACAGGCCCTTCAGCTAACCATATCTATGCCGAACATCAACCACCCCTCTGCACTAATCCAATTTCCCATAGCCTTCTCTGTCTTGGCAGTTCAAGTGCCTGTACAGTTAAGGGCCCGTCCTACAAGCATGCAACTCTATGCGATTAGCGCGACCTAACGTGGTCGCTTGAGCCGTCCGGCGTCGCGGGGCCGGTCCCACTTCGATCGCCGGAGCCGTGCGTAATTGTGCGGAGTTCGTCCCGACATCGCGCGGGGCTCCGAAAAACTATGTTCAAAAATTCCACGCGGCAACGGCTTGTCGGCTTGCAGTCTCCTCGACGCATTACACACCGCCTCGACATCGTGCCTCCGTGAACCTCTCTGTAGGTGCCTCCATGACCCTCTATGTGTGTGGCTCCGTGGCTCTCTGTGTGTGTGCCTCTGTGCCCCTCTCTGTGTGCCCCTCTCTGTCCTGGCGAACTTACCTTAGACTTCGCTCCAAGTTCACCTCACTTTGCGCCGCATTGCGCCACTCACCCGACCTCCGCGCGGCCCCTGCTGCCGGTTTGGTCGCGCTTGCCGCATACAGGCGCATGCTGGTGGGAACGGCCCTGTACAGGGGATCACCCGACCTCCGCGCGGCCCCCGCTTCTAGTTTGATCGTATTCATCGCATAGAGTTGCATGCTTGTAGGACAGGCCCTTTACTTTAACGCTGTGTGAGTCTCTGCCTCCATCATTCAATCAGCCTGGGCATTCCAGATTCAAACCACACTTGGGGTGAAAAAACGAAATGTCACCTATCCTTGTTCTCCAGAGATGCTCCCTGAGTTATTCCAGCACTCTGTGTCCTTTTGTGCATTAACCAGCAACTGCTGAAGTTCAGTTCTATTACTTACTGTTTACAGTGATAATACTTTGCTCAGTTATAGCAGACAATCGGCAATAATGGACACCATTCCCCTCCATAGTCCATTATAATGAGGGTTTACTGTACTATCAGGTCCCTATTTGATCCATTATAACCTATTTAAATAAATACGTTAGGTAGGCAGAGATATGATAGTCGGGACATTTTTCCTAGAATGGAAATGTCAAAGACAAGAAGGCATAGCTTTAACCTGAGAGGCAGAAAGTTTAAAGAAGATGTGCAGGTCAAGTCTTTAACACAGAAGGAGGTAGGTGCCTGGAATGTGCTGCCGGGGTGGTTGTGAAGGCACGAACGACAATGCTATTTAAGAGGCATTTGGATAGGCACATGGACATGCAGGGAATGGAGCGATATGGATCATGTGCAGCTGGAGGAGAGTAGTTTCACTTGGAATCGTATTTGGCTCAGATGTTGTGGGCCAAAGGGCCTGTTCCTATGTTGTACTGTTTATGTAAAGCTGCTATGACATTGCAGAAAGGGAGCATCATGTCTTGCATTAGCACCTGTGAATTAAACAAATTTGTTTCTTTCCCTCATCTCTATCTTTTTTTAACTAGTATCCGGAACTACTGGTTGCATCATACACTAACAATGAAGATGCTTTGAATGAACCTGATGGTGTAGCCCTTATATGGAATATGAAGTTTAAGAAGACCACTCCAGAGTACATCTTTCACTGCCAGGTCTTGTACAATCTGTGAATGTCTATTACATATATTCAGTTAAAAAATTCTAGCTTTTTCTAACATGTGATAAAATGTAGATTCTATGGTACTGTCTAATGATCAGCATTAACCTTTACAGTAAGCTTGCTGAGCTATTAACATTTCATCAAACTGCAGTGTTTTGGATTATTTTTTAATGTGCATGTATAAAGTTGCTGCAGTGCCCGTGTTCAAAATCGTCATTTCTCCATTCATTCTTCATTCGGCCCAAAATGTTGCCTATTTCCTTCGCTCCATAGATGCTGCCTCACCCGCTGAGTTTCTCCAGCATTTCTGTCTACCTTCGATTTTCCAGTATCTGCAGTTCCTTCTTAAACAATAATATGTTTTGGTGATATTGATTAAATGTTAAGCATTGGTAAGGACACTGTGGATAACTTCCAATTCTTTGGACAGTGCCACAGAAGGCAGACGACAACAACCTGTCTTCATTATCCAGGGCATAGAGCATAAGAGCAGGGAGGTTATGGTATAACTGTTCAAAACATTGGCTAGGTCGCAGCTGGAGTATTGTGTGCAGTTTTGGTTGCCACAGTACAGGAAGGATGTCATAGTCATATAGCATAGAAACAGCCCCTTCCGTCCAACTTGCCCACGTCAACCAAGAAGCCCCATCTACACCAGTGCCACCTGCTTGCTTTTGGTCCATATCCCTCCAAATGCATCCTCTCTGTGTGGAAAAGGTTGCCCCTGAGGTTCCTACTAAATCTTTCACCTCTCACCTTAAAGCTATGTTCTCTTGTTCTTGATTCCACACCTCTGCATAAAAGACGCTGGACATTTACCCTACCTATTCCTCTCATGATCTTGTATGCCTCTATATGATCATACCTCATCCTCCTGCGCTACAAGGAATAAAGTCCCAGCCTACCCAACCTCTCCCTATAGCTCAGGGCCTCATTTCCTGGCAACATACCCATAAATCCTCTTGGCACTATTTTCATCGTACCATCTTTCCAATGACAGTGTGGCCAAATCTGACACAATACTCCAAATGCAGCCTCACCAACATGTGAGGAGTTGCGAAGGGAATTGTCTCTGCGGAAAGCAGAAAGGGTGGAGATGGGAAGATGTGGCTAGTTCTCTCACTTCATCAGGATGTTGCATGGGATGGAGTGTTTCAGTTATGAGGAGAGAATGGAGTGGCTGTGTTTGTTTTCCATGCAGTGGAGGAGGCTGTGCAGGGACGTGATTGAGGTGTAAACATTTGAGAGGCTTGTGGTGATTATTCAGAAACTTTCCTTGTGGTTTAACATCTTATACAAAAAGTGCTCAAGGATGAAATGCAAAGATGGAATGTCAATATGAATAAACTGTCTTTAATTTCAATGAGAAGACATGATCATATTTAATTGTTTTCTATTTCAGTCAAAAGTCATGTCTGCCTGCTTTGCACAGTTTCATCCAAATCTTATGGTGGGTGGAACATATTCTGGTCAGATTGTTCTTTGGGATAATCGCAGTAACAAGAAGACGCCCGTTCAGCGGACTCCACTGTCCGCTGCAGCTCACACGGTGAGAATAATCCTCATGATACCATTTACGCACAATGCTGGCATCCAAACCTTAAATGATAACACATTGATCCGTGAATGAAGTGATGGTAGGATTTGGGAAATGCCTCAAATTGAAGAATAAAAATTGTCCTTTAAGAGACCCGAGTAAATAGTTATTTTCTGCATCTTTTACATTGACCTTTTGGTATAATTGTTCTACAATACAGCATCCTGTGTACTGTGTCAATGTCGTTGGCACTCAGAACGCTCATAACTTGGTCAGCGTTTCCACTGATGGAAAACTGTGTACCTGGAGCCTGGACATGCTGTCTCAGCCACAGGTAAGGAACTTGCATTTTGTTATTACCAGCTTTTTGTTGATGAATAAGTTAGAATTAAAGAAAAGTTGTTTGATTCTTGCAAGTTTTAGGGGAAGAGAATTTGAATGGAATGATGGTGGCAGACGGTTGCACCGCCAGTGTGGGTGGGGTGGGAGGTGCAGATTTTGGTGAGGTTCGAGTGCTGTGGAAATAGATTCTTAGCAGACCAGGTCTGCGATGTTTGACTGGAAGAAGGCAGAGAGAGAGAATTTTTTAAGGATGGAAATCAAGATGAGGATTTTTGAATTGACTTTGCTTGGACAGAGGGACCCAATAATTTAATTCAGTGATACAGCGTGGAAACAGGCCCTTCGGCCAGTAAGTCCGTGCCGACCAGCGATCCCCGCACACTAACACTATCCTACACATATTAGGGACAATTTACAATTTTACCAACCCAATTAACCTACAAACCTGTACGTCTTTGGAGTGTGGGAGGAAACCAGAGTGCCTGGAGAAAACACAAGGAGAGAACGTACAAACTCTGTACAGGCAGCACCCGTAGTCAGGATCGAACCTGGGTCTCTGCCGCTGTGAGGCAGCATCTGTACCGCTGCGCCATCGTGCCACTGTGGTTGATTAGAACAGATGTGGTAGATCAATAGTTTGTAGAAAGGAACTGCAAATGCTGGTACAGACCGAAGAATAACACAAAGTGCTGGAGTAACTCAGCGGGTCAGGCAGCATCTCTCATTGGTAAATAAACAGGTTAGGATGTGGATGGTGGAACTTTGGGCAGAATGGGGTGTATGCAGGGTCAAGCTCAGGAAATTTGGGGAGAGCCTTGAACAGACAAAGTTGCAGGGTTTGAAACAGGTGAAAACTAGATAGACATGAAAAATCCGGCAATTTTGCTGCGATCGGAATAGGTAGTTCTGTGGGTGGATTGGGTGCGGGAGCTATGCATTTGGTCTCACTAATGTAGAGCTGTTGAGATTTGTCACATCAGTAATATTAGCTCTTAGCCTTTTCTCTTGCATATGATAATTGATCTAAATGCACAATGTTGTATCCTTCACTTACAAAATCGCTTGCTAAGTTTGAATTTTATTTTGCAGGATAGTATTGAGCTGGTACACAAGCAATCAAAAGCAGTGGCTGTAACATCCATGTCCTTCCCTCTGGGGGATATCAATAACTTTGTCGTGGGCAGTGAAGAAGGCTCAGTGTACACAGCTTGTCGCCTTGGCAGGTATGGAGAATGTACTTGTGAAGCAAATTTACTATAATAATGCAAATATAGAAGGCCTAACGATCTTGGCCATGAGTTTCAGCACTGTTGCTGAACAGATGAGATGATGGAGATCAGAGATCGTGAGTGTGGCTCAGTTTGTGTGCCCATGATAGTTCAGCAGGGCAGGATGGGAGGGTGTTGAGGTTGGCTGGGTCAGGATGGGCAGTATACCAGACAGGACAATGGGATAAATGAGAAGAAATCGGAACATGAGAACAGGACAAGCTACTCGCATGCAAAGAACAAAACTTTAATCTAAACACATTTTCTACATTTGTATGGTTATTATGGTAACTTGAGTTATTTGTATTAGTTTAATCATTTAGCCTTGACAGCAAATCACTGCATTTATTCTTGCTCTGCTACTTAAGTTATAGTCATTGGGTATCATTGTCAATTTTTTTTAAATTGGTACAGTAGCTTATCTGTAAGCAAAATCTTACATTAGTCCATCTCTGGCCCAGTCCTCATAGCTTGAGTTCAGCTCACTTATTGTGCCCCCCACTCTCCCACCCTTGGGTCACAGCTACATTTCTGCTGTTTGGATACAGCATTCCAGCTCTGTGATAAATAGATCTCACAACTTTAGTTAACAAGGATTCACTTGGGAAATGCAACTTTCCTTCTGAATCTTACCCTTCTGCTTTTCTCTTTTGTGATGCTTGGTCTGAATATCTTTGCATCTTCGTCCATTGCAAAATATAAAATTAAATGTAAACTTCTAAACTGTTCACTCATTATTCCAAACTGTGGAACAGAGGCATACATTGAATTGCAATTAATCCTTAAATAAGGTCCACCAGAGAACTTGCTATATAAATTAAGCTCCAGTCTTGACACAAGAACAAACTGCTAGAAATCCTCAGTGGGTACACAAAAGGCTGGAGAAACCCTGATGTCTGAAGAAGGGTTTCGGCCCGAAACGTTGCTTATCTCCTTCGCTCCTTAGATGCTGCTGCACTCGCTGAGTTTCTCCAGCCTTTTGTGTACCCTCGATTTTCCAGCATCTGCAGTTCCTTCTTTAACAACATGCTAGAAATCCTCATCTGGCAACATTTGTGGAGAGAGGAATTGATTTAACATTTCAAGTTGATGACTTTTCATCAGATCTGTGGAAAAAGGTGAAAACCAGTGTTTTAAGTTGCAGAGAAGGGGAAAGGCAGGGGAGATAACAAACAAACGGCAAAATCTGCAATAAGGTGGAGAGCAGGAATGACAGGACAGATGATGTTGCAAGGCCAGAGAGGCTGGTAATGAGACACGATGAGAAAACAGAATATCATCCTCATTAGAATCATTATCTGAAACTGTTTATTATTGAGGCTGGAAGGTTTTCATGCACCCTGTCAAAAGACTTAAAGGCAGAGTTCATTGGAAATATCAGAGAGTTATGGGGAGGAAGAAAAAGAATATTGAAATAAAGAAAAAGATGGAGATTATATTAATTGAGAGTCAGAGAGCGAGAGATAATCAGCTGATGGAGCCACTGTCTTGCAGTGCCAGAGACCCGAGTGCCAAAGGATCAGTGTAAATATGTGGTTGTTGGTCAGTACAGATCTAGTGGGCCGAAGAGCCTGTTTCCGTGCTGTATCTCTCTACAACTATTCATGGCTCGATTAAAATGCAGAGTACAAGCAAAGTCAAGCTGGTCAAAACGTTTTTGGCCCTACACAGCTGCGGAAGTAAGAACACAAACTTTGAATTTGCAAAGTGAATGTTTGTCTATAAATTACAGCAAAGCTGGAATCATTGAGATGTTTGAAGGACACCAGGGCCCAGTGACAGGGATCCATTGTCACACAGCAGCAGGAGCAGTGGACTTCTCTCATCTGTTTATCACTTCATCATTTGACTGGACTGTGAAGCTTTGGTCAACTAAGGTAAGCACCAATGGATATTAGTAGACTACACTGATATGCTTCCATTGAGTATTTCAGCAACCCTTTCCATGATCACATTGTCACCAATACCAAAAGTGATCTGAAATGCTAAAGAGGGGGGCAACACTTAAAGGACATGAGAAGACATAGGTACACAGGTAGGAAAGGTTCAGAGGAATCTGACAGAAACACGGCAGGTGAGACTAGTGTAGACAGAGCATGTTGGAGAGCATGCACAATTTGGGTTGAAGGGCCTGTTTCCACGCTGCATAACTATGAGATGAGCATGGCAAGTTTCAAGTTTACACAGACAGTGGTGGGTGCCTGTAACGTGCTGCCAGGGGTGATAGTAGAGGCAGATATGCTGCGGTGCTCCAGCGGTGGCCTGGCTTTCGGGGCTGCGGTGCTCCAGCAGCGACCTGGCTTTTGGGGCTGCGGTGCTCCAGCGGCGGCCTGGCTTTCGGGGCTGCGGTGCTCCAGCGGCGACCTGGCTTTTGGGGCTGCGGTGCTCCAGCGTTCCGGCGGCGGGCCTTGTGGCGGTGTTCTGGCGACGGCGGTGGCGGCGGCCCTGTTTCGGAGGCTCGGCCGCGGGCCTGGTGGACGGCAGCATCGGAGGCCTGGATCTCCTCAGCGCAGAGGGAGAACAAGGAGGGAAGAAGACAAAGACTCTAAGACTTTTGCCTTCCACCACAGTGTGGAGTTGGTGAACTCACTGTGGTGGATGGTAAATTTGTGTTTATTGTGTGGTTTTGTTACTTTTAATATATGTATGATTGCAGGCACGAAACTTCGTTCAGACCGAAAGGTCTGAATGACAATAAAGGTAATTCAATTCAATTCAACTCAGCAGGTCAGGCAACATCTCTGGAGAAAAAGGATAAATATTTTGATCTGTAAATAGCTAGAAATAAATCTGTGTGACACAAAGGTTTCCTTCTCTCAGGTAGGTAGACCAAGGAAGTATGTGGGAAAGAACTGCAAATGCTGATTTAAAACAAAGATAGACACAAGGTTTCGGGTTCAATCTATAGTCTATACTGAATGAGATTATTTCAGG
The DNA here is from genome assembly GCA_963514005.1 of Raja brachyura. The sequence goes on along the minus strand of OY740821.1, from coordinate 10,059,743 downwards.
CTCTGGGTTAGATTGTAACGGTGTAGATGATTTAATTTTGATCTGGGTCTTAGACCTGATGATGTGGGAACAGTATTTACTCAGTGTGATATTCACCACAGCCTGCTATCGTGGGTTGTTATTGTAGATCACTTGAAAGTGATAATATGGGCATTGTACCGGCTTTGCTTAGCTTTGTGTCTAACTAAAGAGTGCCTAAAGAGTGTTATGTGGACTACCTGCTGATCCCTTAAGTCAACAGAATTTCCTTTTTTCAGAGCAACAAGTCCTTGTATTCCTTTGAGGACAGTTCCGACTATGTGTTTGATGTCATGTGGTCTCCTATCCACCCGGCACTCTTTGCCTGCGTTGATGGTATGGGTCGACTCGATCTTTGGAATTTGAATGAAGATTCCGAGGTGAGTCAAGAAAACCAATGGCTGTAAATCAAGATGGACACAAAATGCTGGGGTGACTCATCAAGTCAGGCAGCATCTCTGGAGAGAAGGAACAGGTAATGATTTTGGTCGAGACCCTTCTTCAAACTCCTCTAGATACGTAGTCTGAAGAAGGGTCTCGACCCAAAACATCACCTATTCCTTCTCTCCAGAGATGCTGACTGACCCGCTGAGTTACTCCAGCATTTTGTGTCTATCTTCACTGTAAAACAACAATGAAAATGAGCAAAAATACATTTACACTGTCCCTCAATGACTTTTGGTTGGTGAATATATTATTTAATGGAAATTTTGGGCAACAAAATATATTGAAGATATGCCAGGCATGTTTTATTTTTACAGAGTGTGGCAAATCCCTAGAACAGGTTGTAAGGAGGTGGTGGTGGAGGCAGATACGATAGTGGCTATACAATTCTATGTTTGTGCTGTACAATTCTATGTTTTATATTGGAACATCACTCCCCATAAGAGTGGAGAATGCAGAATGGATTCCCCTTAGAGTTTCTGATCTCTCTGAATCAAGGCAGCCGGTTTGAGAAGTCATGGACCTCTGTGGAAGAGAAATTGGACTATTCTGAATATTGAGACACACAGACATAGACATTAGATTTTGCTTCTTTTGGTGTGAAAAATGTGTACCGCCCCTTCACAACTCCTGCAAAAGAAAATGTGAAATTGGGTAAGAATACATTTAAAGCAACCCTAATGTGATTTTCACACACATTCATGTGATAAAGAAGAGTTATACAATTCACATCGGGAACTCCATGCCAAATTTACAGTTGCCACATGGAGAAAAGTCACAGTTAACGGTCTCTTCCCATTATAGCCACAGTACTTGATATACTTGCATAAAGGAGCAGTGATTAGTGAAGGAGCTCCACTGGATTGTTTTCCATAACCCTGTCCAGGACACACCAAGGTTGGCAAATGCTGGGTAAAAACATCGATGTGCCCTTTAGTTGACACCTAATTTCTAGATCCTACACCATGTGTCCCTGGTCTTTTGTAAATGACTAAGGTTGGAAGATGGTCTTGGAAGCTCTCAATTATGCCTGCAATGGAGGTGAACTGACCTGGGACAGTTCGGCATGCCACCGATGGTAGGCACATATCAGCTGCACCAAGGTGAACCGTGCACGGAAGTGGCCAGGCAAATTTCCCGATTTCTCCATTAAAACCATGCGCAAAGAATTCCAGATTCTTGGCTTGTCTCCACATTGTTTTCTTCAGTTATGGGAATGTGCTGTGGGAAACTTCGTCTGTTTCTAACCTTGCTGTGACGTGTTAGAGACATCAGATGGATGCTGAATTTGATGACGTAAAATCGATTGACAAACCAATCTTTAGCTGTGGAGCAACAGGTAACATTTAGAAGCCGAGAAGTGACCGTTGAACCTCCAGTGCAGCTGAAGGATGTGCTGGAATGGACAGTATCCCACGGCATCAAAATTCTGTCGGAAATGTCACCTGGTCCACTTCTCCCAAGATTGGACTTGGGTGGTCAACCGCAGACTTTGGATCAAGGACTGGCGGGCATTCCAGCAGTCTTGTGTGTGGTTGAGGGGTGTTGATGGGAAGGGAGTGAACAGGGCATTATTTGACTGGCACTTGTGTGCTGTGAGCAAGGGGTCAGAGCTCATCAGGGCCCGCCCGATGGCTCATCAGTCGGCAGGACCAGGAACCTGCCTGAAGGCATGTTGCTCGGCGTAATCAGGAGGGAGCTGGACTCGGGGAGCAAGAGCCGGTAGGAGGGTGAACTGGGTTAATGCCTCCCGCGCTTTCAAGGTCGGCTGCAGAAAGCGCCCCCCCGGTTCACAAAGATGCCCGGAAGAGGAGAGGGACATCAGTTCAAGGGAACTGCTCCAGTACATCGAGTGCGCGGGCGAACTTTGAATAATGACGCTAAAACTGGCATCACCTGCATGTGTAATATGTGCAAAAAAGCATTTCACTGTGCAGTTGCCTATGTGACAAAGAAAGTATTGAATATTGAGCTTTGGGGAGGAGATGGAGGGTGTCAAAATGGCAGAAGAGTGGTGAGCGATGCGTGGACGAGGTGGTGGAAAGTTACTCTTGCACTTACCCAAGTCCTCCTGTATTTTGCTGCCGTTTTTTATGAGTATGTTGTCCTGGGATTATTCATATTGCGCATTTCCAGGACATTATGTCATGTTCCCTTAAAATACTCCAAAAGTTAATCCCACAGCGATGATTTCACCACGTTTCTGTCACACGACAGTGAAATCCAGGGTGATGAACGACTCTGTAATGACACAAAACAAGCCAGAAATGGTTGTTACTGTGACTCACTTCAGCAAAATCAATCTTCTATTGCTTAAAAGAATGCTGCACAATTAAATATTCTTGGAGCAAGGCCAGACCACTCCTGTTATGACAAGGTGATTCATGATTTATTACTTTAATACATTGTGAATGCAAAAGCCAGATTGATTTTCATTGCTTTATTATACCTTCTGCACTTGAAACTAAGCCATGATTTGTGAAATGCAGGTTCCCACTGCAAGCGTCACCATGGAGGGAAACCCTGCGTTGCATCGTGTGCGTTGGGCGCAGTCAGGACGAGAGATTGCAGTAGGAGATTCAGAAGGCCAAGTGTTGATTTATGACGTTGGCGAGGTAAGGGTTTGCCTTCAAAGTTTGTTAGAGTTTCTTTTCCCACCCGTCCTAAAGAGTGCACTGGTTTGGTGGAGTTCAGCAAGTCCTCTCACCATCTCCACAGGCTTCCATCATGGTTGGAGTCATTGTAATACAGCCCAGCTCCAGGAGTGGCTGTGGTAGTGACAACCGCAATCTGTAAATAAGTGGCTGACATTAATGACTCTTTATAAATATACCATATTATTACTTTTCAGCAAATTGCCGTTCCACGGAATGACGAATGGAACAGTTTTGCCCAAACGCTTGTTGACCTGAAGGCAAATGGGAATGATGCAGAGGAGGAAGCTACAACAGGTCTCCTTGCATAACTGGTTGTTCTAGAGGCTTGGTCACATTCAATTTATTAGTGGAGGAAACTGCTTCCATTCTTACTAGCGCAAATAAGCTTTCTCTTTAGCCTCTCCTTACTAAATGATTATGTAGAGAATATAATATGTGGATTGTGCCAATTTGCTCATGCGATTCGATATATCTTCAGGACTTCCTACTTGGCTGGTAACGCGTTTCCTGTCCAGTTGTCTGGTTAGTCTCCAGTGTCACTTGTGAATAAGTCCTCCTGTGTACGTTCTATTAGTAATTGCTCTTCCAGTAATCTAAGGCAGCAGTCTCCTTGATGTGTATGAGTAGTAGAGCAGATCTATACATCATGATTAGTGAGTGGTCCCATAATCATATGAGACTTTTGGGTAGGAAAGAATCACGATTGAACGTGTTATGCCTGCATTACTTACAACAGATCTTTTCATCATATACCATGGAAACTTGGAAGATATTCTGGCCTATTATAATTAGAAAGCCCTCTTTTGCAGGACTGAATTGCTGGAACTTACCCAAGCCTCAAAATCCAGTAATTGATGTCACTTCCATGTTGTGTTGCAAAACTGGGTGTTAGGTGAAAGAATACATTAAAAAGTACCCACTTATTTTGTAATGCACTATTGTTACATTCCAAGTCAATGATGAAAATCATTGTAATTGTTCATGTATCCAAAAACATTTCAGGTTTCTTTAACATTCAGAAATTCTCTTCCAATTTGCAAGCTCCAAGAATGGATACAAAATTTACAACCATGGGGACAAGATGTAAACAAGGTTATCTGGTCACTGACTGAACGGAAATAGTTTGAGAGTGAAAACAAAAGAATGTAGGAGTTGTGAAATGCCGAGTAGAAAGATGTGCCTGGAAAAATCGGTCTGGGCATAACCTCTATTCCCGGTGGGGGGGGAGGGCAAACAAGCCAGGCCAGTGTCACAGTTGGATGACTGATATAGAGAGAAATCAAGTGACCTGAAGTTGTAGAATACAATGAGTTCCAAAGGCTGCAATGAACCCAGATGGAAGATGCAGGGATCTTCCCTTCCAGAAGCATCTAGAACTAGTCTTGGGGATTAGCCACTGGGATGGAGATGAGGAGGGGTTATTTTTCTGAGGATTGCGATTGGTTGGAATGCTCTATCCCAGGCAGCCATGGAGGCTGAGTTATGTGCGTGTTAGGCTGTGTTGGCCAGGTCATTGGATTGCATGGGAAGTGAGCATTGTGTGGAACCGGCAGGGAAGTAGAGCTGAAGGCACGGACCAGATTAGTGAGGACCTCAATTGCAGAGCAGGTGAGAGAGGCTGGATACTCACCCTGCTCCTGTTCCCCATTTTATCATGGAAATATTCAACCCAAACATAACATCTTTTAAATGTTAACACTCATTTGACTGTTTCTTTAAGCCATTTCAATAAATATGTTTTTATGTCATTGGTAAAGGATGGGAGAACATCTTGTAATGTAGACAGACAAAAATGCTGGAGAAACTTAGCGGGTGAGGCAGCGTCTATGGAGAGAAGGAAATAGGCAACATTTAGGGTCGAAACCCTTGGTTTCTTGGTCCTCCAAAATATTCCAAATGGAATTTAAACTGGAGACTCACTGATGCAGAAAATAAACTGGGACAAGGGAGTACACTATATCAAAGCTCGAAACCCAACAGTCCAAACACACTGAATTATTGAACTTTAGGTAACTCCCTCCCCCTTCCCCTTCCCTGTGTCTCACCCTGGTGTGTCATGGAATTATACAGCAGAGAAAGACCTTTTGCCCCCAACTTGCCCATGTGTGCATCAATGTCTCCTACTATACTGCCCTATCCCCTTCCTACATCCCACCCTCTGGCATCACATTTCACTCTTCTCTCCTTATCTGACACCCTTGTCTCCTAGATACTTTCATCTCTAGCCTTTGTGCACCTTACTGCCAATCAAACCCCCTCACCTGAATTCACCTATCCACTACGGACACAAAATGCTCCCTATCCATGTTCTCCAGAGATGCTGCCTAATCTACCAAGTTACTCCAGCACTTTGTCCGTTTTAGATTTTGTTCTGTCAGAATTTGATTTTTTTTTAAAAACTAGATCTACTTAAGTGTGGGGCAGAAAGTATGGTCTGACACTATGGGATCAAATTGTTTAAATTACTTGTACTTAAAAAGATTAACAAAAGATGGGAAGAACTGGTTTCTCCACATACCCTTTGCAATTTGTCATATAATTAATTACAAACAGAAGCAAAATCAGGATAGGATCAGGTTACTAGTCAGGTAGCAGTATTTCCCCAGTCCAATTAACCACCAAGGCTACACAGTGGATCCACAACTGCTATTTATTCACTTTGTGTTGTATACCATTCGATCACTTAATTTGAAGGGAAAGATAGAAAATATAACAAGTGCATTCCATGCCTAGGATCCTGGATGTTTCAACAAAATCTTTCACTATCTGCCTTAATATACTGGCTGCTTGGCTCCGTTCGTGTCGACTTGCTAACTACACTTTAAGCAGAGCTTAATTCTTCACATCTCAAGCCTGGTTTCTGAAAAATATTGCCTGATTTTTTGCAAGTGTTGAGAAATTAATGTATGATGTACTTGTATGTTTTTGTTGCAATAACATGCAATTTGGATTTTAAATTAATTTGTATAATTATTTAATGCATATCAAGTACACTAAAAAAAGTTGTTAAATATTGTATCTTCATAGTTATAGCATTTCATAAAGCAATTCATTGTGTACAAAGCACTTTAAAACATTTAGGCACAAGCTGGTTCTATAAATAGAGATATTTTAATGAATTTTTGCTCCCAATATAGTTCATTTCACCCTCCTGAAACTAGCTGTAAAATACAAGAAATATCTTGTTCCTATGAGATTTTTCAATCAATGTATTGCAAGCATTATGAATGCAAATAAAGTACAGAACATTCCTTCAATATGCTTAAAATGATTGTAGTTTCACTTTATTATATGGATGTGAAATGTACATGCTGTCGATTGTTACTTTGACATTACTTGGTTATTTAAACAGAGAAAGTCTTTATCTAACCTACACATATTTTATTTTTTTTTAAATTTACTTTTGATATCAAGTTTAGAAAGATGAGGGGGACCTCTTTGAAACTTCCCAAATAGTGAAAGGCCTGGATAGAGTAGATGTGGCGAGGAACTTCCAGGCACAGAAATCGCTCTCAAAACATGGGGGGGGGGGCACAATTTCTTGGCAGCCGCGCGCACGCACGAAGCTTCGGAGGCTTCAGCCGTGGGCCCAGTGGAGACCCACTGTCAAAATAAACTTAAGCGAGAGAGGTGGCGGAGCGAGCACTCGGTGCTGGTGCTCTGTCTGTTCAGCAGCAAGGGCGAGATGAACATCAGACAAGGCGCTAGTGGGGAGAAAAGGACTCTGTACAGACAGCGCCTGGAGATAGGATTTAAACGAGCCAGCAGCAATGTGCAGGCCGAGTGGCCTCTCTCTCTTTCTCTTTGTACCTGGCAGCAGCGACGGTGACCCGGTCCCGGTTCCCTCCGCTCATCGGGCGCCGAAACCACGCTGTACCGAATCACCCCCCAGTCAAGCGGCGCGCTGGGCTGGCGGGGAGAGCGAGATGCATGCAAGGCTTAGGCCGTGGGCTTGAATCGGCCCGTTCACGGGGTCTTTCAATCGGCCGGTGGAGGCTTCACCATCGGGAGCCTCGATGCAGCAGTTTGATTTTAAGCCTCAACGGGCGCCGAAAGGCCCCGCAAATGGGCCGGGGGGGGGGGGGGGATTTTGTCCCCCACCTCTCGAAGAATTGGGGGGGGGGGGGGGGGGGGAAACGTGTCCCCTCCCCAGGATTTCCGCCCCTGGATGTTTCCACTAGTGGGAGAGTCTAGGACCAGAGGGCACAGCCTCAGAATAAAAGGAGACGAGGAGGAATTTCTTTAGTCAGATGGTGAATCTGTGGAATTCATTCCACAGAAGGCTGTGGAGGCCAAGTCAATTAATATTTTTTTAAGGCAGAGATTGACAGATTCTGGATTAGTACAGGTGTTATGGGGAGAAGGCAGGTTGAGAGGGAAAAACAGCCTTGTTCAATTTAATGCTTAAATACCACAAGTCCATGTTAAAGTTTGAATTTCTTTTAATACATTTATCCAATACAGTTTAATCGCGAGTGCCTACTCTCTAATTGACCAAGATTACATTTCTATAACACAGCAAGCTTAAACTTTTGATCTTTAGCCACACAAAGCTGCCAGCTTCTTCTACACGGCAGAAAGAAAACAAAGCATCTGGGTTACAGGAAACATTATGCAGAACACAAGCTTGTACTGGTGACAGTTCCAAAGATCTCAGGGTCCTTTTACCGAGGTTGCGCTTCCCAACTTTAAAAGTGGGCCGTTGATTTTCAGAATTGTCGCGTCGACATTTAAACAGCAAATTCAAATCAGTAGTGCACTTTAGAAGCTCAAATTATTGGCCAACACTGCTCCCCTTGGGATCAAAGCACAAAGTGAAATCTGTGATGCCGAAAGAGCCAAGAGACTGGCGGTGATAGTGAAACTAAATAATTAAAGTACTCTTCAAGAGATTTTTGAGCGAGCAGCCAAAAGCACAGTCATAAACATTGCTTTTGACAGTCTGGGCAAAATCAGATAGCAAAATACGATAAGTAAGCAGAGGAGAAATAAATGCATCTCCTTCAAATAATTATTATTTGCGCAATTAGACCAAGGAAAAGATTTCAGGTGCACTTAGCATGTTATAAAAAAGCTCAGGCTTTCAGACCTCAGTAATTAGCGCAATTAAATCCACTGGGCATGGCATTAATATCCACCAAGATTGCATTTTGTAATAAAACTAAAATACATTTTATCACTTAATTTTTCTTGTTGAACAGCAATATGCATACAATCACTGTGCACATGTTACTTGCATATGTCTGCCATGGCCAAATCAGCACAGGAATATAGCATGAGATACAGCAGTTTGTGATCTTAGTGCCGCTGTCTGATATAGGTCAATATTGAATCATCTTAAATGGCGCTACTTATTGATTGTTTAGATTTTTCTTTGTTTTAATTCTTAAACACAAAAAGCAAAAAAAAATGTTTGTACACATCTCTTCCCCCTTCTCCACCATTCAATCCGTTTTGTTGCATAGGGCAACAATCCCTCCCCCTCCCTCCCCCCCCCCAAAAAAGTGTTTGAAGAAAATGCTTTTAAAAGATACTACAAGGCTAAGCAATTGCAAAACACCCATTACTGGTCTAAATAAATGGCACAGCTAATTGCTTCTTCCACTGCATGTTCTTGTCCAGGCTTTCATCTAATTACCACATAGCGTAACCACCATCAGAACCTCCGGAAACCCAGTTTCCTTTTTTTTGGGACAGGACGACATTGCCACCCTGCATGGCTGCGAGCTGAGCTGCGCTGGGAGGACAACCAGGTGGTGGTGGCTAAATTAAGAGAAAAATAAAATGTGCCTTTTAATTTAACCAACATTGTTTAGTATAACCAATTCCTGCCATTAAACAGCAGACAACCCAACTTAGCTTGCGTACTTTTTCTTTTGTTTTTTCCCCTCTCCAGTTTACGCCTTTCAAAACATTTGCACACAGATAAGTCCCTTTTATAATAATATTTTGCCTTGAGACAGTTAAGAAACGAGTTGTTTATAGGCAACGACATCTCTTTGCAAGCGCTCATGGCAGCAAGTTGCAGAGATCCAGTTTTAAAACACACAAAATCTTTCTTATCTAAATCATAGCTTGCGCAGTCAAATAAACATCCTCCCTGTGTCCAGCTGGTCAAGCCATTTTACTAATTTGTAAGCGTCTATGAGAAAACTGCACATCTGAACTTCAAAAAGCATGGTCCCAATCTCCTCGTTATCTCCTGTATGGAGAACCAGCCCTCCCTAGAGCCAGCCTCCTGAATGGTACCGCATCCACCACCACTGTTGTGGTTGCAGTGTACACCATCCACAACATGCACCACTGTTACATGCTCAGGTTACTTCCACAGGACCTCCAAACAGGTAACCTCTACAAAAGAAGGGCAACACAATCTGTAAGTTCCTCTCCAAGTTCCACACCCCTCTAACTGTGGGTACATAATGCCTTGATTGCAGGCTCCAAATCCTGAAACACCCTATTCAAGAGCATGGTGGAAGAAATTTCACCAGCAGGGCTGCAACAATTCATGAAGGCAATTCACTGTTGCATCCTCAAGGGCAATTAGCAATGGGGAAGAAACAAAGGCCTATTAATGAATTAAAAAAAAACTATGCAGCAGGTTGCAAACTAGTTTATTTATGTCAAGTCCTATATATTGTCACCAAAAATAATTATCAAGAAACAAACCACAAGAGTGCAACACAAATGATATTAAACAAGAATTTAGAGAAATGGCGGAAACGTTTTTAAAAGCACGTTGCTCAAAAGAAAGGGTCCCAGTCCCAGATATGACGGCTTGCTCATATAAAACACTTGTCCATGCCCAGTTTGCATACAGTGTACATTTTTGGCACTGTGCCACAACACAGGGCAGCATGGTGGCGCAGCAGTAGAGTTGCTGCCTTACAGTGCCAGAGACCCGGGTTCGATCCCGTTTACGGGTGCTGTCTGTACGGAGTCTGCGTGGGTTTTCTCCGAGAACTTCGATTTCCTCCCAAAGATGCATACATTTGTAGGTTAATTGGCTTGGTATAAATGTAAAAATGGTCCCCAGTGTAGGTTCATGTTAATGTGCGGGCATTGCTGGTTGGTGTGGACTGGGTGGGCCGAAGGGCCTGTTTCCGCACTATATCTGTAAACTAAACAGGGGACTGTGATCTAAAGCAACTAGATCAGTGCAGCTGTGCTTTCAAACAATCAGAAAACATTGCTAGGAGGACTTTACATCAGAAATAAATATGTTGGAGCGAGTTTAAACTGTTTAAGATCTTCAAGGGAAAATATAATCATTCCAAAGTATCCAGGAAGTTTACAAACTCTGGGCCAATACAAGTCATATACACAGTCAAGTCAGAACTTACCCAAGGAGACCACCAAAATGGATGATGTTATAATTTAAAAAAATTTAAACAGGGTAATACATAATTATAATTAAAAAGTAGAAATAAAGTGGGGTTCAAAACCAGTGAGTGAGCCTAACATAGCTCTCAGTGACTATGGGTATGGAATGACGTGTGAGCTTGCAAGAGATGCAAGATAGCCAGTGTCAAGTATGCATGCTTTTCTGGAACTCTTTTAGGAAAATCGGGGAAGAATTTCTCAAAGCTTTGCCACATGTTTACTTGCCTCCCTAAAAGTTAATACAACTAGATAGATAGGGAATGGTACAAAATTGCTGCCTAAAACAGACAAGCTCGGTATTCCTGAGCCTGATTCCCTCTTCAAATTTGATACTATGATATTAAAAAAATAAATAAAAGCACAAAACAAAACCAGGCAACACAGGATGGGTGCACAGGTTTTGCAAATATATTAATTATTACAGATTAAGATAATTAGTCGCCATTATTTGGGAAGTTTAGTTTAGAGATACAGTATGGGAACAGGCCCATCATGACCATCAATCACCTGTCAACACTAGCACTATGCTATTCCATTACCTACACATTAGGGGCAATTTTACAGAGGCTAGACCAGTAATGGTGCAAACCAGTATGTCTTTGGGATGTGGGAAGAAACCAGAGCACCCGGACGAAATCCACGTGGTCACAGGGAGAACACAAACTCCACACAGACAGCACCCAAAGTCAGGATTGAACCTGGCTCTCTGACGCTGGAAGGCATCAGCCCTACCCGCTGCACTACTATGCCGCCCCCTGGCATTATATTTGCAGCTGCTTCCATATCATAATCCACAAATGGTAAAGTTACAAAATCATGCAAAGTCCCTTCAAGCTAAAAACACAGAGAACATTAGGTAGGGTTACAAGTTATACTGTGGTACAATGCCAGCTGCCATTAAACCTACCGGGAGATTGACAGTTGCTCCTGTCCCAAATCTGGCACCAGCATCATATCTTCCTTCCGCCATCATGGTAGCTTGTTGGGGGATGATTTGTGGCACGACATAGTACCCCACAGGCATGACGGCCCTGCCTCCATGCATTTGTATCGAGGCAGTGACTGGCACATAATAGTCACCCGGACGGCCAGCACTCATGCCAGGTGAAGCCTGGACATATCCTGACTGTTGTTGAGCCTGAGATGCAAACAAATCCAATTACTATTTTATAGTAAAGCGAGAATTTACAATGCAGTTATCCAAAATATAAAAAATAAATTTTGGAAACAAACAAACCAGCATTTCTGAAGATAAACACGTGCATTTATCAAGTTCTTATGTAGCGTCGTGTGTAGGAAAGAACTGCAGATGCTGGTTTAAACAGAAGATAGACACAAAATGCTGGAGTAACAGCAGGTCAGACAGCATCTCTGGAGAGAAGGAATGGGTGACATTTCGGGTCAAGGCAGAGTCTGAAGAAGGGTCTCGATTAGAGACTTCACCCATTCCTTCTCTCCAAAGATGCTGCCTGTCCCACCGAGTCACTCCAGCTGTTTGTGTCTGTGCTATGCAGTGTCGACAATTAAAATGGTAACTTGAAAGCGAGGGAAGAGTTTCAAATTGATTTCTGCAACACCCCCCAACATTTGTATTCTTCCCCGTTTCTCTAAAAACATTTAGACCACCTCTGTGCACCCTCTCACCCAGAGAGAGCAACACAACTCGAGGCAGTTACTTAACTGCATGGCTATCATTCAGCAATGGACTACTACAATTAGGTACAAACAGGTAATACTGACTGGCAATTAAAGAAATAATTAATCACTCACAATATATTATTTTAAGGAATGATCATCTCTGCAATAAAAACCTGTGGCTAACTAAGGTTGTTAAGGATAGGAAGAAACAAATTGCTGGAGGATATCTGGGGGTTGAGCACCATCTGGAGGCAAAGGGATAGTTGACATTTCAGCTCAGGACCAGTGCAGTGACTCGACACAATACATTTTGACTATCCCTTAGCCTCCACAGATTAATTTAAACACTACAGACTGCAATTATAGATAGATCTCAAAGCAAACAAAGTTGTGCAAAATACAAAATAAACAGAAAATCCCAAAGATCCCCGGGTCAATCAGAGTTAATGATTCACCCTTCATCAGATCGTTGATCTGAAACATTAGCTTGGTTTCCATATCATAGATGCTACCTGCCATGCTGGGTATCTGCAGCATTTTCCATTCCTATTTAATTTTAAGCATTTTTTTTTAATGCTCCAAAAAGTAGAGTGATGGTTGGAGGGAGTGAAGAATTGGGGCATAAAAAGGGAAACATAGAAAATAGGCGCAAGAGTAGGCCATTCGGCCCTTCGAGCCTGCACTGCCATTCAATATGATCATGGCTGATCATCCAACTCAGTATCCTGTACCTGCCTTCTCTCCATACCCCCTGATCCCTTCAGCCACAAGGGCCACATCTAACTCCCTCTTAAATATAGCCAATGAACTGGCCTCAACTACCTTCTGTGGCAGAGAATTCCAGATTCACCACTCTGTGTGAAAAATGATTTTCTCATCTCGGTCCGGAAAGACTTCCCCCTTATCCTTAAACTGTGACCCTTTGTTCTGGACTCCCCCAACATCGGGAACAATCTTCCTGTATCTAGCCTGTCCAACCCCTTAAGAATTTTGTAAGTCTCTATAAGATCCCCCCTCAATCTTCTAAATTCCAGCGAGTACAAGCCGAGTCTATCCAGTCTTTCTTCATTTGAAAGTCCTGCCATCCCAGGAATCAGTCTGGTGAACCTTGTACTCCTTCTATGGCAAGAATGTCTTTCCTCAGATTAGGAGACCAAAACTACGCAATACTCCAGGTGTGGCCTCACCAAGACCCTGTACAACTGCAGTAGAACCTCCCTGCTCTTGTACGCAAATCCTTTTGCTATGAATGCTAACATATCATTTGCTTTCTTCACAGCCTGCTGCACCTGCATGCCTACTTTCAATGACTGGTGTACCATGACACCCAGGTCTCGTTGCATGTCCCCTTTTCCTAATCGGCCACCATTCAAATAATAGTCTACCCTCCTGTTTTTGCCACCAAAGTTGATAACCTCACATTTATCCACATTATACTGCATCTGCCATGCATTTGCACACTCACCCAACCTATCCAAGTCACCTTGCAGCCTCCTAGCATCCTCCTCACAGCTAACACTGCCCCCCCATCTTTGTGTCATCTGCAAACTTAGAGATGTTGCATTCAATTCCCTCATCCAGATCATTAATATATATTGTAAATAGCTGGGGTCCCAGCACTGAGCCTTGCGGTACCCCACTAGTCACTGCCTGCCATTCTGAAAAGGACCCGTTTACTCCTACCCTTTGCTTCCTGTCTGCCAACCAGTTCTCTATCCACATCAATACTGAACCCCCAATATCATGTGCTTTAAGTTTGTATACTAATCTCTTATGTGGTACCTTGTCGAAAGCCTTCTGAAAGTCCAGATATAACACATCCACTGGTTCTCCCTTATCCACTCTACTAGTTACATCCTCGAAAAATTCTATAAGATTCGTCAGACATGATTTACCTTTCATAAATCCATGCTGACTTTGTCCAATGATTTCACCACTTTCCAAATGTGCTGCTATCCCATCTTTAATAACTGACTCTAGCATTTTCCCCACTACCGATGTTGGACTAACTGGGTCTGTAATTCCCCGTTTTCTCTCTCCCTCCCTTTTTAAAAAGTGGGGTTACATTAGCTATCCTCCAATCCTCAGGATCTACTCCAGAATCTAAAGAATTTAGAAAAATTATCACTAATGCATCCACTATTTCTGGGGATACTTCCTTAAGTACTCTGGGATGCAGCCCATCTGGCCCTGTGGATTTATCGGCCTTTAATCCATTCAATTTACTTAACACCACTTCCCGGCTAACCTGGATTTCACTCAGTTCCTCCATCTCATTTAACCCCCGGTCCCGTTATTTCCGGCAGATTACTTATGTCTTCCTTAGTGAAGACAGAACCAAAGTAGTTATTCAATTGGTCTGCCATGTCCTTGTTCCCCACGATCAATTCACCAGTTTCTGACTGCAAGGGACCTACATTTGTTTAAACTAACCTTTTTCTCTTCACATATCTATAAAAAGTTTTGTAGCCAGTTTATGTTCCCTGCCAGTTTTCTTTCATAATCTATTTTCCCTTTCCTAATGAAGCCCTTTGTCCTCCACTGCTGGACTGAATTTCCCCCAGTCCTCTGGTAGGCTGCTTTTTCTGGCTAATCTGTATGCTTCATCTTTTTTTTTGATACCATCTCTGATTTTCCTTATTATCCACGGATGCACTACCTTCCCCGATTTATTATTTTGCCAAACTGGGATGAACAATTGTTGTAGTTCATCCATGCAGTCTTTAAATGCCTTCCATTGTATATGGAACCTTTAAGAATCACTTGCCAGTCTATCTTGGCCAATATACGTCTCATACCCTCAAAGTTACCTTTCTTTAATTTCTGAAGTACCAATGTCACTCTCCATCCTAATGAAGAACTCAACCATATTATGGTCACTCTTGCCCAAGGGGCCATGCACAACAAGACTGCTAACTAACCCTTCCTCATTACTCAATACCCAGTCTAGAATAGCCTGCTCGCTCGTTGGTTCCTCCACATGTTGGTTTAGAAAACCATCCCGCGTACATTCCAAACAATCCTCTTCCTCAGCACCCCTGCCAATTTGATTCACCCAATCTATATGTAGATTGAAGTCACCCATTATAACTGTTTTACCTTTGTTGCACACATTTCTAATTTCATGTTTGATGCCACCCACACTCCACTACTACTGTTAGGTGGCCTGTACACAACTCCCACTAGCATTTTCTGCCCCTTAGTGTTTCGCAGCTCTACCCATATCAATTCCACATCTTCCACGCTAATGTCCTTCTTTTCTATTCCGTTAATCTCCTCTCTAACCAGCAACGCTACCCCACCTCCTTTTCCTTTCCGTCCATCCCTCCCTCCTGAATATTGAATATCCCTGGATGTTCAGCTCCCAGCCTTGGTCATATATACACTATAACCAACTATATCATATTCATTAATAACTATCTGCACATTCAAGCTCAGAACATATGCTTAAATGGAAAATAATAGCTCAAGAATCATTTCCCATACTCTCCATGTACCTGGAGAAAACAATTCAACACCATCCCAGCACAAAACATATCAAATAAATGTTTAAATAAAGAAAAGCATTGCATGTGACAGAATCATATTAGAATATGTGCTCAAGGGCAATGCTAGGAGCCATGAAACAGCCATGAAAAGTAAATAACCTTAATCATGTTTGTGCCCAGCAAGTTACTTGTCTTTGTTCCTTAGAAAATCTTGCTAATCAGAAGTCTGAAGAAGGGTCTCGACCCAAAACATCACCCATTACTTCTCTCCAGAGATGCTGCCCGAGCCGCCCACTGAGTTACTCCAGCGTTTTGTGTCTACCTTGCTAAACAGAACATTGTGTTCTGCTGGATGTCAATTGCAGGCTCAAAAAAAAAGAACATTCAACATTTTCACCAATTCAGGCTGTCCCAATGCACTTTTACTAAAAGCTTCTATCAAAAGAAAATGTTCCGTGTGTCATGAATAAATGTGCGTAATACTGCTGCAGTTCATGTCATTGATGTCAGAAACCTCTACTAAAGACTCTACAACGTTCTTTTTACAAACTGTCAAGTCTTCCTTACAACGCGTTATCTACATGCAGGGAATATCCATCTCACTTTATGCAAACTTAGCAACATCCTCTGAAGAACTTTAGACAAAGCAAGGGTAACCCTACAAGAGAAAAAAAACAGCATTCTTTCAAATTGCCCTATCACAGGGAAGCAAGGCTACCACATGGAATAATGATGGACTGGGGGGGGGGGGGGGGTCGGAGACCAGAGAACTACTACCACTGCAGCTGAGCTCGAACACATCAAGACTGAATGCAATGCAATGAAGGCTAACAATACACAAATGGCAGCAGCCGGGGACCCAAGGCCTTCTACCACATACTTGGTTCGTCACCAAAAATAAGCAGAAGAGTACATACACAAGAGACTGTTTGTTACTCCAGCATCGTCAATCTGCTGGAGGAACTCAGTGGGTCAAGCAGCATCTGTGATAGGGGGAAAAAAGAATAGTCAACAACTCACGTTGAAATATCCCGATGCATGGCTTGAATTGTTGCCAATTTTTCTTTCCTCCCTTCCCTCCAGATGCTGCTCGACCTGCTGAGTGCCCCCAGCAGATTGTTTGCTGAAGCGCAAGAATAGCTAATCAATCCTCAGAAATCCGACAACTTCTCTATTGCAGCGTCTAACAGAGTTCTGAACTACTCAAATTTTGCCACTAGTCTCCAATCCAAACACTATGCCAAGTATTGAAAAACTTTGTAGAAGATCCCATTCCTAACGTCAGGCATTAACCAGTTTTTCCAAACCAGTTTGTACTGTTATCCCTTTATCCTGCACTCAAGGTTCACTTTGAAATAGTGCTCAGGATTTACCTTTACATTTCCATTTAGCATTGTTGTAATTACCCATCTTATTTCACTCCTGTCAAGAATGAAGAGTCCAACATTTTCTAAACAGAACATTAAAACTCAGTTAGACACAAAATGCTGTGGTCTCAGTGGAACAGGCAACATCACTGGATAGAAGGAATGGGTGACGTCTCGGGTAGAGAACCTTCTTCAGACTCCTGCAGTCTGAAGGGCCTCGATCTGAAACATCACCCATTCCTCCTATCCAGAGATGCTACCTGTCCCGCTGCGTTACTCTGGCATTTTGTGTTTATCTTCGGTGTAAACCAGCATCTGCAGGTCCTTCCTTCACATATAACTCAGTTCTTGGGCACGAACCAAGTGAAGTGAACCCTCAATCTGACACAGAAAAATATCAACTTCGCACCTCTCCGTGTCTGCTCCGAATGAGCGCGTTTGAGAAGGGCATCTGATCACTTTGAGAGGTACAAACATGTACTTGCTTCTGCAGCAATTTCAACAGGGAATTAATTTGCAGACTGGAGGGACCAATTAAGAAAGGAATTGCTCACCACCAACATTTTTGCCCAAGAGCAAAATACCCGCTTGCAAGAGAAAGGCTGGCTTAATGCAATAAACAATTCCAAAGGTTAAGGCTGAATCATATAATATTTCCTCAATACACCCGATTTTTTTTCTCCCTCTCCATCAAGAGAAAGAAACTTCCAAGGAAAATCAAGCACACAAATTCCTTAAGAAAGCATTATAATTCTCCAGTTTAGGACACACCATTCTTATCTAGAGGGGATTGGTCAAAAGCTCAGGAGCCATGTCCTTGCTTGTGCAAAAAACAACCTAGATTACAATAGACTAACATGGCCACTAAAATGCTTCTGCCTATTAATCAATGGCGCTTATTTAAGCAGCTTGTATTGTGATACAAACAAATTGCAGTGTATCCAAAAACAATTTACTGTACAACATGATCACTTCTAGTTAATAATGTCAATGCTGAACAAAGATCCCCTACATATTTCCACAATTACCTATCCAGCACTTACACCTCTCATATGGAGAGTATAACAGTAATCTCGTACCAATCCAACAATCCCACCAGTGTTATAAACGGGGTTGTCAACTGCCACACCTCCCTTGACAATAAAAAGCCCACGTCAAGAAATTGCATAGAGTTGTGTAAGTAGTCCAGTCTATAACTGATATATTCAAGAAGGAGTTAGATGTAGCTCTTAGGGCTAAAAGAAACAAGGGATATGGTGAGAAAGCAGGAATGGGGTACCAATTCTGGATGATCAGCCATGATCATATTAAATGGCGGTGCTGGTTCTACGGGCCCAATGGCCTACTCCTGCACCTATTTTCTGTTTCTATTACACAGTCCAGACCCCCCCACCATGGACTCAATCTATACTTCATGCGGCTTCGGGAAAGCAGCCAACAGAACCAAAGACTTGTCTCGACTGGTCATTCCCCCCCCCCCCCCCCCCCCCCCCCCCCTCCCCCTCCCATGGGGCAGAAGATACAAAAGCTTTAAAGCATGCACCACCAGACGCAGGAACACATTCTTCCTCTCTTTTCAGGGTTTCGAACAGTCCTTCCACAAGCTAGGGTGCAGTCCCAATTCTCCAAGCTATTCCATTGTGGAGATTGGACTTTGTCTGTGAAACTGTTATGCTACAATGCTGGGAACTATATTCTGCACTTCATCTTCCACTCTGCTCTATATATTGCACTCGAGTTTGGCTCGATTAAACTTATATATAGTATTATCTGTTGGAAATTCTGCTGAACCTGAAAGTTAATTAGGGATTGGGTGGGGGCAAGAGTGCTAGAGTCTACATCTATTGGAGAGGTTTTATTCTAGGCCTTCAGAAGAATGAATGTTGCTTGCATAGGGGGGATTTTGAATACGACTGTACAAATGGACCAAGTCTTGGGAACAGGGGTGGAGGGAATATATTGGTGGCAATTACCTATAGATATGGGTAGAAGCAGGCATTTAAAACTGGATGTGGATATGGTTCAGAGATATACACACACGACAATTTAGACCATCATAGTCCCTCAATCCCTGATTGATCTGTACTGACTATGTGAGCTTTAACATATCACTCACATGGTTGTTATTGCCACAGGTCAATGCTTCCTCAAGTCCCACTCCTGGTCCAAAATCTATTCTGCACTCAAGTCCCCCACAATTTAGTCTTGATCCTTCTAGTTGGAAAGAAAGCACTTAACTTTCTAAATCATACTAGGATTCACCATATCATTGGTTGAAGACAGCTGGAGGAGTATAGCTGAGTGTAATACATTCAGCGTATATACAGTGAAAAGAGCTAGAATTGCCATTAAAAGACGTCATTCTCACGAAAACCAAATGCAAATTAAGTCACTCACCTGCAGATAAGCTGGAGATGGGCCAGAATAAGGTGGCGGCTGAGGATAATGGGCAGCAGCAACATAATGGGGTGGCACCGCCATTGCCTGTCTTGGATAACTTGGTTGCTGAGAATTTGAACCTAAACGAAAATGAAGAGGGGAAGAAAAAACATTTACAGTGGTTGGCAATCAGGAGCCCCTACCCGTTTCAGAACT